>JAFMOD010000535.1:2463108-2556964 GCA_019802435.1 Corydoras maculifer | reverse complement strand
CACATCGCACTTTTCAGTTTTTTATTTGTAAAAAAATTGTTGATTCATGTATAACTTTCATTCCACTTCACAATTGTATACCACTTTGTGTTGGTCTTTCACATTAAATTCCAGTGAAATATATTTATGTTTGTGGTTGTAATGTGACAAAATATGGCAAAGTTCAAGGGGTATGAATACTTTTGCAACCCACTGTATCTGCCCAGCGCCCGAGACGTTCTCCCCTGGATGGGCATGGGGAACTCCACCGCGACCCTAATAGAGGATAAGCGGGAGATAATGAATGAATGAATGAATGAAATGAGTTTATTTCCCCGACCCTTTGACATAATTCAGTTATCATTCAGACTGGTGTAATTCAGCGTTTGTTTGAATTCTATTTATTGCTATGAAATCAGTTATATACCGTTCAGTGATTTCTTTATTTCCAAACGTTAAGCGACTGTATACCATAATTCATTAAAATTGCTTTAATGGCACTGTGCAAGCTTTGTAAATATAAATAAATTGGTAATTGCTTAAAAGCTTGTAGGTAAAAAAATTTTCATTTGTACTGATTAAACTCAATATTGTAATGTAATCCAACACCCTGACTGCTGCTTTTACTGCCCAATAGAATAAATGGGTACCCAGGAGGAAAGATGAGGGTCCCAAAACCATTGACCAGATCCACAAAGAAGCTCAACAGGAGGAACACCAGGAGCAGATCAAAGTCCAGCAGCAACTGATGTTTAAAACGGACTCGAGCAAAGGATTTAACACTGTTCCAATCAGCACCGAAAATTGTCCAATTGCCAATTCTCGTCTTATCAGTTTTTTAAAGGTACTTGATCTACAGTACAAAAAAATTTATAATGTTAATTCAAAATACTACAGTTGATACCATGTACTACAGCCATGTAATTTTCTCCTTAGACTGCTGGTACCTTAGATATTGATAATCTAATACTAGCTCCTGGTACAAAACTCTCATCTGCTCATTGGCGCAAAGGATGTTTTGGAGGATCTGAAGACACATCCACTGCTGAACCAGGTTCGGTCCTAAATTTTTAGTAATTGATGCCAGAATTTGGTGGAAAAGTTAATTTCACTGTAATGATAATATTTTATGTGTTTTAAATTGTTTACAATATTTCACCTATTAGAATTGTTATATTGGTTTAACTTTTAAAATAGTGATTACTTTTGCAGAATATTAGAATAATAATGTTCAATGCACTTCAAAAGCACAAATGTTTTTTTTTCCATTAAAGATTCAAGGAAATCACAAGTATGCTGAACCAATGTTCTGCTCTTTAGCAGTCAGGAGCTTCTTTCACTCCTTCCTTAACTATGGAGGCAGAACGCAGTTTTCCCCAGTCTGAGAATAAAAAGCCTTGTTAAATATTTATATTTACATTAATGCCCTTGTGAAATATGTCTATTTTCAAATTTGAATTAAATTTTATTTTTTCTGTTGTGCTTAAATTATGAAATTATGTCTATTTTCAAATATGAAATTTTTTTTTTTTTCTGTTGTGCTTAAAGCTTTCATGGTGTGCTTTTGTTATTACTCCCCTATGTCCCGTTAAAGGCTGCGCTGCTCCCTGGGAGAAGCCAGGATCAGCAGCAATAAACGCTCAGGGAATAAGCGCTTAGGGTCGCGGTGAGGTTCCCCATGCCCATCCAGGGGAGAACGTTTCGGGCGCTGGGCAGATAGACCCAGGACAGGGGTCAATCTATCGCTGGGCACACACTCACTCCCACAGACACACTATATATGGGGCAATTTTGAGAATTCAATTGACTTGATCCATGTTTTTGGACTGTGGGACTTTTGGACTTCCACCGGAGAACCCGGAGGAAACTCACGCGGACACAGGGAGAACATGGAAACTCCACCCAGGTAATGATTCGAACTGGGAATCCCTAGTGCTGAGAGGAGAACATGCTAACCACTAAGCCACCGTGCCGCCGTATGTTAAAGATGAGTAATGGGTAAACATACCTGCAAGGTGTATTTCAACCTTGTGAAGACTTAGAGTAAACCTTTGACGGCTGTCATTGCCAACAAAAGATATATAACAAAGTATTAAGATGAACTTTTGTTATTGACCAAATATGTATTTTCCACCTTTATTTGCAAATAAATTATTTAAAAATCAGACAATGTGATTTTTTTTAAAATTTTGTCTCCCATAGTTGAGGTCTACCTATGATGTCAATTACAGGCCACTCATCTTTTTAAGTGCGAGGACTTGCACAATTGGTGACTGACTTAATACTTTTTTCTCCCACTGTACAATTCCTTACTTTTTAATCTGATCTGATTATGATCATATATTTTTTAGGGGAAAAAGTATGCATGAATAAAACAATAAAACCATCATAACCACAAGCAAACGTTTAACTTAATTACTAATAAAATGAAATGATAAGGGTTATATGACATAATGCATTAGAAAGTTAAAAAACATAATAACAAAATAAAATAAAGTAGAATAAAAGATGTAAATAAAAATCAAAGTTAATAACACTAAGGGTAGTAAACAAAATGTATATTACTTTTATGAAACATCTGTTGTATTATATCATGTTAAAAGTCATATCCTAAATATGTTTATCAGTATGCTCTGAAACTTAATGAACCAAATTATGCATGTATTTGTATTTAGAAATATAGGGGTTGAATAAAAACAGTTTTTAAAATTTACAGGTGATTTATCACTAAAATTAATAATAGCAGGTGGCATGGTGGCTTAGTTGTTAGATTGTAGTGGTTGCCTCTCAGTGCTGGGAATCCAGATTCGAATTTCAAGTTTCCATGTTCTCCCTATGTCTGCGTGGGTTTCCTCCTGGTTCCTCCCAGTCCAAAAACATGGATTCGAGGTAAACTGAATGCTCTAAATTGCCCCATGTAGGGTGTGTTTGTGTGTGTGTGTGTCTGTCTAGGTGAGTGAGTGTTTTCCCAATGATCAATTTTTCCCCTGTCCTGGCTGTAGTTGCCCAGTGCACGAAATGTTCTCCCCTGGATGGGCATGCCCCCCCCCACCCACGACTCTAGTAGATTATTAAGTGGAAGATAATGAATGTATTAATTAATAATTGCTTTTGGTGCTATTGAACTCACCTCTTGTCTTTGAATAATTGTGTGTTTGTGTTGTTTAGTATTTGGATGGATTTTGGGAATCTCTATGGCTGTATGGCGAAATAGGAGGCCAGAGAATTGAAGACAAATTGTGTTTGGTTCCCCTGGATGGGCATGGGGAACCCCACCGCGACCCTAATAGAGGATAAGCGTGAAATAATGAATGAATGAATTGTGTTTGGTCAGAGGTTTGGTTTGAGATGTGTTTAAATTAGAGTGGTAAATGAGCTTGTGAAGAGTTTATCAAATAAAGCTTTTTGGTAACTGCTATAAATTGTATGTTATTATTATTTAACAGCTGCTTATAAAAATGGTTTTTGATCTGATTTATTTTATTAGTTGAATCATAAAGCAGTAAATCAGCACAGACAACTGTTTCATATGCGCTAAATATGCTTGTTGTAGGTTTTGACGTTGTTGCTGCCACCTACTGGAACGGATAGGTTGGTGCATTCTATAGTTGTTAGGGTTCGTCTCTGCCTTTTTTTCATTACTCATTTCATTTAGTGTTTATTTTCATTTATTCTCGGTGTAATGTTATGGTTCAAAATATGTGTATTTATTTTATTGATATTTGGGAAATTATGTGTAGCAAATTACGCCAGATGGGGACTATAAAATTTACCTTACAAAATACTATTAATTTTTAAGGCATTTTCCACTGAGTTGTTATCGTGTATTACGTACAAGAGTGAATGATCTATAAATCTGCCTTAGTGTTTTGTTCTCTTCTTTTTTTGTGTTTGCATGTTTATGTGACTGGGCCCAATTTGCTTTCTTTTTGTATTTAGCGTGAGGTGTTTTGCCACAGATTTGTATTTCTTTTATGTGTTTTTGTGTTAAAGTTTGATTTGCAGCGTGCTACCTATCTTACTAATAGTGTATCCTCTTGCTGACATTAGTTAACCAAATTGTGGATCTGTTTTTATTGTGAAAACTCTTGTAGTAATAAGTAAAAATAGTTTTCAAGTATTCATTTTATTTTTAATTCATTTTATTTTTATTGCTATTAAATCTTAAAAACTTGAGCGTCTTCAGCAATTCCAGCCTGTGTGTATCTGAGGCCTTTGCCCGATTGTATGATACTTTTGCTCTGTTGGTTGCTTTGGCTGTCTCTGTGATTCGATCTTGTATCCAGGTTGGGGAGGACACAGGGTGCGTGGAGCAGGACCCTACCATCTGCTTTCCAGGCAGTGTCTCATCGATGTTCTTAAGTGTCAGACACAGGGCAATTTAACCTGCTTTTAAGAGATGTGACACCGAGTATTCCTAAAGACGCAACACCTCCTACTGGCAATCTATTTGCAGCCCTGTCGAACCTTGCCAGGTGGCCGAAAAACGACGTCCCAACCAGCCGGCCCAAGAGCCATGTCCCAGCTAGTCAGCCCATGAGCGGCATTTTTAGCAGCCCAGTGGAGAATGGTTTCCACTGTAGTCCGGTCTAGTTTGCCAAACAGGATGTGGAACATTTTTAACGAAATTTTCACCACGGCAAGCACGTCCACCACACCAACTTGCCCGACCGTGTCCGCCATGTCTAGTCGCCCGACCGCATCTGCCACGCCGTGTCATCACGGTGCAGCTTTGTCTGCCCATGTAAACCCAATCCCCACACCCGGCATTCCCTAACCTGAGAAATCCTTGTGTTTTTACATTTCTCATTTTTGCACCCCTATCAGCCAAGTTCAAACATTTGCCTTGTTTGTATCTTATTTGTGTGTTTGATTGTATTCATCTGTTGCCATGTATATCTTATGTTTTTTTTTATGAGTTTCTGTTTTATACCAGTCATTGGTGGTTTGGGTCACATTACCATTTATTACTGTATTTAGTGCCCCCTTCGAGATCTCTTGGATGAGCGATGATCATTTTCAACTCGTGTTGCTGTGTTCTCAAGAATGTTTATATTCTGGTGTCCATGATGCATTAGTTCGTGGTTTACCGCTACCTGGTTTGATTGAATTAGCATGTTACTCTTCCCTGGACATGGCAGAGTCACACCGTGATTCAGATATTCAGAGACCACCCGCTCCTGTTAAACCTGGAGAAATATCTACTCTTATCAAAGTATCAATGAATTAAAGTTTTTTTTTTTAAATATTTTCCTTTCTTACGTGGGTCATTTTTTAGTGAACTGCTGAACATATTTAATGAACCCTGACCTGTTGGGTAGAACATTCCTATTTTCTGGTTTGGGGGATGGGTTTTAGAAAATAGTTTTTAAAACATTTTAATGTTAAAAAAACATGGTTCTTTAAATCAGTCAGCTGGAAATGTAATTTTCTTGTTTGTGAATAACTCCTGACTGTTTACCCTGGAGGTTGAAATATCTAAAATTTTCTGAAATGCTGTTGCTCTTCCATTTATATCCTGCAAGATGCGTTACAGCGTGTGCAGGAGTTAAACAGTGCCTATCTGATATTCTTTTACGTACGTGTAGGAGTGCAGCACAATTGCCTGGGAGCACATGGGCCTTCTGCTGCACAGACTCATCAGAGCTGGCATCTTACCCGCTGAGCAATACCACCAAGGGTGAGCTACTCTTCTCAATCTCTGTCTGCTGACTGCAGGGAAAAACTGTGATTAATTCCACAAATCTCCAGCTGTTCCTCAAATCCAGCTCAATGCACTTCCCTAAATTCAGCTTTTGTTCTTATTCTTAACATGATGCTTTAACTAGTAATTACACAACTTGCACTGTACATCCTTTATGTTCATGATGCTTGATTCTTCCATGTGGCTGTAGATCATGTGTAAGAGTTTCATCAATACATGCATTTCATTTATTAGAAACAAATTAATACCATCAGTGCAGTTATAATAAAGTAACTTTCAACAATTTTTTTTTGTATTAGCATGCAACTAAATTTGATTTCAGCATTATGTTTGTGCTCTTATAATGACCCGTGTTTTGTGCACATGTCTGGGCCACTGACTTTTCTCTGATGGGATTGAGAGTCTGAGCACTTAATCTCAGTTTTAAAATGATGTGACATTGCACTAAATCATTTAAACACGTTTACAGTTTGCAGAAGTCCTTTCAAAAACTGTTTTAGAAGATTAGATTTTGCTGCAGTGCAGCAAAGATGAGCTGTTCAAATACAGGGTTTTTACTTAACTTGTAGTTTCAGGTACTGATGCTTGATAATAGAAATGTATTAGGCAATTATCAGCCACAGTTGATTAAGCACTGTGTATGCCACCTTTGCTATTGTCATTAAATTATACTGCCATGTGGTCAAAAAATATATATAAACAGCAGAAATGTCATGATTTGCTTTGGTGCTGCTTTTTGTTTTTGTGACGTAAAACTTTGAGGTAAAAGGCATAATGGGAACATTTTCATTTGTTGTCTCAGATGGCTGGCTTTGTGATTGAGACAAATTTTTTTTTTGTTTTTATTGATTTATTTTTTCTTTAGGGTGACTTTTAAAATTAGTATTGTGACATTTTTCTCCAATTGCTTACATGGTAAATAAACACAGTGTGTTCTTTTAATGTCTAAAATGAATATTTTGTTAATATGTTAAATGTATTTAGTGCCAGAAGAAGAAGAGTATAAGTCTTTTGATATTTGTAGAGAAACTGATATCTCTAACTAATGTATTGACTGGATAGACTTTTTGTTTAGTTAGTCTTCTAAACAATTTGAAGCAGGGGCAACATGTTAGGAAAAGCTAATTACTTTTTGCTTCCTTGTGAAGTGTAGACATTATTATTATTATTATTATTATTATTATTATTATTATTATTATCATCATTATTATCATTATCATTATTATTATCCATCCATCAATCCATTATCTTCCACTTTATCCTATATTAGGGTCGCGGGGGGATTCCCCATGCCCAACCAGGGGAGAAAGTCTCGGGCACTGGGCAAATACACCCAGGACAGGCCGCCAATCTATTGCTGGGCTATTATTATTATTATTATTGTTGTGGCGGCATGGTGGCTTAGTGATTAGCACGTTCGCCTCTTAGCACTAGGGATTCCCAGTTCGAATTCCCTTCTGGGTGGAGTTTTCATGTTGTCCCTGTGTCTGCATGGGTTTTCTCCAGGTTCTCCGGTTTCCTCCCACAGTCCAAAAACATGGATCAAGTCAAATGAGTTCTCTAAATTGCCCTATATAGAGTGTGTTTGTGTGCGTGTCTGTGTGAGTGAGTGTGTGCCCAGCAATACATTGGTGCCCTGTCCTGGGTGTATCTGTCCAGCGCCCGAAACCTTCTTCCCTGGATGGGCATGGGGAACCCCCCGTGACCCTAATATAGGATAAAGCGGAAGATAATGGATGGATGGATTATTATTGGTCATTGTTTCACTGTGTTAGCAAGAGTATGGTGATTTCTTTTAGAGAGGGGGTGTCATGGTTTTGTTATAGGAGGTTGCAAGTATCCCACTCTAAACCGAATCGCCACAAACACCTTTCCTTTAGACCATCCACCATTGTGGCCTTTTTAAAAGGTCAGACAGTGGAACCATTTCATAATGCTTATGGGTTTGGAACATACTCTTTATGGTGTTAATGTATTTATTTAGTACTTTAAGCCCATCATTATTTCTCCCATTGTGATTAATCAATATGGCTGGAAAATGACGGGTTGATTACAGAATGACTCCTTTTCTGATAAAGGTAGTTTTTTTAAGACTGTGGTTTAATCAGTTGCAGGGGCATCTGGGGGATCAAATCTAAGCTTTCATTGTTGTTAATTTGCAATTTAAAGACGAAGATTGATTTCTTGTCCACATATGTGCACTGAGATTTCCGTATCTGCAGTCCTGTGTCTGCCAGCATTGTGTCAATAACCTGGTGCCTGTGATTTACTATTATTTCTTGTTCTGCAGCCAGCTGTGCATGTTGCCCTTCAGTATGCACAGCCAATGATTTGTGTTGATGACACTCTGATGTGGTGATAGAACTTAATTAGCTGCGTTTAGTGTTAAGTTGAATTCAGACATACATACGATTGTATCTTGTCTTACAGGCTAACTTCCATCCATTATCTTCCGCTTTATGCTATATTAGGGTCGCGGGGGGTTTTCCCATGCCCATCCAGGGGAAAAAGTTTTGGGCGCTGGGTAGATACACCCAGGACAGGGCACCAATCTATTGCTGGGCACACACTCACACATACACACTCTATATGGGGCAATTTGGAGAACTCAATTGACTTGATCCATGTTTTTGGGAGGAAATCGGAGAACCCTGAGGAAACCCACGCGGACACAGGGAGAACATGGAAACTCCACCCAGAAGGGGATTTGAACTAGGAATCCCTAGCGCTGAGAGGCGAATGTGCTAACCAGTAAGTACAGGCTAACTTGTTTGGATAAATATTAACTAATAAGTTTTATAGATGTGACCACATCTGGCTTGGTGTGCAATGATGCTTTAGGTTTGTGAACCTAGAACTTTAATTAACTTATCTCCTTTAGATATATAAACATTGCTTTCTCTTAAAAAATATATCCAACAAGTGAGACAAACTTACCGATATTAAATATATTATCTATTATGTAATATTAGGAAAATACTCAGTTTTATTTAAAGCTTAAGTTTCCATCTGAGTTCATTATGGCCTCTGCAAAGATAAGTTGATACTATACCACACTGCTGATTGTATACATTCATTTATTCATTCATTATCTCCCGCTTTATCCTCTATTAGGGTCGCGATGGTGTTCCCCATGCCCATCCAGGGGAGAACGTCTCGGGCGCTGGGCAGATAGACCCAGGACAGGGCGCCAATCCATCGCTGGGCACACACTCACTCACACAGACACACTCTGTATGGGGCACTTTGGAAAATTCAATTGACTTGATCCATGTTTTTGGACTGTGGGAGGAAATCGGAGAACCCGGAGGAAACCCACACAGACACGGGGAGAACATGAAAACTCCACCCAGATGGGGATTCAAACCGGGAATCCCTAGCGCTGAAAGGCGAACGTGCTAACCACTAAGCCACCGTGCCGCACAGATTGTATACATATGTAGGAAATTAAAAAGACTTTATTAACCTAAGATTCAGCCACTGTAGGTCATCCCATGTGCCAGGTGTGTAATCATTTGTGAGGTCCTAAAAGATTGTAATGTAATTTGTCAGCATGAGAGCACTACCAGGACTCTAGTTATTACTATGGGGTTACCTGACCTTTGGCATAAACTAACCGCATATCCAATTTTTTTTTCATATATACAGAACTCATGATATATTTAGTGGTAATGCCTGTTTTATGATTGAACTCCTCATGAAATGAAATGGAGCAGCACAGTGATTAGTGGTTGTCCCCCCTATGGATAAATTGATAAAGGGAAATATAATGGTATCTGTTATGTTCACATTTAGTCAATATTGTAATCTGCGAATGACGGCACATTGGCTTAGTGGTTAGCAAGTTCACCTCTCAGCGCTAAGGATAACTGGTTCGAATCCCAATCTGGGTAGAGCTGTTCTCCCCATGTCCACGTAATTTTCCTCTAGGTTCTGTGGTTTTCTCCCACAGTCCAAAAACATGGATCAAGGCAAATTGAATGCTCCAAATGGCCCCATATAGAGTGTGTTTGTGTGTGTAATTGTGTGCCCAGTGATAGATTGGTGCCCTGCCCTTGGTGTATCTGCCCAGTGCCTGAAACCATCTCCCCTGTATGAGCATGGGGGACCCCCCCCCCCTCATGCCCCTAGTAGAGGATTAGGCGGAAGATAATGGATAAATTGACAAATGGAAATATAATGGTATCTGTTATGTTCACATTCAGTCAATATTGTAATGTGCGAATGACGGCACATTGGCTTAGTGGTTAGCACGTTCACCTCTCAGCGCTAATGATTCCCGGTTCGAATCCCAATCTGGGTACAGTTTCCATATTTTCCCCATGTCCACATGGTTTTCCTCTGGGTTCTCTGGTTTTCCCCCACAGTCCAAAAACATGGATTAAGGTCAATTGAATGCTCCAAATTGCCCCATATAGAGTGTGTTTTTGTGTGTCTGTGTGAGTGAGTGTATGCCCAGCGATAGATTGGTGCCCTGTCCTTGGTGTATCTGCCCAGTGCCCAAAACCTTCTCCCCTGTATGGGCATGGGGACCCCCTATAACAGAATAAAGCAGAAGATAATGGATGGATGGATGGATGTAATATGTGAACACAGATTTGATAAAAAAAATTCAGTGTTTAAGTTTTATTAGTGTTTGGTTTGAAAGTAAAAGGATTCGAACAGTGTTGGGGATTCGATTGAAGTCAGAGAGAGGAAATGGAGAGGGGCGTCTTTAAGGAACAGGTGGCTCCTGTGCACAGTGACGCGGTAATGGCTCGGAGAGCCGACATGAAGCCGTTGTGCGATTCTCTCTGAAGCTCAACGCGGCTCGAGTCTGCACCTCATGAACGGACGCCACGGCACCGGATCTCACGCGCTTCCCGCCGCTTCGTGACTAATGCGTGGATCGATGTGCGATGCTTGTGACCGCATTACCACAGTTCAGCTTGAAGGTACGTGCCCATCGCGTCCGCGTCGGACGCCTTGCTTTTAATTCCGCATGTGTGCTGCTCAGCTCCATGTTTCTGCTTCGTGATTTTTCAATCTGCGCTCTCCATGTGTTCCGCGTGCGGACCTGCCAAACGGGCCAGCTTTGATTTCTGTTTTGTGAAAGCGCACTTTTATACGCCATTACAATAAAGTAGATGCGACAGCAGCCGTCGTGTTGCCTGGATACAGAGACGGCAGTGTCTCAAACCACGTACCAACCCTATCAACTAACCTCAGCATCAGCAGTGTCACAGCATCATCAGACACTTTCTCACCACTTTCATCTTCATTTACAGGTACCAATTATTTATATTACAACAATGATCAGGAAGTACAATAGTACAATACTAACCTCACCATCACTGAATTATCCTGCTTATAGATCTTAAATACCAACCAACTCTACTACTAACCCTACCTCATTCGTTCATTCATTATCTCCCGCTTATCCTCTATTAGGGTCGCGGTGGGGTTCCCCATGCCCATCCAGGGGAGAACGTGTCGGGCGCTGGGCAGATAAACCCAGGACAGGGCGCCAATCCATCGCTGGGCACTAACCCTACCTGATCTGGTTAATAACCACCAGTAATACCAACTGCAACCTTTTTTTTTTACAATGACTAGATTCACTAATTAGTTAAGTGGTTTTGGTTTCAATAGACGTCTTTTGAGACTTAACTCAGTAAAACAGTTAAATGTACTGGGACAACACTGAGAGAACCAGAAAAACATTATACCCTTCATTAACTGTCTCATTATGCCTAAATTCAACACCGACTCTGTTTCAGTCAGCAGGTTTTATTGCTTAGTGGTATGAGCAGCACTGCTGGATGGGATTACTGTCTATTGGCTTTGGTTAGAACCCTGGATTTGCAAAGCCTTAACCTTAAAGGATGCAAGTTAACTGCATAGTTGCGTAACTGGTGTAAAAATATAAAATAATAGCCTAATCAATAGCTTGTATGGCTATGAGGATGATGTCCTCATAATCAGGACACATCTACTAATTTCCAACATTGTAAAAACATTTTCAGGAAGGCCTTTTATCTGTATCAGTGTTACTGTCCTCCCCCATTGCATAAATCAAGTTGAACTTGACTAGGCCAGACAAAGCCTGCACCGTAACCCACTGGAACACCTTCACAGAGACTTGAAGCAGATAGTGTGCCAGGCTCTTCAGTCAAACTTTAGTGTTTGACCTCATATGTTTTTTTTAATGATGCAATACCTTATGGAAAGCCTTCTCCAAAAATTGAAAGCTGTTTAAAGTGTAAAAGAGGGACCATCTGGGAATGAAATGGCATTAGATTTTCTTTTGGTGTAATATGTAGCTGTACCCATACTTTTGTCTATACAGTGTGTGTGTGACCTTGTGAGTTTAAAATAATCTGTCTGTATGTTAATAGTTAGCATGCTACTAAAAAAAACTGTAGGAAATTCAGTACGACTAACCATGTATGACATTCAGCAGCAAAACTGCTGTGAGCTGCACATGCATGCATTGCTGTTGATCATGATAAAAATGCTGACAGATCATATTAAGACAGTTACATTTGTGCTGTATTGGCAACAATCCTACATTACCAAGTAGTCAGCTGCACTACAACCTTCCCTTTTAATATCAACCACAGTACCAATAACTAGCACCTTTATGTATAAACCACATCACTAATCCCACGCTAGCTAGCACCTAACACATTATCCATCTCTCCATTATCTTCCGCTTGATCCTCTATTAGGGTTGCGGGGGGGTTCGCAATGGACTTCAAGGGGAGAACGTCTCGGGTGCTGGGCAGATACACCCAGGACAGGGGAGAACATGGAATCTCCACCTAGATTTGGATTTGAATTCTAAAAATTCTAAATATTGCTACTACTGGTACAAACTTTGCTACTAACCTTCACAGATATCAACTGCCCTAAATACCTTATCACCACCACCTTATTAAATGCACTACTAATCTTGCTATTATTTGTATAAGCCCTCGTCAATTATGACCTATAACAAAATTACATTCAAACTCAATTTCTATCTCTGAGAATTAATTAATTCATTAACTTCTGCTTAATCCTATATTAGGGTCAAGGGGGGGTTCTTCATGCACATCCAGGAGAGAACGTTTTGGAAGCTGGGTAGATACATCCAGGACAGGGTGCCAGTCTATCACTGGGCACACACACACACAAATACACACTACATACATTTTACATTTACATTTAGTCATTTAATCACAACATTCCTGGAGCAATGAGGAGCCTTGCTCAGGAACCCACATTGGTAACTTCAGTGGACCTGAGATTTAAACCCCTAACCTTCAAAATGATAGTCCAACGCCCTAACCACTGAGCTACCGCACCCATTTGTGGCTATGTATGTGTATATAAGGCCAATTTCCTATCCACATTGAATTCATGTTTTTGCACCCAAAGGAAACCCAGAGGAAATGGACACGGGAAGAACATGTAAACTCCAGCAAGATTGGGATTCGAACCTGGGTCCTCCGCATTGTGCTGCCCTCCTTAAAAAAATATATATAAATGAAAACAAATTAAAGTGGTCAGTCTTGCTTGGAATTGGTTAATGTAGTTAATTTTGAGATATAGTGTTAAAGTCAGGGATCAGTGAAGGCTATTAGATGACCTCAAAAACAAAATTAAATTGAAGGAATAAGTAAAAAATATGAATGAAATACAAATTATATAAAGAAAACATCCAAATCCCTCACTGCAGCATTATTTTTTTTTCTTGAGTGGATCATTAAGGGAGTTTTAGCCACTAAAAAACATAATGGTTTCTTACATATTTGGGGGCATAATGTGCAAAGAATGTGCTAGAGGCTATTTAAATACAAATACAAATGTTACATTCTTGTGTATCTTTACTGCATGTAAAGAACTCTCAATCTACAGTAACAGGCTCTGAATAATAAGCCTAGACTCTAATTTACTGGTAATTTGACAGAAGTGACTGGGTTCATTGTGTAATGTGGGTCAGGAGGTTAAACAGACAGAGTAAAAAAGTGTGGAGATAAAATCCACACAAGGTCAAATACATGTTACTAAATGTGTTGTAAAGGATAGAATGAATAAAAAGTCAGTTTTTCCACAAAAATGAACATTAGCATTAACATTAAAGCAGCTAAAAAGATGGAGTACCCTGATGTGCAGTGCAGCACTGTCATTTCCTAAAGCATCTAACTGAAGTACATGTGATTTAAAGACCAAGCTGCCGCACGGTGCCACCTGAGCTTGTTGTTATAGCAACAGGTGAGCCGTGAAACAGCTGGTCCTGCTGAAAAACACGTCATTAAGTTCCTTTAACGCGCAGTGAGACTAGGAGAAGTAGCAGAGTGGCATCCTTTTCAACATCTGGTCCTGTTTTTACACTCTAACATTACATTACACAGTGGAAATAGCCCCCTCTCTAACCCGGGGTGCAGGCAGAGAAATTGGACGTCTTGTCTTTCACCTCTATCATTTAAAATCTGTTGAAATCCCTGACGGGTCTGATCTTTGTTTTTTAAGGACAGGTTTATTAGGTGTGATATCCTTTACATACTTTGACTTGTAGTACTTAAACTCACAACTTTTAAAATGAATACATAAACTAAATCAGGCATCATTTTTACCTGCTTATTTAGTTATTATTGCTCTGTCCTGTCTCTTTGTCTTCACTTTTAGTTTGGCTTTTTTTTAGTTTGGTTTCTTTAGAATAAATTGCTATTCTGGACAAATTTAAACTTATTTCTAATATGTTCCGCTGTGGTGCTGTTTGTACATTTCTTTTCAAGATATAATGATGCACCACCTCTACATAATAGTGGCGATGGTAGTGTGATTTTATATCCCAATTGTAATCATTATCATCTTACTCTATTTTATGTTGTGTACATTGTACACATTTTATTTTACTTTACTTTATTGTAAAGAGTTTCTTTATTATTATTATTATTATTATTATTATTATTATTATTATTATTATTATTATTATTATTAATAATAATAATAATAATAATAATAATAATAATGGGCGGCTTAGTGGTTAGCATGTTCGCCTCTCAGCACTAGGGATTCCCGGTTCGAATCCCCATCTGGTTGGAGTTTCCATGTTCTCCCCGTGTCCGTGTGGGTTTCCTCCCACAGTCCAAAAACTTAGATCAATTGAATTCTCCAAATTGCCCCATATAGAGTGATTGAGTATGTGCCCAGCGATGGATTGGCGCCCTGTCCTGGGTGTATCTGCATGGGGAACCCCACCGCGACCCTACTAGATAATAAAGCGGGAGATAATGAATGAATGATTGAATGAATGAATAATAATAATAATAATAATAATAATAACAATAATTTTGCTGTTGTTAAAGTTGACATGTTTACTTAATGTTAAAAATAGAGCTCTTAAATTGTAATTAGCAGAGGAGTTTATGTGGACTGTAGGAATGCAAGTGATTAAGTTGTTGTGCTTAACTTCTAACCTCTAAAAAACTGTTGGTCCTGCAACTAAGTTTAGTGACTGCTGTTTTCTGATATTTAAAAATGTTTGTGGGAATGTGAAATTTGTTTGCTGCCTTTATGTGGATTTAATAACCTAATTGCCAATTCCAGAACTTTTATTATTGCACCCCCGGAGCCTTATGGGTATTCTTTGTTCCATTCTATCCAATCATTCGTTATCTTCTGCTTAATCCTCTACATCCATTCAGAGAAGAACATTTTTGGCCCTGGCAGATACAACCAGGACAGAGCAGCAATCTATCGCTGGGCATATAACAACGCTGATTAATAATGCTCTGTCGTACATTAAAAGTGTACTTGTACAAATGACTAACTGGTTTTAGGGTTAATTTATATTTGTGCCATCATTTTTGGTCAGTCTTATTGGGGTGAGTCAGTCTCCCCTGACAGGCGGCCTACATAGGCTACAAAATGTGTTCATGTGCCACCAATGTTGATAAAATTAGAAAACCCTAAATACAACTAAATTTTAATCACAGTTGGGGCTTGATGTCACATTAATGTACACTGTGATTTAGGGCAAAGGAACTCAGATCCACTTACTGACACAAATTAATTATGAATTTTAGTTTTTTGGGTTAAATGACGGCACCTTTTTAAAGCATGCAATGTGCGCCCTTACATATTTAAAGTTTCAAATCAAGTATTTTCAGGCTCTGAGAACAGAGTCACAAAACTCGAGTCTATGCTAGTTTTAAATATGGGGAATTTTCACTGCCATTTTTTGACCCACATTAGTACGTTTTTTTTTTTACATGCATTGTAGACAAATTAATTTCCAACTTTTTGGAAAGGTTCAGAAAATGAATTTTATCAGTTTTAGCATAAATGTGTAGCTTTACTAGTTGGGAATAATGAATTTTAGCACTTACAGCTTGAATCTGTTGAAGCAAATGCTGCTTTATATTTAGTCATGCTTGCAGGTGGACACATACAGACCTAGCAAATTAAATGTAATAATGTATATTATTCATTCATTCATTATCACCCGCTTTGTCCTCTATTAGGGTCGCGGTGGGGTTCCCCATGCCCATCCAGGGGAGAACGTCTCGCGCCAATCCATCGCTGATGTATATTATACATTTGTATATAATATACATTTATATTTAATATAACGCCATATATGGTGTTTTTCGTCCCCACGTGTGATCCCACCTCAGTCAAATATTATCCCAATGTGGGTTAAATATGGCTGTTACAGGCATATGTCTCACACACTGGTTTATCTGAACAGCAAACAGCCTGATGGCTTATTAAAGGATTAAGCATCTGTTACAAATCATACAGTCACAGCTCAGACGTTTATCAAAGGCTTCAGGTTTTAATGTTCCTAAAGATTACATGTAAACAATTTACAACCAGTGAGCCAGGTAAGAGACGGTAAGATGCAGGGAGTTTAACATTTTAAGATCAGAAAGGAAGGATGTACAGTACACTGTGTGTGTATATATATATATATATATATATATATATATATATATATATATATATATATATATATATATATATATTCTGACCCCAAATATGAAGCTGGGATATTTGTACTTGACAGATAGTACTGATACCACTAATCCATCATTTATAGAAATACCTGATTTACTTACTTATTTAGCTGTGGAGAATTTTTACTTCTTTAAAATCAGTAGTGCAGACAAATGAAATAGCATTAAAGAAAATGTATTAAGTACACTTCTATTTTGTAGGTTGATGAGCCAGTTGAAATGCTCCCAAAATCCAGAAAAGCACTCAGCATCCAGGAGATTGCAGCGCTGGCCAGATCATCACTGAATGGTAAATATTATAAGATCACATATATAGATTTTTATTATTATTATTTTATGTCTATTTAACCTGAAAATGAATGAACCTTTATGTTCCTATTGAGTATGATGAAGATTGGATTCTACACCAGAGTATAAACATGTCTGAATACAGGCATCCATAAACAATTATATATAAAACCAGCAAGTGAAACTTCCCTATCTGCAGGCATATCGCAGGTGGTAAAAGATCACGTGACCAAACCAACAGCCATGGCACAAGGCAGAGTGGCTCACCTGATCGAGTGGAAAGGCTGGTCCAAACCTTTAGATCCATCATCTGCTACGCTACAGTCTCATTTTAATTCTTATTCACACCTAAGCGAGGGAGAACAGGAAGCTCGCTTTGCCGCAGGTCGGTTTCACCTACATGCTCCACTGAAATTCATGATACGATCTAAAATATTTAAACAGCTTGTTCAGCTTTAGTTGTTTTATGCTAATTCTATAATATGTTTAATTTTCAATTATAACAAAGCTATAGCAATATGATTAAACATCTTAATTAAAAATGTATGTATTGATTCGCAGCTGCAATAAAATCACCACCACATCACCTCAAGTAGACTATTAGCAATATATCAACATGTGTAAATATATGTTTCTGCTGCACAAACTTTTAGCATCTTATAATTTTTTTATTTAAGAATTTGTGTTAGTTAAACAGTTTGTGTTAGTTGTCTTAGTTAAACATGGTATTATTGAAATTATGAGGTGAAATATTACCTCATAATTGTTACATCAAATGTTAGACATGTATTTTATTTTTTTCAGGACTGGTTTGAACAACACATTTTTAGTATTGAATACGGTTGTAAGGAAATTTAAGTAAGATTTGATTCTTATTAATTAGACACATGAACTAAGCTGTGCAGCATCAGTTGTGTAAAACTGTGCTCTCTGAAACTAACCTCTGCTCCAGATGAGTAAAATGATCTAAGTTGGAGGCTGGAGCTCACTTAACATTTGTTCCAAATGTTTTCAAATTTCTTACATTTTCTATGTTGCCCAATTTAGCTTTTTTAAGTCCATAACTAAGTTAAATGTCATGAACAAAAGTGTTGGCATATCATTTTAAATCAGTCACATAGATTTGCAGCTGTAACAGCTTCCTCTTTTCTGGTTTTCTAAAACTTTTTGTTTGAGTGTGTGTGTGTGTCCAAAACAGTTGCCCCATTATCCAGACATGTGAGGTCAGACTATGAGTATATCATATCAAAAATGTTAGATTTTCTCTATTAGTTATAATTATTAATATATTTGACATTTTATGCTGTATGTGTTTTGTACATCCAAACATTCTGCATTATATGGAGATATTATTTACTGATTTGGACTTTTTTGGATTTAAAAGCCATAAAAAAAAAATCAAACACATTCTCCATATTTACATTTACATTTGGTCATTTAGCAGACGCTTTTATCCAAAGCGACTTACAAGGTGAACACAGGGTTAATCACAACATCCCTGGTGCAATGAGGGTTAAGGGTCTTGCTCAAGGACCCACACTGGTAACTTCAAATGGACCTGGGATTTGAACCGCCAACCTTCAGATTGATAGCTCAACGCCCTAACCACTGAGCTACTGCTCCATATCTATTAGAAGTGAAGCATTTAATCTTAAATGAAAACCTCTGTGACTAGTCGCATTAGTGATCGCTTAGGGAAATATTCAGGAATAATTAAATTTTTTGTAATCCTGTAATATACTACTTTTAATGATGTAGCATACATTTCACTGCAAAAGTCACATTTAATGTAATGCTTGAACTGCCCATTTCAAAACTTGTCTGTAGATAATAAGATAATACCTTTTTTCTCTATTTAAATATGAATAATTTATGTAGTAATAAAAAATAGCTGCTAAAACCTGCTTCCATATTATAGTGTGGGGAAGGATAGATAGTTGACAAAGGCATTAACAACATTTAAAAAAAAAAGGGAAGTAAGTAATAAGTTATATAGAGAACATTTATATTGTATATATGTTTATTTAAAGGACCTTGTTAATTACCACATTAATTGTACAAAATTAATTGTAATATAACCTGTTTTGTGTTATGACATATGTGAAGTGTCATAACCCAATGGCACAGCTAACTATTAGTAGTAGGTAACTTCAGTAAACACTTCAGAATGAAGAAATTGTGTGTGCTGATGTCCTCTCAATTAGGTGTAGCAGAACAGTTTGCTATTGCAGAAGCAAAACTCAGAGCCTGGAATTCTGTGGATGAAGAAGACTTGGATGAAGAGTGTTCTGATGAGGATCTCATTCAGAATAATGAATTAACTATTAACTCAGGTAGGTGTATAGCAGTGAAAATTTACTATCTTATAATAGGTAGACTTTGGGTAAGTTTGCCAAAAGTACATCCAAGTTATGTAATTTGGGGTAGATTAAACAATCCAGGGCTTTTACAGTATTCAGGCAATGCTCACTCTCCCTCCAGCCCCCTCACAGCCTTTTAATACGACACAGGATAATTAGGGAAGTTAATCACAGCCAGGTGTTGTCGTTTACCTGATCTGCATCCTATGCCTGGCTCTCGTCTACAGACCAAGTTACCAAGTTGGACAAAAAGACAACATAAATATGTACTGAGGTCAAACCAAAGCACAAATTTAAAGGGTGACATATAAAAATTTGTAACCCCAATAAAATGATAAATACTTTTTTTGTTCATCCCATTCATACTCATTCACATATTCACGCTACGCAGATATACCCAGGACACGGCACCAATCCATCGTTGGGCACATTCACTCACACAGATACACGCACAAACACACTCTATGTGGGGCAATTAAGAGTATTCAATTTGACTTGAATCCAGCCTTGGATTGGGTTGTGGGAGGAAACCAGAGGAAATCCATGTGGACACAGGGAGAACATGGAAACCACCCAGATTGGGATTCGAACCTGGATCCCCAGCACTGAGAGGCGAACATGCTAATTTTTAAGATACCGTGTCTCCCGCTTTTTTCTTACGATTTGTTTTTACTCTTTAATATTTAAGATCTATTATTAAGGTATTATCAGCTGGTACATGGGTATTATCTTACTGATTATGTTTATGTATCTATACATCACACTGGGATATATTTTTCTGAGGTTTACTCTCAAAATGTATTTATTTATATATTTATGTATTATACATGATTTATTTAAAATCATGCTTTGTAAAAGCCAAGAGGTCGCCAACTTTTTTTGTAAAAGACAGTAACTTATACAGATGAGTGAAAAAAATTGAATGCAGAGGAGGGTAGACAAGTTAAGAGAAAAAAACATTTTTGTTGCAGCATTTTGACTGTAGGCCCCGTTTGCCGAAAAAAAAAAACAATTTTTTTATCACTTTTAAAATACTGTACATTTACAACAGTTTGTACCTGTCACCATTATGCTGCAAGGATATTTCTTTTGTTGGATAGGTTAAATCCATTTTTTTTAGAAGGATAAATGTTGCTGTGCACTAAAAAATGATTTAAAATAAAATTGCCATTTGCCAGAAGGGGTGATTTTAAATATACTGCAAAGGTTGGTTTTTAATTGGTTCCATATTTAAAAAGTATTTTTAGAATGGCTCAGGCACCTGTTAAAATTCCCTTCACATTTTTATTCAGATATTAGCATTAAGCATCTCAATCATATTTTTATATATTTTGTTCAAGTGTTTTAATTTTTTTAATTGTTTCTTATATTTTGTTCCTCTTTTTTGGTTTCTTTAGGGTTTATGACTCTTTGTTCCTCCCCAACACTGACCAATCAGGAAAGCTTGACACTGTTCCAGTCTGATGACGTAACAGAATTCAGCAGTGAGAGGACAAACTGCGATGGACAACAGACCATGGAGGATCTCGTTCTAGTGAACAAGGCACAGAAGCAGAAACGCAAAACTTTGTGGAGCACAAATGATTCCTGCTACCACTCCACCTCCTACTCAGAGTCTGCTCAATCTCCAGAGGAGGAGGAAATAGAGGACCATGTGTTTCAGGAAGTGATCTGCTGGTACAACATCTCGGCGGCTTCAGCAGTGCAGTCTTTCGATGATGAAGAGCTCGAAGATGGAGAGATGTCCAGGCAGTGATTCATTTTCCCTTTATTTTTTTCTCTTTTCCACTCTGTGTCTGTGTATTGGCCCTTCAGTATCTCTTCATCTGAACAAGCTAAATGAACAAATGACCCTTTTCCAGTCTTCACTTTTTGTCTTTTCCATCTTATTTTTTTATGGGTTCTATCAGTACTGTATCCACGAGTAAAATCAATGAGGGTCAGTTTTCATGTCACGGTTATCCATCATTTTGTAGAAACCCTTCTCTTGTTTTTAAAGAGTTGCTTGGTGAGAGGGGACTAACGGCGAGTAATATCTGTATACTATTAATGTTCACAACGTTCACTTTCATATTGCATCATCCTACTGGTCAGACCAGGTTTTGCAATTTAATGCAGCTTTAATATTTGGTAATGTTTGAATGGGGTTCCACATGTTCTGCTTTTGCTAATCCACTGGATAACTGGACCAAGGTTTGGCATGAATGAGAGCGGTCTGGAACTGTATGAGTGCCAGCTAAAAAACTTTTAATTAGAATAAACTTACTAAATTACTATGACTATTAAAAAGCATTTGTTAAAAGTAAAAGTAATTGACAAAACCAGCAACACAAATAAAAACAATAGAATAAATTAACAACGTTATAATTATGTCCTGAAAAATAGAAAGTATAAAAAAGTAATGAACTAAAAAATGAACAAGCTCACCATGACTCTGAGTAAAACTCTCACCGAAGGGACAAGACAAAAGTAGGAATGATCCAAATGTCACTTGAACAAAACATGACAGATATTTGTGATAAAAAACAAACTAAAGACATGAATAAGCCAAATATCATAAAAAACTTACCACAACATAAAACATAAACAAGTGCCTGATAAAATGGAACAAGCAAATAAACATATAGATAATAGCAAAACTAAAAAACTAAGGCGCAAAAGCTAGAATAAGCACACTTGCAGAAGCATGAATAAACTTACAAATATACAGGAACAAACAAATCCACATGTCCTTGACCTTGATAAAGTACTCACAAGTACTCAATAAACAAACTAATGAAAGCAAAGCAACTGTGGTGTTTAGAAAAGGTGTAGGAAACTGAATGAACCACTGAATTAAAAAAAAACAGATCAGACTTACAAAAAGATAATCAAAACCCATTGTATAATGTCCTTACTAAATGTAAAATTTTGATAACAATGTCTGTGCCCTGTTGCACTTGGATGTTTATTTTAACCGCTTTTTTGATGATGGAATGCTATATTGTTTTGTTAGGAAAAAAACTGCTTCGCTGTAGTTGAGCAGTAAATCTCAGTTAATAGAGTGAGATCATTAACATATGACACAATTAACTTAATGCAGCAAATATATTCAAACCATTAACAGTCTATGAATCCAATATAAATACATGACTTATCCCCTAAACACACAGTGTACAGATTTACAGATTATTATTTAACAGTGGGACTCAACATCATCATGCTGAATATTCTTACATTCACTGTGCGATGGTGAATCTTCAGAATCTGAAACAGTTCGTTTCGCTCTGCTTTGCTCCTATGCTCCACTGTGAAGTTAAACTGTTTTCTCCAGCTGCTGTATGAAAAGGTTTTTGTTCTCTTTGACCTTGAAATGCAGCATGATAGTGAAATCTATGTGTGTGTGAACACAGTGCCACAGTAAAATTTGTACTCTAGTGATTCATCCTTGATGCAAAATCGTTGTGTAAATGTGGCCTGGTGATGTCACTGTATCTCTGTGAGGACATGTAATGTTGTTGCACTTTTTTTTATTCTTTGTATGAGAACATGTTTGGGAACCGATGTTATGGTAACATTAAAGTCAGTGAGTGTACTTGCAATGTCAGTCATCTGCTGTCCTGCATCTCCTTCAAACTAAAGACACAAGGCAGAGGATAATTGAAATCTAGTGTTTTATTGATGTACCAAAACAAATGTATTCTGAAAAATATTGGAACTGTCATTCCCATATGCACATTCTCTATATGTACAGGGAATATGTGCATCCATACACGATTAGTTCAAGTCATAATCTATACAGGCTTATAGCATTCAAAAGCATGAGTGCAGACTTATTGCTTACCTCTACATTGAATGTGCAGTCTATTAATAACATACAGGAGAATACGCACAGGCTGGAGTTCATAGCACAGGAAAAGGGCAGATTTTCTCTTAACATGAATCTACAATCTAACAGCAGACTAAAACAGTAAGACAAAATCAAAGATGACTTTGAATTGACTTTGCACAAAAAACACAAAGCAAGCATTTCTGTCCAAAGCAAGTAATTGCTTTGTCATGAATTGAAAGTGGCATCCATCTGCAGTTTCAGCTTGAGCAGAAGTGAAAAATATATTCCAATTTAAGAATACAAATGTTAACTGATCAAACAAGTTATCATTGTATACAATTATGGTCTACATTATTCACACTATTGATTTTTAGAAATAAGTGAATGTGTATTAAATTAGTTAAATAGTTTATTAGTATGTCCAAATATAGTCAATGAAAAAAGTAATGCTATAAACATATATAAGGACATTTCTAAAAAAAAAATAATCAAACAAAATCAGAGTATATGACATGAAGAGGGCGGCACGGTGGCTTAGTGGTTAGCACATCCGCCTCTTAGCGCTGGGGATCCAGGTTCAAATCTCAATCTGTTTCCATGTTCTCCCTGTGTCAGCGTGGGTTTTCTTCCGGGTTCTCCGGTTTCCTCCCACAGTCCAAAAACATGTATTCAAGGTAAATTGAATGCTCTAACTTGCCCCATATAGTGAGTGAGTGGGCCCAGCGATAGATTGGCGCCCCGTCATGAGTGTATCTGCCCACCACCCAAAACGTTTCCTCCTTGATGGCCATGGGGTAACCCCATCCCCTGCGACCTTGTAGAGTGTAGAGGATTAAGCAGAAGATAATAAATGAATGACATGAACATGATTGATGACACCGTTCCCTTATACTTGATTGCACAGTCAGTCAGCATGACAACCTACATACATTGTTCTAGCCATCTGTGATATTTTTGCACCTGACTGCTGATAGTTTCTTCTACTTATTCACTGCAATTTTCCCAGTTCTTTAATGTTAGTAGGGTTCCTTTTCCCAGTAGCCGATTCCAATCTAAAGGATTTTCAATTGAATTGAGATAAGGATTCATTTTTGTTTTAGGTCATTATACTTCTGTAGGAACCAATGTTTGACTTATGCCTAGTTGTCTTAAAGCCGAAGTTCCAGCAAATTATTATTAGTCAGGTTTTTAATGTTGTATCCTTTATTTTCTGAAAACTTTATTTTGTTAGTTATGGGCTTTTCAATAACATACTAGTTCCTATTTTTCCACGTTAATATTTTTCTGTTCTACTAAACACTTATGGCAATAACATCGACCACAACTGTATTGATTTTTTTAAAATAAAAAAAATAAATATACAATATATCAAATCTTACCCAAGCTGAGGATACTATTGCCATCCATGGTTGCAGACAGATGCCAATATCAAGAACACGAGAGTTCCTCAATCATTTCAGGCATAGTTTTTGTAGCGCACACTACATCTAAGATGACATTTGACAAGACATAATCTTATATGGCTAGTGTAAGAAATATAAATGATTATTGCAGTCATTTAAAAAAACAACAACATAAAAGCATTGCACCCAAAAAAATAGTTCTAATATGCAGGCTGCAATCAAAGTGCATATGAAGGAAGGCAGATAAATGTATAAATGTGACCCGCACCAGATAATATATATACAGTAAAATTTATAGTACAACAAATACAGATATATGAATGATAGCAGCAGACTGGAATATGGTTTACACCGAATGTAAATAATCTGTTTTGTCGGCATGTGCAGATATTCCTTTTCATTGTTTTTTGTAACAATACTTAAAAAATGTTGATGTATATAATCATGGTAAAGCTACTTTGCAAGTTGTACAGCCTGAATGTTCAAAACAAGAAAGCACAGACTCACATTCCTGAGAAAATATTTTACACCCTGCTTAACTGTAATAAAATGCACAGGGATGTAAGAATGAAGAGAATTGCTTTCCAAAACTGTAAAAAGTAATAATTTACAAACTAAAATATGTTTGGAAAAGTAATCTAACCTATTGCAGGTCTTAGTTTCTGGTTTGTATTGGATTATGGTGTAAAATTGTGGTCTGTATTTAAGCATTTCAAATAACGGATGGCTAACATATGATTGGTGGCTGAATTGTATATAACCAAACAGTTGTAGAAGGCTAAATGCCCTGTTAAAAAACAGCACAGACAAGTAGGATGTCTAGCAACTGTCTTGATGAACTATAAGCCAGCAGCACACTAGCCAAGTAATGTAATGTAAACTTTCTTTTTACAAGGCTGTTTGCTATAGAGCTCAAAAGCTGACATAAGTATTTTAATCTTGAATCTTTGAAGCATCTGAATTTTGTATATTCACATATTTATTGGTGTAATCTATAAATTAAAAAAAAATTAATTTCAATGAAATTCATTTTAAAATTGCAACTTTTTTACAACTCAAAATTTTGAGATTTACAAAATTTAGATGACAAAAAAATATATATATATTTTAAAAGTTCAGATGAAAGAAAACCAGATTGAAATCTCAGAAATATGAATTCAAACTTGAGGTCAATCATCCGGGCCTCACAGTAACAGTTAAATTAGAGCCAAATGATTAGAGCCATTGACTACAACATTTAACAGATCATAAAACTGATCATTTAACCAATCACAGCACTGCGTCACTCTGTCTTCTTGTGTCTGTGGTGATGAAAACAATGTCAAAAAAAGGTAAGTGCATCCAAAGTTCTGCAGATCCACAAAGTCAGCTAATTGTCTACGGTTCTGGTAAATACATAATGCACTATACAGCAAGTTTAAAAGTTAATGTGACTATAAATAAGCTAACTATTAAAAAAAATTAAGCTGGTTTATGTTTTTATTTACTGAGACATTTATAAACATATTGCCTATTTTACAGCCTGTAGTTATCTCTCATAACAAGAACTAGAAATGTCCTGATAGTCTTTATTCCTTTAATGACTTTTTTTAACCATTCTGACCAATGATAAAACTGTCAGGAAAACACAAATTTAAACTATAATGTTAACCAATACACTTCAGACACGCTGCCAACATGTCTTCCTAAACTCAGACCAGCTTATTCCAACCAAAACCCTTATCTAACCATCACAAGTTACATCACATTATCACAATACCAGCATCACATAATGCAGACTATTAAACTTGCTGACCAGAACCATAAATAATTAACAGACTTTGGATATAAAAAACTTTGATGAACTTTGAATTCATTTGGCTTCATCCTTCCTACTTCATTAAGATTTTCATGTTGATTACATTTTATTGAAAAAGAGTTACTGAGCTGAGCTCTCAATACTGCACTTCCAGTTTTCAGACCCAAAGAATGAGATTGAAATGAAGAACCAAAGAACAGCTATAAAGTGAAAGTCATAACTGAGCTTAAAGTGTTAATTGATTTCAGTAAATGTTTACGTTCTTGTAGTCACTGAATTTGTATGCACCTTTCACCTTTCAGTTTGCATTCATTCTGATCACACTGCCTTTACATGCCCAAGTGTGAAGCAGCACTGTGATTGGTTAAATGATTTGTTAAATGTTGCATTTGATAGCTCTGAACATGTACTTTTCCTGTGAGGCCATCAAGTTTGAATTCATATTTCTGAGATTTTATTCATCTGAATTAAAAAAAAAAATCTGAAAATTGCAACCTGAATTTTTTCAATAATTTTTTTCAAAACCAAATTAAAATTCAAATAAATAAATTATTCCAATAAATATTTTTAAATATACAAAATTCAGATTCAAATACATATATCAGCTTTTGAGTTCTATAGTTTTCTAGATAAATTTGTTTTATAGATTATAACTAGATACATGCAGTTGTGATTACTATGAAGAGCATGAATTTTACCCTGTTGAAATAACTTTTGTGCAGATTTAAGTGACTCTAATGTGCACTTAGGTAGTACTCCCTCAACTAATCAGTGTAGTCAAAAATACTATAACTAAATTTATCTCAACATTTGTCTCAGTAAATGTTACCACTAAGTTCATTAAGCAAATATTACTGCAGACTGGCATTGTAAACGTACGCAGGTAAGGTAATAGAGGTGGAAATAGCTAAAAGAAAGCTATAGCAGATCATAATCAAAGTATGATTATTTTTGCTAGCAGTAATAAACCTCATAATATTATTCATAATATTATAATCATCACAGCTATTTTAGGTTTATAGTCATGTCTTAATATTTATAGAATAGAAACATTATTTCAAAGTTTTATACAATTATTAGACATCTGACTTTAAAGCCAGAAGCAAGCCAGGGATTTGTATTATGAAGTTTGACAGGCTGCAAACACAAATATGAATGTTACTTGTAGCAGTTGTGCATGCTAGCTCACATTTAAAATGTAATTTATAAGAATATTTAGAAATAAAAAGGTTATATATCTATCAGCACTTGCCTACTACACTGTTAATGAACTTTACGGTGTATCTACTAAAAGTTAAGCGATTAAGTGAAGACAATGAGGCCATCAAAGACATGCTAGCTTACACTGTACTGCTAAAGGTTGCAAGATGATCGAATGTAGCCTGAGGTAAAAATGACAATATTGTTTCAAGTGAAAAACTTTTGCATGTAGGTAAAGGTAAGTAGCACATCAAGCCCCTCATAGGAGAAATTCAGTAATCTCTCATGTTTGTGTTATAACATGCATGTGTGAGTTTTTAAAAAGTAGAAGGTTCTGTAGCAAAATTAGATAAAATACTAATTTAGCAAAAAAATTAATCAAAACATTTATCATCCATATTTTAGTTGATGAAAAACTAAAATATTAAAATCTCACTCAAAAATCATCAGAATACTGAAATGTTTTGCAGTTACGATCATGTACAGCATTTCGTTCCAAAACTACGGACATAATAATAATTAGCATTTATCAATTACCTATCTATCTATAAAACTCTTTCCACAAGATTTTGAAGTGTGTTAGTAGGAAACGATGTTCATTTAGACTGATGTTGCATACTGTAAGACGAACCTGTTAATCGATAAGCATCTGTGTTTTGTAATACCTAGCATTGGTCTCCATTAATTGTTTGTAAGACCTATTTTATTCCAAATGTGTCATTTGGGATGACGTGTATATACTTTAGGAACAAGGGAATAGTTAATCTAGAACTTCCCTAAACTAATGCTACTTGGCATCATGTAGGGTTAATAATTACCAAGTTTAATAATTAGGCAGTATAATGTATATATAGTGTATTTTTATATGTTCACATTAATATGAAACTGAATGACAGCAAATATTTATTTATTTATTTATTTAATATACTTAAATTTAAAATCTGAAAACACTGCATCTGCACTTCGGGCCAATAACAATAGCTTTGTAACATTTAAGTGGGATTTCAAAATCAGCCTTAATTTGCATCATCAATAAATTTAATTTTTGTTAGTTAAAGGTCATTAGCACTGATCATAATTAAGCTTTTTTTCCTAAATTCACAAATAAGTATTAAGTATTAAGTATTACCGAATAAACATTTGTATAAACATTTCCTTTAATTGAAACAAATGTTTAACATTTGAGAATTTACAAAATCAAATTACATTCACATTTCTAAAATATTTTACATACATATTATATGTATGAGTATTAACAAGTAGGTTTGATTTTGCATTCAAATATTTAAATATTGATACTGACATTTGGTGGGCATAACATCTTAGTTGGTTTTAAATTCATTGAAAAAATTTAAAAATAACTTATTTATTAGCAAAATAGCTTCTGTAACAGAAAAAGAATGTAACTTTATATAATAAATATAAGATTTACAGATTCACATTTTTATAGGCTCTAAATGTGTTTATTAGAAACCCTGTATATTTGTGTTGGTGTGTGAGGGAGTAAAGATAGTGGTACAACTGCCTGCCAATAAAGCATGTATTTATCATTTGCTGATTATATTGGTTTATTTGTTCTTATTAAAATGTTAGCTATTTGGTCCTTGTATCTTCAGTGTTTATTTTCTGCTTTTGCTTTTCACCTCATCGTTCTGTTGCTCTGCACCTCCTTCCTGCATGTTTTCACTCTTGCTCATCACCAGCAGGGTGATTAGCAGCTAAATTTAGAGAGAAATTGTAGCTTAGCTCTAAGAGACAATCTTACTTAGATGAAAAGTGTCAGCTCCAGATGGGGACGTGGGTTATGTGCAGCTGAGTCACACAGTTTCTTAACACACACACACACACACACACACACACACACACACCTCTCTTAGCTTCATTCTAACACATGCATTTGTCGATAATTAGTCTGAATTGTTGAATTGTATTTCCATATTGTGAATATGGCAGAGATCCGGTGCCAACCCTTCCCTCTTCCCTCTGTTGACCAGGGTACTACTATGGGCAGCATTCTGGGCAGCTTTTGTGCTTTTTTTATAAACCTCAGCTGAAGCTAGCATACACAATATAGATATACAGTACAATAAAAGTTTGGACACCCTTAGCCAAATGACACATATGTTGTTTTTTGTTGTTATAAGTATTAAGAAAGCACTCTGGTGTAAAAAAACAAAAAAAACAAAACAAATCACAATTAAAGAAGTAAACACTCTATAGGTTGTCTGTTCCTTTTGATACACCAAGCCAAAGATTGCTTATCACATCAGAAGTGAGCTCCAATTGATCTTTTTGATTGTTTAAAATAAATTCTAAGATTTGTGATACAATCATGGATTTAACAAAAAAACACTCTTCCTTCTATTTACACAGTATAGCTAATGTTGTTGCTGGCAACTCAATCCGAAAGATTTTTTTTTAGAAATTATACATACATTTGCTAGTTGTGGCCAAAGAGGATTATACCTCTTTCAGACCAACTTTGAAAATAGTGATGGGGTCACAGGTAAGGTTCTTTTCCTCTATTTTGTCCATAATTATTATATTTAAACATTCTGACTTGGCCAAATATTTCTACTGGATGTTTGCAGTTTTGATTTGCATTTTGTATTTATACATAAGCAGTTTTCCCCAGACATTTTCTTTTGTCTTTCAAATCTTGTTTTTATTTTTGCATTGTAAAAAAATCTGAGCCTTTGCAGAAATTGATGTTTTTAATCTTTTGCACAGGCCGTATGTGTGAATTTTGTTTTATGAAAGTTATTTGTTTAAATATTTTGCTTCACTTATTCTTCATGTTATCATTTCTTTTTTACTTTAATAATGGACTTTGTAGTTCTACAATTACAGACTGCAGTCCATCTGTTTGTGTACTACAGTATATACTGTGTTAGTTCCCTTTACTCTGTTCTCTAATGGTCAGGAACATCACATAGCAGGTTTTATTTCTATCCCAGCAGTGCCACTGAAGATGTTTACTAAAGTGTTGCACTAAAACTGCACTAGGTTCTGCACTAAAACCCCCTCACCGCATCAGTGTCACTGCAGAACTGGCAATAAATGAGCCACTACCCTAAGTATGTCTGTTTTTGTGATGGTCCTGGCCAATAGAGAACTGAGAACCATTTTCACAAAGTGTAGAAAATGGGGGGGGGGGGGGGGGGGGGGGGGGGGGGGGGGGGGGGGGGGGGGGGGGGGGGGGGGGGGGGGGGGGGGGGGGGGGGGGGGGGGGGGGGGGGGGGGGGGAAAAAAAAAAAAAAAAAAAAAAAAAAATATATATATATATATATATATATATATATATATATATATATATCATGGTTTATTAATATTCAGATGGCTGTTTTTACAGTAAATCTATTCATTTCTTTAAAATGAGCTAGGCTACACATCTGGTCCTGCTTTATTTTTAGATCAGTTAAGCACATTTCTTTACCAACATTTGTTTTGCTTTGTTTTTTTGGCTACAGAAAAAATGTAAAAAGTTCTAAAAATAAATATGCTTTTTTTCTCACTATAAATGATTTCAAATTTTATATACTATGAATTAGCCTTGGTGACATAACCAAAAATATCCTATACACATATTCAATTTGAAACTGCACTATACATACCACTAAATTTTCCTAAAATCTTTCTGTCAAATCTTGACAATGCTTTCCAAATTCTGCAGTTATGTTACCATCTTTAGTTTTTTATATTTGATTGAATGTCAGGAAACATTCAGTTATTACTGTTGTGCATAATAAATATCACTTGTTTCATGCTGTTGCATCTATCAACCTTCATTAAGAAAGTAAAATAGATGTGCTTGATGCCAAATTGCTCATTTCTCTACTAATTATTACCCTGCATTCACACTACAAAGCCACAACTCACTATTTGTTTTTAGGGAATTGTGCAGCAATACAATCCAGGATTTTATGAAGTTTATTATATTTTCTGACCACAGGCAACCTAATTGCTCTATCTTACTGACAATCAATGGAGCAGTTCTGCAACCAGTGTCTATGGGCTCTTCCAGACCCAACAAATAACTAGCATGTGCAAATTTAGCTGGTCTGTACACACAATGCTTGTCAAAACAAAGCTAGGTATTCTAATATTTGGTTAGATTCCTCAATTAATCACTGTTTTGACATAATTGTGTATGATAAATTCATATTTGCATTTGTTATTTTTTTTATTTACAACAGGAGAGACAAAAACACTGTAAATCCTTATGATGACTCCTATTTCCTGAGAGTTCATGAAATTCCTTGTTAACAAATCAGATTTTTAAAGCAACTATGGTGGCTCTTCACTAGCTCATTCAGCTGTTAGCACACCATGTATCGGAAGTATGATGAGTATAAAGTCAAGCCTCAGAAATAATTTTTCAATATGAATTGTATTCTAATATCGAAAACACTATTTCTGCAATAATTCAAGAAATAATTCTATTAAAATAAATCACTTTTTATATTAATGCTATGTACTTTTGATGAAGATTCTTGTGGTTGTAACTCTAATGATGTCATAGATTTCACTACCATTATCAAATGTCACACAATTATATCAATGTGATTGACTCAAGAATTTATAGGAGTCATTCAAATAGTTTGCTTTGGTGAGTTTTCTGAGCTATTTGCCCCTGTGGTCAGATTTCAGTTTTGAGTGTGGCATGTGCCCGTATGAAAGCATGGTTCACTGTATGAAATTTTAGAACTCATTAAATCAGTGTTGACTGATCCTAATAAAATATTGGCTGTTATTCTTGTTGCTTTTCCATACTCTCTGGCTCAGTTTCACTCTTCAGTTCTTCATTTTCCAGTGAGCCATTTTCATTAGGTGACTCCAAAAAGTTTTCCAAGGTCTCCAACTCTGTCGGGCTCTCCTCTGGGGCAGAGGAATCTGACTGGTCCTCACTATGTAAGACCTCAGTGCAGTCTGTCTCATTCAGTATGCTGCTGTCTGACGGATGTTCAAGCTCATCCACCAGCTCAGCAGCAGTCTTGGGTTCCCGTGGCAACGACAGGCTTTTGTGCCTACTCCAGAGCTTGTGGAGCTCAGTTACCTCAGAAACACTGCTGCTAGTGCCACTGTCACGGAAACTGGCCAGCGGGGGACGGACCTTCACTCCAGTAACCGTCACAGATCCCTCAATGGCTTTACGTAACTACACAAACATAGAGATTGACAAAACTCCAGATTTATGTAGATATAACCATAAAGATGCTAATGCTACATGTGAACTATAACATTAATCTTTCATTGTGTTAAGGGATAATTTTCCCCTACATAACCAGTTTTGGCATTTTATCATATTTATCATGCTTTTAAAATTAGAATTCCTTTTTTTTTTAAATTCAGTATAACAATAAAAATGATTTTATACACAATTAGTAATTGAAGTAAGATCCTCTTTGTCTCAAGGACTGCAAGTGTCCCAGGTCCTGTGGTAGCAAAACAAATGCTCAAAAGTTTACCCATCTTGAAAAATGGGAACTATTAATAACTGTCATGGCCAATGTCTTTCTTTTTGGCATGTTCACTAAATTACCAGTTGTGAAAAAAAAAGAATTTTTGCTTGGTTGAAAAATACACCATTGATTATTTTAGTTAAAAAACTGATTTTCATGACTGTAAACTATTAATACAAAGAAATAGTTTGGATAAAAATTGTATAAAAAAAGTGAACACACCTCTTTCAGAGAGACCACACCAACAAGCCTTCCCGTACTTGTCACATATGCGTGATCCAGACCAAGCAGAGAAAAGATAGTATGTGTCTGTAATATAAAAACATAATTCATAAAGGCTTTTCTGATACTTGCAACACAAAAAACATGCACTGATTTCATGATTTAAATCCTGTTTAAGAATAGCCTTTCAGATTTTCAGAGATGTTTACAACTTATTATTTTCACCTTGGGCTCTCCTGCTTAGAACAATACTGATTAATGTTTGTGTGGCAAAGTGTGACATCTGACAAGCAATAAGCCAGGACCTACATTATTTACTATGACACTATACAGAATATTCAATGGTCTGATTTCCAAAACACATAGTTATATGTACAGTATGTTTACATATGAAGAATATCTTCTTGACAATGTATAATTTGATTAAATTTTCATTTAAGTCTTAAACCCATGTGGTTATGTCCATTAGAGTAGCATAACAGCTTTTTAAATATTATTGCCTAAGGGCTCAATGGGATCAGCTTCTTTAATATTAATAACTTACATAATCAGTAAAATGTAGTAAGCTTGTTCCAAAAGCAGTCTTGGCAAGTCCAAGTCATGAAACCATATAAGCTTCTAATGTTTCAGAAGCTACTTTCCTCACATCTTTTGACAGTAGAATTGTTTTTTTCAAAGCTGTTAATAATAACCTTCTGACAACCTTGACACAACCTTGTGTCGCACACTTGCCTAGCCATTTCTTGCATAAACATTTAATTTAACAGGACATATCTATGTAATTAGACAGCCGTAAGTCACATATGTATAAATGCTCTACAATTTATTCTGTTTACATTTATGTACCAAGAAACAGATATTCAAACAAAATTTACTTATTATCTAAAAATAATAATCTTCATAACTGAAAATACAAATAATGCATAGAGGTATAATACTGTTTATTTATCCCCAATTATCAATGTAATCCTTACACATAATAATTTGTTAACATGAACACACTCTCTCTCTCTATCTCTCATGTATATAGTTCTGGTTAAGTGCTGTGTATTAAGTGCTGTGAAAGACCCATAGACTGGATCCTGAAAATAATTATTGTCTTTTCTGGTCATATGTTAACGTAACAAACACTAAACAGTGGCATGAATGAGCTTACTTTATGTAAAGATGTACGCTCGACGAGTTGGAAGGGGGCAGGATCAATCTTGCAGTTGTTAAAACTAACAGCTTCATCCAGTTGTTGCTCCTCCCATTCAGTTATCTGAGATAAAGAAACCTTCGAAGTGTTAACCGTCAGGCATGCAGTAGTTGCTTTTAAAATTGCTGCAAAATTATGACAAAAAATAAAATAATGACAAAAATCTTGGTATAAAAAGCTGATGAAAAAAAATCTGTGTTTTTAACCCAGATTCAAGTGTGACATTAGCTAAAATGTATTATTAAAAATGTACTATTAAAAAAAAACAAAAAAAAAAACGCTGTCCTTCAAGCAGTATGTAGATTCAAACAGTATGTCCTTCAAGCAGCAAATACATAAAACAGCAACATTAAAAATGGAATTTTATTGTAATTTAAACACAATATACACTAATATTTTTAAAACTATTTTAAAAGATATACCTCTGTTGTAGACATGTTGTCCTCAATATTAGGCGGATCCTGAACACAGCAAACCAAAGCATATAAAATCAATTTTTATTAGTGGGAGTAGTAATATAATTATATAGGTGGTAGTGATAAAGTTAGTAGTAGCAATACTATTAATAGCATAAGTCATGCACAAACACAGCTGGATAGGTCATCATTCTATCTACAGGAAAAGAAAACACACCTCTTATTTGTTGACATTAACTTATTTAATAAAGAACTGATACATGCTTAGTGCAAACAGCTATATAAACCTCAGTGAGAAGCTAAATGAGTTTTTAGTTTTTTTAAGGTTCCATGTTTCCCCCCACAGTCCAAAAACATGGATTCAAGGTGGGTTAGCTGCTCTAATTTAACCCTTTTTAAAATGCACCCAAATAGTGTGTGTGTGTGTGTGTGTCTGTGAGTAAATGTGTCCAGCAATAGATTGGCGACCTGTCCTGAGTGCATCTACCACCACCACCCACCGCACCCCTAAGCCCTAGCATAGGATTAAGATAATGCAATTAAAATTACCTTGTTCGGAATCAAACTTATAAAATTATTTGATTTAATAAAACATCTGTTTAAATATGATGCTTCTTTACTGACAGATTTTTTTTTTATTTTTTAAGAAAAAGGTATTTTTGCTTAAACATGTGTCCCAAAAAATGTATGCTCATTGCCTTTATAGAAGTACTATTAGAAATAGTAAATTTGTTGGCTGTAGCAGCTTATTACCTCAACCTGGTCTTTAATTGATTCTACACAGGATGGGCTAGGAGAACCTAAAACACAACAAGTATCAAAAAATAAGAATAAATATTAATACATTAAAATATATATAATCTATGCAAAGAACATACTATTGAGTGGCTCTGTATTACTGCTACTAATTGAGGTCACAGTTTTAAGAGCAGATTTTAGTGGGATCTGTGAGTTGGAAAGAGTCCGGCTGTAGGAAGATTCCTCGGTAGAAATCTGCAACATAAATAAATCTTTACTTTAAAAACAGATATTGCACATACACACTTCTACACATCCTAAACAAAGGTGGCACAAAAAATTATATACCATTATCAGACCTACAGCATGACATAATAACAGATTTAAAACAATTACATTTAAAAACAGTATTAGCTCACACATGCAAATATTTATAAAATATGACTGTCAAATAACGGATGGCACCATAGCTTAGTGTTTAACACATTCATCTTAGAGCTGGGGATCCTAGTAAGAATCCCACAGTCCAAAAACTTGGATTCAAGGTGAATTTACTGCTTTAAATTGCCCTATCGAAATTGCCCCCGTGTGATTGTCTGTGTGAGAGAGTGTGTGCCCAGTGATAGATTGGCCCCCTATTCTGGGTGTATCTGCCCATCACCCGAAACATTCTGCCTTTGATGGGCAGAATTGTCCATCCAAGGAATAAATATTAATACAGCATTAACATGATTCAAAGAAGTACATATTTTTTTGCCCAAAACACACAAAAAAGTAAGGACGACTATGTGTTTACCCCTATGCTTTATCATTTTCCATTTATTACATGTATTATACATCTGTCTTGTCCCCCCCCCCCCTAATTTAGCTTGAATACAGACTTCATTAGTAAATGGGCACTCCTCGTTATTTATGGAGAAACGGATTTGCAGTCTCATTTAACAAAGTGGTTAAGTATACGATAGGATTGGTAATACTTTTGGTTTTGATACAGCTATTAGATCAGAGAGAAGTAAGATGAACAAAAAATTGTAAATAAAAAACAGCAAATTCTCTAAACAAACATCATACTCTAAATAAAAAATACGATTTTTACATAAGTTAAATTGTCACACTACCTTAAAATCCATTATTTCAAGAGTAGCAGCAAAGCTCCTCTTTCTTATTTATTTATTTATATATTCCTCAAGTCCATTGCCCAAAACCAGCAATTTTTAAAAGCTAAACCCACAGGCCTAAGATTTAAATATTTTTTAAATAAGGTAACAGATCTCAAATAACAGTGCATTAAAGAGAGCATAAGAATCTCAGAGAACTAGAAGATTTTTGAGAATTTAAACAGATTTTTTACAATATAAAGATGGCAAAATACCAAATTATGTGCACTATAAAATCATTTCTCCATTAAAGTTTGTTACAAAGTGAAAAGTATTGAACTTTAAGCAAATTTAATTAAAATTAATTATTTAAGCAACAAATTGTTAGCCTTTTGTTTTTAGACTGTAACTTGTGGTAGTGGTAATTTAAAGTGTTACCAACAGGTGGATACAATGTATGTACAATGTCTCACATATAAGTCAACACATATAGAGTGTACTAAACTTTAAAAGCTTAAATAATAACTGCTTACATAATCATATCTATATTAGCATTTAGTAAAGTTGAATGCACTGTTGTTGAATGTACAATTGTTACTATGACTTACATCTATTAACAAACCAATATTATTAAGTAAGACAGATAAAGGAATTAAAGAGTATCTTCAGTGCAATTCCTAAGAGCATCCACTGACCGGACTCATTCAAGCTCTTACCAGAAAACGAACACCACGACTAGCTTTGGGAGAGGAATTCTGGGATATGGATGAATTAATATGAGTTCCATTGTCTTGAGCTCTTTCCCTTAAGTACTCAAGTCTTCGAACTCGACCAAGTTGTTCTGAAAGCAGAGACTGTAGCTGAGAGCGCTCAATAGAACCAAGGAGGATCATCGACTCTAAATCAACATGATGGAAAAGAAACAAAAGACAGGAAATAATGAAAATGTAGTACACTTAGACTTTTTACATGATCTACTATAAACATACAGAAATCATCAGAGAAAAACAAAACCCTTTTTAACCTTTGGACTCAACTAGAGCCAGAGTTTTAAGTTGCCCGTTCACCAGCGCCTCCTGTACATCTCGATAAGTGGACGTGAGTGTGATGTGCCGGACATCTCTCACCATAATGTCCTCAACCCGAATATTGTACTTTCTACAAAGCACAACACAGGAAAAAGGAAAAGAAATATTTTTCATGTATTCCTTCATTTATTGTTAATATATCACTAATATTTTGAAAAAAGTATTTTGACATGTGTATCAATGCATGATATACATTATTTTCAATGAAATAATTCCAGGTAATATAAACAGTAAGTCAATTCCCAATGAACATTAAGCCTTTGTGCTTTTTTGTCCTGTATTGTGTCCTGGAATAGAACACACTAGAAGGCATTTTTGATTGTTAGAGAAACCAGAATGTTGTTATTCAGCAATAAGTGTTCACTTTAAAAACCAGAGTAGATTACACAACAGAAGACCTGTTTTTCCTTTCTTTAAACACATTTATTAATCAAACCATTCTTTTATTTGATTATAGTGTATTTGTAACCATTTTACTAAAGCAATCAATCACAAGAAAGATGTGTAACTGTACTCCCCCTTGCATCATATCTAATAACACCTCTTTCCCGTGATTTATTCACCATAATGCCCACCCTCTTATGCCTTATTGCTTTATTCTAATCAACATCAAATTTTTGTTTGCTATCCATTGCATAGACTGCTTTAAACCATCACCAAATTGTTTTTTTTGTTGTTATGCTTTTATAGGCTCTAAGGGCAAACTCTTCTAGTGTTGATCTGGGGGATGGGGTTGCCCTCATCAGTCTTCTATCTAGGAATTGAAAACTTGCTCAAGGTCTTCCACTTTTTCCCCTGATAAAGTTTTTGGATAAATGCCTTGCTGCATGTTGTCTTACTGCAAAGTTCCTTTTAATTTATTTAAATGCATTTCTTTGCAAACTGGCAGACACACTGTTTTGAAATAATTCTGCTGATTCCATCATGAGTTACATCAATAAAAATAAAATAACAATTAACCTCTTTCAGAATCTGACATATCACTTTGGTAAAAGCTCACCTTTTGATTAATCAGTCATAAAAACACTGTTCCAGAAATCTACCATGGCTAATCTACCATTCCATGTATCCATCTAGTGCTATATTATTACTATATAAAATTGGTGACAATTATATTATTATATTTAAGTGATATAATTTGGCAAAAACATTTTTGGTGATGTATGCAAGTAAAATTTTTCTACACTTAATATTTGAAGCTTTAAACATAGTTTTATGCAATAAATGCAGCCACCATCTCTCAGTACAGAAAAGTACTGCTTTTTCCCTAAACTGAGCTGGAGGCTTTGTGTACAAAGCTGCTGTGTCTCTGAATAGAGCTGCAGTTTCCATATTGGGGATCTGCAGTCTCTTTGAACAGAGGAGCATTATTCTCAACACAGCTGCTGTCGTCCTGTACAGAGCTGCTGTCTTCCTGTATAGAGCTGCTAGAACATTGAAGAAAGCTGCTGTCTCTATGAATAGATGTGTCCAGATTTCTGTGATTGCCTATACAGTGTTATTGACACAGTAGTAATCCTTATGTCTATATGAAAAGAGGTTTACACCTTCCGTGTAAAATTCAGTTATCTTACTGTGTAGAACTGCTATTTCAATGCACATCACATAAGTGTAAAGGTTCTTACTCCTGACCCCAACCCAACTCCGGTAGGTATGGCAGCTTCTGAATGCGGATGATGGAATCATATAGTGATGGCTGTAGGCTCTGAGCAACAGCATTCGCCAAAATTACGGCAATCATCACTGGCAATATGTGTGAAATCTGCCCAGTCAGCTCAAACACGATCACTGCTGTAGATACAGTGTGAGTAACTGCTCCAGAAAGAGCTGCTGCACCTAAAAGTCACAAACACACACATTTACATTGTAGAGCGGCAACAGGAACAGTACAAGATATTAGAGATACAGATTATTAATTGCTTTTTCAGCAACAACTACATTTCACTAACATAACACTTGATCATTCAATCTGTCAGGCTAAACATAAAAATAATAACAATTTTTGTTAATTATTGTTTATTATTATTATCATTATTACTATTATTTTAACCTTACCTACAACAGCATAGCCACCAGGAACAATCGGGTATACAGTGCTGTCAGTATGTATGCCATCAGGAAATATGGCCGCCATGCTCTCACCTACCAAACGCCCGAAGGCAGCGCCTATATCATAGGGCACGCACGCAAGCACACACATACGCACACAGTTTTGTTTTTAAACACAAAAAAATACATTCTACATAAACTGAGCAATGGAAATGCAAAAGTAACCCTAAATCAAATGTTTTTACCATTTTATGCCAAACTATACTTTTTTTTTCAGAAGAACATGTAGTAGTAAAATGTACCTTTACAGGGAAATGAGAAGGAAATTAGCTCATAAAAAAGATATGCAGAAACACAATAACTAATATTTTTTATTGTGTACTTTTTCTGTTTTTTACTTTACCTTTATATTTGTATGGTTTCTGTTTAGGTATTTAGTAATACCACTATGTACTAACCAAGACAAAGCAGGAAAACTAACAATCTTTTTTGTTTACAACAGTGTCTACATTATTGCACAAACCTGTTGAATATATACAATCTTGAATACACTCACATCAGGACATGATTAAAAAAGTTCTTTAAACTAGAAGAATACAACCTCAGATTAACATAACATGAAAAAATTACATGGGTGAGATTATTTATTCAACAAACTTGAAGTTAAAATCAGTCAGATTAAAGTCTTGTATATATATATATGTCAGAACAGTGAAGATTTTGGGCTTGTTTTGCAGCCACAGTACCAGTGCACCTTGCAGCCTTGATTCTAACATGACACCCTCTTTATACCAAAGTATTCTAAAATGAGAAAAAGTAAAATCACCCATTCTGAGGATCAAACTTGGGTTAAAATTGGGTCCATTCAACAGGACAATAATACTATGTACACGAGCAACTACAACAGCATGACTAAAAAATCTGGACATTTGAAATTGGCCAAAAGAAAATGTCCTGGTGAAATACCTACAAAGGTCAATGAACTGAAGCAATGTTGTGAAGAAGACTGGGTCAGAACATATCATTTAGTGATTATATTTATAGCTGATAATTTAAGAAGCTTTCTTACTACTGCAGTAAATAATTTTTACCATACTGAGGTTAACAGATTGTAATTTGGCATGTAAGGTTCATATGAAGTTGCACACAATGTTAGTACTCCTTTTGATATTTATGTTCTAACTAGATTATTTATGACACAAAACACAGGATTTAGATTATTGTTCATGGCTGTAAAATTAACACACATACTCCATATGTTCCCCATATGTTCCACAAATAGAAGGTCATTTAGAAAAGCTATTAAGCTATTTTAATAGGATTGTAAAATAATTTTATGAATTTAAGCACCGCTTTTTATACTTTAATGTTAAATGAGAATGGATGAATGTTCACAATACTTACAGGTGGGCACAGACATGCAGGTGATTCTGATTCAGTCAGTTTACTCAGACACGGAGCTTGATAATAAAGATTGAGCTTGATGATAAGGATGACAATGACATACAAAAAGAAATAAGAAATAAGCAAAACCAAAACATGTGACTAGCTGAGTAAATGAATGAGATGAAAATCTGTTCACTTTGCTCAAAGATATGAAACACTGATACATAAATGCTCAAAAAAATGTAAAATGTTACAAAAATAATTGGGTTTTACAGCATTTTCATTTAAAATTCATAAATAATAAATAATTTAACTTCTCTATGTAGATTTCCTAACTCACTATATTTATGTTTGTTTATCTAGGAATTTAATGTCCAAACAGCAACAATGCACGTTTCTCAATTGGAATGGTTAATGCGAAACAGTCATACATAGAGAGCTGGGCAATTTATAATCTTTAGTTTAACTAATAACATGGCTTTAGAATATGGTTGGAAATGTGGAGTCCCTGAAACCAAAATGCAGTTAAACCAATTCTTTGCGTTAAGATGGAAGAGGAAACAAATTGTATTATGTCCAAAAAAACAAATAGGAGTATTGTTTACATCTACACATTTTGCCAATATTTAAAGTTTATTATGCTACTACATGAAAATTTACTCTAAAAATGCCTCAAATCTATAACTCTTGTTGGGAGGATGCAATCTGAACCAAAAAATACACTACATACCATAAAGTATGTGTAATTGATTGCATTACACACAACGCTAAAAGTCATTTAAAGTAAGACAGTCAACGTGAAATTGCAGCTTTTCTCTTGAAATGCTTGCTGATACATTCAGTAACATGGAGCACTGTGTCGAAATGAACCTGGCAGAAAACGGAAATTACTTCCAGCATTTCATGTAATGCGATAATCAATCACACAAACAGTTCAAACCACAAGTTTAAATAGACTATAAAATGACACATACCTTTTTGTCACTGTGTGATCTAAAACCAGACATAATCTATTTGGTTTTAGGTCAGAAGGGATTACAACAATTATTTCTATTTGCTTAATGCCAAAATAATGAGAAAAGTTTTGATAATGAGAAGTGATAATTTGATAATTACCTCTTACAAAGTCCCAAGGTTACATACATTAAAATCATTATGCTATTTAAACAATTTGAGTAGACCCAGTTAAAGAAATCATGGTTTTGAAAGCTTTTAATTTACTTTGCAACATTTGCAAACTGGAGGCACATTGGTGGATGCATTTTAAATCTACATTCATTCTTGGGTTCATCTGAAAATTTTCTAATGAAATACACATACAGTGTCTTTAAACATCTGGTTTTGAGTCAAGGTATATAGTTTTTTTTGGTTCAAAATGATTCATCCTTACAGAACTTATAACAGCAAAATTATGTATTCTTTTGAGTGTATTATACTGATGTTTTAAGTCAACAAGATGAATTCCAATAAAATAAATAATGCCAATCACAACAGGTTTGTCATAGGGTATGTTAATAATATTTGCTCATTACTAAATTACCAATTAAACATAATGCAATCATTAATGAATAGAGAATCTATGATTATGTACCTATAAGAAAGACAGGCATGAAAGCTCCACATGGAACAGGCATTGTTGTGGCAACAGCAGACATCCAGAACTACAAAATACAGAGGTTTGATTAATTTAACAGCATCATTCCTGACATCACAGGACTTTAATATCAGATATTTATGATAGTTCACAACATGCAAAACTAAAGACAGAGCTATATCCCACATTTTGTTTAGTTTTTTTTTTGGTATTTTTTTTTTTTACATCAGCTCAGTATAAAATGTCCCTCTCTGTCACAAGTGGTAAGTGAAATTAGCCCTCAAAATGATTTTACAGCATGTATCCTTAATCCATCCTTACAAATTACATTTAGCAACGGATTTCTACAGGAAATATTAGGTAGGAACAGAGGATCACCTGTCCATCTGTCTTTACTGGTGCTTAACTCAGCCGCTAGTAAATACTATAGCATTAGTATTAAGGATTCTGCAAATGAATATCTACTAATACATAATTACACAGAGAAGTGTATTATGCACTTATACAGAGTTAAAGGAATTAAATAATTTACAAATTAGCCGATTCAAATAATCTTATTGATAATTTTTTAAAAAATATCTGTAATATTTGAATTTACTTATACTTTAATTTAACAGACGAAGGACAATGACAACAATGACTATCCAAAGTGCCTCTATATTCAATATTCAATAGTGGTTTTTGCTTTTTGCCTTTGTGCACCAGGATTTTGACTCTCTGAATCTTTACATGATATTATGAACTGCAGATACTGATGGAGCTAAACTATTTGCAGCAATGTGCTGAGAAACACTGTCTTTGAACTAAATGACAATGACACAACGTGATGAATCACAAACCATCCATTAATGCAAAGACTATATTCGTATATTTTTGGTGTATTATAGTTTGATTAATATTTATAAATTATTGACATAATTAGTTAAATAGGCAGGATTACTATAACACTTTCTGTTCAAATAATTATTCAAATAATTCTGTTCAAATAATTATATATATATATATATATATATATATATATATATATATATATATATATATATATATATATGTGCATTACCTTCATGACAATGAAGAGGAGCAAGGTAATGAAGACGCTGACTTGTGGATGCTTCCAAGCCTGAGGCTGATTTGTGAAGGCAAACTCTTCTGATATTCCATGTTTGTACCATGTTGTGTTATCAAACAGTGCCACTAATGACTCGTGTTGTGTGAGCTTCACATGTCAAAAAAAAAGCATGGTAACATTTGCACACATAACGTAAATCTATAAATACATTTTTAAATGCTATAAAAATGTCAGGTAAATAACTTCACAGTTTTTTACATTTATCATAAATGGATCACATATTGGGAAGAAAACAGGAATAAATTCATAGACCTAACTAACAGAATGACTAAATCAGACTCTAGTTCAAGGTCACAGAGCAAACATTCATTCATTTATTATCTTCTGCTTTATTCTCTATTAGGGTCGCGGTGGGGTTCGCCATGCACATCCAGGGGAGAACGTCTCGGGCACTGGGCAGATACACCCAGGACAGGGCGCCAACCTATCGCTGGGCACACACTCATTCACTCACACAAACTCACTCTATATGGGGCAATTTTTGGAGAACTCAATTGATTTGATCCATGTTTTTGAACTATGGGAGGAAACCGGAGAACCCGGAGGAAACCCACGCGGACACGGGGAGAACATGGAAACTCCACCCAGATGGGGATTCAAACTGGGAATCCCTAACGCTGAGAGGCGAACGTGCTAACCACTAAGCCACCGTGCCGCCCCAGAGCAAACATAACATTAAAAAATACCAGACCTGTCCTGCCATAAACTGGCCAAATCCTGGAGGAAAAGTGAGGGTTGATATAAGAAGAGTAACAATGGCAGGATAAACCAACCGCCTGCAGAAAGATAACAGAGTAAGAATAAGAAAAAGGCATGCATAAACCTACAGACATCGTTATTATCCTTTACAACTTAATAGGTCTTTTTTATAATATATTGTTAAGTCCTGGTGTTGGAAATAATGTCTGGCTCACAATCAACATTTCAATTTATGCCAAAAGGTATGCTCAGAGCTCTGTGCAGTCATGCTAGAACAACTAGAAAACTACTGTTAAAGCTCATAAATGAGATCTGAGATATCCTCTCTGAGTTTATAAATAATGACAGTATGAAGTTTGATAATAAGAAGAAATAGCAATCAAAAACACAAAGTACCTGTTAATATAAATAGAACAGGTTGATTGTGTAATTATTGAAAAATACTGAATAAAAAAATTAAGAAAATAGTTTGAACTAGTGTGCCTCACAAGAAAATGGTTTATCATTTGGTTTACCAAAGGGGGGGGGGGGGGGGGGGGGGGGGGGGGGGGGGGGGGGGGGGGGGGGGGGGGGGGGGGGGGGGGGGGGGGGGGGGGGGGGGGGGGGGGGGGGGGGGGGGGGACTCTTTTCCCTGTGCGTCTGTGTTTTGTCTGTTTTTGTCCTGTTCCTTGATTAATTAGTGTTTAATACTGGTAAATCTGTTTGCTTTGGTTCAGCTGTGTCTCCCATCACATGGTTGCTCGTTGTGTGTTTATAATCCGTTCCTAGTGTCTGATGTTGGAATATTGATTTTGTTTTAGCCAAGGACTCAGTCCTTCCTTGCCATGGAAGTGTCAACACAAAATACCAGTTCAGTCTAATTACGTAATTTTATGATTTATGTGTGGTTCACATTCAAGTTTCATTAATATGTAATGTTAACCTTTTCAAAATACTTACTTTTTCAGCAGAAATTTATTAATTGTTTTTTGTTTGCGCATTGACTCAACAATCAGTCGGTTCAGGTAGACATAAAGTGCTCCACCAAATCCACTAGCTATGCTGGGAAGATGAAAGCAAAATAATTTGATGAGTTAACATTTGAAACTTTTTATGCTACACAAAACCAAAGTTGTTGGCAATAGTAGAAATAGATTATGACCAGACCATAACAAGTACAAGAACTACAGTTAAACCCTGATTTAACTCTGGACATTCAATAACAATAGTGATAATAATAAAGTGAAATGTTTTTTTTTTTCATTGCTAACTATTAAAAAAATAAAGCAGCATGATTACCCGAGCACAGCAAAGGCAGGAAGTTCCTGAAGGTCAAACGGAAAGTCAAGACGAAACCTGGTTTTAAACAATGCAGTAATTGTCTCTAAAATACAGAGACAGAATTAGTGGTGGAGGTGTATAGAGAGTTAGGGAACAAATGTTCCCTAACACATTTGTTTCAGTAAACACATTTGTACAGTATGGTGATTTATAGCCAGACCTTGTTTTTATTATATATAACTTGCAAATGCTATTTAGACTCAATGACCTCAAATTCACACAAACACACTTAACACAAAAACACACAACACACATGCGTAGACTGGAGGCTCTTAAATCCAAAAGCATGTTATAAATTAAATGAAAGTGTATGACGTTATAATAAAATGAACACATACTTCTTTGTAGACTTTAAAATGAATTGTGCAAATTATCTCACCTTCATCTTTGTTCCATACTGCCAGCACTCTAAAAATGAAAGCACTAAACGTGGCAGCAAAAAATCCTCTCCAGTAATTCCTTACTGCAAAAAATGTGGATGTGACTTCAATACTAAACAACACACCTGTAAAATAAATAATAGCAAATGTCTATTTTTTTTTAATAGCAAAAAATCAATCTGTTTTTTTTTTTTTTTACATAAAAGTGGATTTATTTGATAAATTCTTTTTTTATATATATATATATATATATATATATATATATATATATATATATATATATATATATATATATATATATATATATATATATATATATATATATATATATATATAATATATATATATATATATATATATATATATATATATATATATATATATATATAATATATATATATATATATATGAGAAGAATTTATCAAATCCTTTGTTGAAGTACATACTTAGTCTATACACCTTGTATTAACATGCATGCAATGTAGCTGATTTACAACAGGTCAGTATAACAGACAATCAGTATACAGTGTACAGAAGTTGCCAAAATTTTTAAGACGGACACAAATATTATTTTTGGCAATATTGGTTACTGGCTTTGCTGCTTCAGTTTTTATATTGGTAATTTGTCTTAAATGTTATGTTACTAAGAGTTCACAAAGTCATTATTTGCCATTAAAAATTGCTTTATATAAAATTAGAAATAGAAAAAAACAAACCCTCAAAAGCACTGCCCCTAATTGGCTTGCTAACATGATTTTCATGATCAGATGATGTTAGTACAAGAAAAAGTCAACTGGGACAAGGCAGCTGAGCACTCGGTCATGCTTATGAATATAAAGGATATAAAGTAGACTGGTTGCATTAAAAGGTTGATGGTGTTTAAAATCATTGTCCTTCTCTGTTAACCATGTTCACCTCAAGGGAAACGTGTAATAATTATTGCAGTGCATTAAAAATGACTCCACAGGCAATGACATGACTGCCCGTTAAGACTACAAAAATTCCATTGCTGTGATGAAAATGTGCCCGCACTACTGGGTCACCACCAGTGCAGAAGTTGTTTAAAAATAGTAGAGGATAAGTATGATTACATTTACATGCATAGGAAGGCAAAGGCTTTTGGAGGATGCAAAGAAGGCCAGCAAAAAAGCTACTTTTCTTCTAGAAAACATCAAGGACCAACTCACATTCTGCAGGAACTACAGCACTTGAATTGCAGACAAGAGAGTAAATTTATCTAATGAAGCCCACTTTAAACTGTTTGAGTCATCTGGAAAAATGATTATCCAGAGAAGAAAAAGTGAGTGCTAGGATAAGTAATGTGCCAACAATAATGCATCCTGAGCCAATTCATGTATAAGGTTGCTTCTCATTTGGGATTTAAGCTCATTCTAAATTTTGCCGAACAACACTGCTATGAAGAATAAAGCATAATATTAAAACATTCTCCAAGAGATTCTCACAACGATTAAAAAGCAATTTTGTTATAATGTTGAGAAAAAATATAAAAAATTAGAAGAAAGTTCAGGTGGCACGGTGGCTTAGTGGTTAGCACGTTCGCCTCTCAGCGCTAGGGATTCCCAGTTCGAATCCCCATCTGAGTGAAGTTTCCATGTTCTCCCCGTGTCCACGTGGGTTTCCTCCGGGTTCTCCTGTTTTCTCCCACAGTCTAAAAACATGGAACAAGTCAATTGAGTTCTCCAAATTGCCCTATAGTGCGTGTCTGTGTGAGTGAGTGTGTGCCCAGCGATAGATTGCCGCGCTGTCCTGGGTGTAGCGCCTGAATCGTTCTCCCCTGGATGGGCATGGGGAACCCCCCCGCGACCCTAATATAGGATAAAGTGGAAGATAATGGATGGATGTTAATGCACAGGTTAAAAGCCTGCATCACTGTATTTTGATCTGGCCTGCATCACTGTATTTTGTTTTGTCGTAAATAAAATGTATTTATTGTCATGATGCTGTGTATGGCTGGGAGCTGCTTGTATAAAAAGGGAGTACTGTAAAACATGGCAAACTTATTTTATGCTTATGAAAATCCAAATGCATTTGAAACAGAAGTACTACTATCCAACCTGAAAAATTAAAAATGAGTACTTATTTTGCACAACTCATGCTCATTCAGTTTTATCTGTGGAGAATATGGATGTAATGCTCTTTACCTCCTATGGGGGCTGCAAAGCAGCAGCCTACTCCAACAGCACACGCTGCAGAAAGCATTTCTGTGTTCCTCAGCTCGTTCTGCAATAAACATTTACATTAACATTTTGCACACTTTTTTTTGTATTAATGTTGAAATGATGAAACACCTAAACATAAACCTTATTATACAGGATGTAACTGTATCCAAACATGCTTAACACAATAAGTACATTAAAGAAGAAACTTAAACAGAAGGATACATTGTTTTTGAAGAAAAATACAATAAAATCATGGTGTCTCTTACCCTGGTTCCTTCAAAAGGCTCTTCCTTCATCAGTAGGTAAAAAACAAAAAAAGGTTAAGTGAATATCAGCACATTAAACAGAATTATTTTATTTCAAACCTTTTTGCACCATGCCCACAATTCTGAATGATTTACTGTTTATTTAATGTATTCATTCATTCATTCATTATCTCCCGCTTATCCTCTATTAGGGTCGCGGTGGGGTTCCCCATGCCCATCCAGGGGAGAACGTCTCGGGCGCTGGGCAGATAGACCCAGGACAGGGCGCCAATCTATCGCTGGGCACACACTCACTCACACAGACACACTCTATAGGGGGCAATTTTGAGAATTCAATTAACTTGTTCCATGTTTTTGGACTGTGGGAGGAAACCGGAGAACCCGGAGGAAACCCACGCAGACACGGGGAGAACATGGAAACTCCACCCAGATGGGGAATCGAACCGGGAATCCCTAGCGCTGAGAGGCGAACGTGCTAACCACTAAGCCACTGTGCCTTATTCAATGTAGTTTTTTAAAATTATGAAACATTTTTTTGATTAAACATTAAACATTTTTCTGATATTGTAGCTTCAATAAATAATACTTTTAATAATTAAATATTTAAAATACAATTGATTAAAATCTCAATGCAATAAATATATATTTTAAAACCATATAATTAGAAAAGGGTACACTTTAGCCATAAAGTATTATTCAGTTAAGTCTAGTTAAATGCCTGTATTTGTGAAAATCATCAGCATCACCAAAAACATAAAGCTTCACATACCATGTAGAATCCACCAAACAATGCCATGAATTTACTGAGCAGTGCGGCACACAGACTGGCAACATGCACAAATGGACCCTGCGGGGGGGAACCAAAACCTTGTGTTTCAGTTTTAAAATAAGGTCTAATGTGGCTAAATCAAAGATTGTGTTCACTGATCCCAATGGGTAACTTACCTCTTTGCCAAGAGGCATTCCACTACCGAGAGCACAGGTTAAACCAATTACTTTAGCCACAAAGGTTTTAAAGGTCAGGTATTCTTTCAGTACAACACCACGTAAAATTGTCTTCATTTCAGGAATCCCAGAGCCTAGTGTAAGCAGAAAAGGAAGAGTATGATTTGAGAATTCCAGGTCACTTTAAAACCCAGATCTTTATTGTACATCTTTGCTATATATAGTTCCTGAAGACACTGCTTTTGTTACGTGTCTCGGGACATTACAAATCCTTCACAATATATAGAATTTTTTTTTATTATCATTGAATTTATTCATTTTATAATCTCAGTTGTTCAACACATCACAAAAGAATGAATTACACCAGGTCATGATTACATAATTATTAAATGTGATCAACTATTTTAAACTATGTTGTATGGCAATGTGATATAAAAGACTAAGCAAATGTTGGCATGTTTGGAAAAGTTGCCATGGGAAAGCATCTTCTTTCTAAAATGAACATGGCAGCATGGCCTAAGTTTGCAAAGCTGCATCTGAACAAACAACAAGACTTCTGAAATAGGTCTTTTTTCCAGATTTGGAAAAAAGTAAACACAACACATTAGCTCAACAAATCATACCAACTGTCAAGCACATTAGCACATTTATTTTGTAGGGTTGGTTTGGAGTTTAGAAAAGCAAGGTTATGTTAAAATAGCAATAGATGTTTTACAAATGTTGGAATCATTTCCTTATACATCTTGATAACCTTCACTGGATCTAGTTAGAAGTCTAACAAAACATTAAATAGTAGGTCCCTATGCATTTTCTTTATTGTACAGCATGTGATGATTCAAAACATTTCTGTGGTGTTATAGTGGTGTGGTGTAGTGTAATTTTGTATGTGTGTAGTGTGTAAGACACTGTCTACCCGATCACTTCAAAACCACAAGCAACATGGATGGGTAGATACTGTATCATACATACAGTATATCAAAGTTTGGTGTTTCTAGGTCAGAAATTATGAAAGACAAGTGTGGACAAATTCTAAAAGCTGGCATGTTAAAGTGTGTGATGTTTATGGTGGGGTTATGTGGTTAGTTTGACCATATGTCACCATCACGTGTGTGATGGTGTCCTATTATATAGGCCACTCATATTGTAGGATGGTGTCTATTTTGTCCACAAATGGGAATGTATGTCCGTCAAGTTCCAATGCATGATGGTGTGGGACGGTATTGTAATATTTTGTTTACATATGAAATAGTGTATCTGTGGCAACAATATGTTTAATGCTTTTGTTATCCTTACACTGTTCTGGACAAAATGTGTCATTATAAGTTGTTTTATTATCCTATTTAGGGGAAATAAGGATTTTGACTGTTTTTTTTAATGTTCACTTTTAAGGCATGCTAAGAAGCAGAGCTAACTGTGGAATGAAGGTCAGCAAACATTTTGAAGTTTGGTATTACCAGTTGTGAGCATTTATGTTCTATTAGATTGTTTTATACTTAGCCATTAAAGATGCCAGTAATAGTAGTTGATCACAACTGTGTATTATACTGTGTACATTTTGGTGTCTCACCTATTGCCTGGGGTGCCAGTATCTGGGTGAACCCAGCAGAGAAGGTGATGAGGACAACAGGATAAGTGACCCAGGCCAGGTACTGCATCAGCATGTTGCTATCAAGGCCACCATACATCCACTTCTGTGCTATAGCCACAACAAAACTCACAAGTCATAATCACACACACACAGACACATTTTGCAGAAATATTAAATTTTGGATATGGATTTCTGCTAGATACATGCAGACTTAAATCATCACTAAAACTTTCAAATACCACTTATGTTTTTCATCAGGGACCAACATATGGCAGAAATCAATTAGGTGTGAGTTTAGATTAAAGCAATGAGGTACAAGAGGGTGTGCATTATTGTGAATTAATCACAGGATAAGGAAAGTCCACATTATCTTGAATACCACTAGTGTTATGCGTACCACAGTTTGAGAACCACTGGGTTAGAGGACTTTGCATTTGTTGCTGTTGCTTAAATGCTTAATGGCATAACTAAATAGTCTACCTAAAAAAGCCATCATTTAATCAGACATTAGCATATTCTATGTTTATCATTAAAATATACACTCACCGGCCACTTTATTAGGTAAACCTGTCCAACTGCTCGTTAACACTTAATTTCTAATCAGCCAATCACATGGCGGCAACTCAGTGCATTTAGGCATGTAGACATGGTCAAGACAATCTCCTGCAGTTCAAACCGAGCATCAGTATGGGGAAGAAAGGTGATTTGAGTGCCTTTGAACGTGGCATGGTTGTTGGTGCCAGAAGGGCTGGTCTGAGTATTTCAGAAACTGCTGATCTAATGGGATTTTCACGCACAACCATCTCTAGGGTTTACAGAGAATGGTCCGAAAAAGAAAAACATCCAGTGAGCGGCAGTTCTGTGGGCGGAAATGCCTTGTTGATGCCAGAGGTCAGAGGAGAATGGCCAGACTGGTTCGAGCTGATAGAAAGGCAACAGTGACTCAAATAGCCACCCAAGGTTACAACCAAGGTAGGCAAAAGAGTATCTCTGAACGCACAGTACGTCGAACTTTGAGGCAGATGGGCTACAGCAGCAGAAGACCACACCGGGTGCCACTCCTTTCAGCTAAGAAGAGGAAACTGAGGCTACAATTTGCACAAGCTCATCGAAATTGGACAATAGAAGATTGGAAAAACGTTGCCTGGTCTGATGAGTCTCGATTTCTGCTGCGACATTCGGATGGTAGGGTCAGAATTTGGCGTCAACAACATGAAAGCATGGATCCATCCTGCCTTGTATCAACGGTTCAGGCTGGTGGTGGTCGTGTCATGGTGTGGGGAATATTTTCTTGGCACTCTTTGGGCCCCTTGGTACCAATTGAGCATCGTTACAACAGGGGGGGGGGGGGGGGGGGGGGGGGGGGGGGGGGGGGGGGGGGGGGGGGGGGGGGGGGGGGGGGGGGGGGGGGGGGGGGGGGGGGGGGGGGGGGGGGGGGCAACACCACAGCCTACCGGAGTTTTGTTGCTGACCATGTCCATCCCTTTATGACCACAATGTACCCAACATCTGATGGCTACTTTCAGCAGGATAATGCGCCATGTCATAAAGCTGGAATCATCTCAGACTGGTTTCTTGAACATGACAAGGAGTTCACTGTACTCAAATGGCCTCCACAGTCACCAGATCTCAATCCAATAGAGCATCTTTGGGATGTGATGGAACGGGGGATTCGCATCATGGATGTGCAGCCGACAAATCTGCGGCAACTGTGTGATGCCATCATGTCAATATGGACCAAACTCTCTGAGGAATGCTTCAAGCACCTTGTTGAATCTATGCCACGAAGAATTGAGGCAGTTCGGAAGGCAAAAGGGGGTCCAACCCGTTACTAGAATGGTGTACCTAATAAAGTGGCCCGTGAGTGTATATATGCTTCAAATACACTCTTATTTGTCCTCACAGTTTTTTATGTGAATTTGATTTGATTTATTCATTTAAATAACAGGGACAATATACATTAGTTAACATATTTTTTTAATAATGTAAATATGTCATATATAGCCAAACAGCTAAATTGCATCTGCAATCCCCGGACAGGTTGTTGTTATAAAAGGAACAGAAAGGTTGTTTTGTTAACAAATCAACCAAGACTGGTTTAAAATTGTGAAGTAATGGGGGGGGGGATGGTTTGTTTAAGTAACAATTTTAAGTAATAGATTTATGTGATAATATTTATATACTTAATGTTTAAACCACAGAGTTGCCACCAGTAGGCAATTTAAAGAGTCATCTAGTGGTGGCAGTATATTAGTACCACTTTGACGCTTTTTCACTTTATACTGTAATATTCTGCATTTTTTTTGTATGCTTGTTTGTATCAAAGAAAGAACTAGTCATGATTGTCCTTGGTCATAATTGGCACATGGAAATTGAACTTCACTAAATAAGGAAGAAATTGGGAGAGAATCCAAAACATAAAGCTTCAAGCAGCCTTGTTGCATCTGCTGCTTGTATAAACTGGCTCACCTTGCTGACAGAAGGCGATGGTGTAGTCCATAACCCAGCTGACCAATGCCATTACCAAGCCAAGCAGGATGAGGAAAATCCAGTCTTCACCCACTCGCGAAATCAGGAACCTCTGACAGCGTGAAGTGCACACTACAGAGATAATCCAAAGTTGACACAGAAATAAGATCAACATTATAGTTCTTAAAATAAGGCTAAGTATATTTTGTCATATTTTTTTCCAACAAATTTGCTTGTTTTATTCTGGCTCATCATCTGAAGCTGAATGGTAATAATATCCATTGAATATTCATTATTATGAATGTAAACATTCCATATTAATTAAAATAGGGTTACTTACTATAGTAATTCAGGCTTTAACAGATAGTCTAAAGACTTAGAATTTAGAATTTATCTAAGTTATGAATAACTTAGAATAGAATTTACAGTGAAAACTTTAGGTATTTTAGATTTTCCTGTTATTTTGAAGCATTCACAAAAGACCTGCATCTATGCTTTTAACATTTTCCAATGTTATGCCCAAGTTATTAGATATTAGTTATTTTTTCTCTACTTTAATACTAAATACTTACTCTCTACAAATACTTAATTTACTCATCAATAATACACATTTTATTAATTTCAGTGTCAGTGTTCTCTTTTTCTTTTTTTCTTTGACTTTTATTTTTTGAGACTGAGGAAAATAAATTTTCCCCAAGCCTTTATATTAAAGTATAGAAGCAGAAAAAAATACTCAGAAACCAATTGCTTAAAGATATTAATACATATTAGATTGACATTTTTTTCAAAAGGGGCTTTTTTTTACCAAAGGTGGATGGAATGTACTAACTTGTCATTCCTCTTTCTAACTTGATATAGCTAATATTCTATATGCCAGCTGCATAATTTCCTAATTAAAATGAGCTATGGTAAATTGTTGGGATTTATGTAGTTTTGATGGTGGGTGTAGTAGCGTGGTGGGTGAGTGGGTGAAGTGGGTGTGTGTTTGTACTTGTAAGTAAGGTAAAATACATTGTTTGTTGATCACTTTAAAAAGCATAATCAACCTAGACAGGTACAGGTCCTGTCATCCTGCAAAGTTTGTTTCTTCTAACTTCCAAACCGTAAAAGGAGATATTTTGGGGAAAATGTGAATAGAAGAATAGAAGGAAAATGATGACCAGTAAATTCCCTACAACAAGCTAGGTATACTTAATAAACTATTAAACCTTGGCTTGTTGTTTGCACAGTGTAAAGTGTGTTTGGTGTATGAAAAGATATCTGATTCAAGTTAGAAACCTTAGGAAGAGAAAGGGAGGAGAATATCAATGCAAGTAAATAAAAAAAATGTTATGCTAATCAGTGGTACCATTCCTTATAATGCCTCTCTCTATTTGAATGCTTATACCTTTAGCTACATGTAGTTTGTTGTCCTAATATTTCTGTCCAAGCATGTTGGTGACCTAATGTTTTGGCCACAGGTTGGGTGTATGTTATCTTTAACATACATGGAACAATGGCATAATATTGCTAATAAGGCTTGCCACATATGAGAAAGTAGCCCATCATTTGAAAATGGTCCCTTAATTTAGCCCTACATCAGTGGCTAAACTTGAACATGAATGAAAACTTAATGCCATGCCATGCAGTGGTATCATTCTTTAATAATACCTACAGGTTTAAGAATTTACAGGCAGAGTGGCAGTGAAGAACGCATCTTCATCGCCTTAACTAATTCAGAGTTCAGAGAGAAAAATGAATAATCGGGTAGAGGACACCGTCACCCGCAGGCTCGGCATCATGACTGTCATGTCAGGCACAAAGAGCATCTGCACCGTCTCCTACAATCCACTTGCTTCCATTTCTGCCCCGCTGGATATAAATATCGTGTCACTGTGCGATGTCTTGCACACTGCTGCATTATGTATGAGTTCTGCATGCTATCAGTGATACTTTCACCAGGGAAATCGTACGTGCCCAGCATTCTCCACGGCTAGCCCTTACCAAACAATTAGGTCTTAAATTGCAGTCCCTGCCAGGGCCAGGCTTTTCCATTACAAAAATTAGCTCACTTTAAACACATAATGAGCAATTAACTCAGTACAATGTTGCAATAAACTTATCACTTTACACAAAACAAAAAGTTTCCAATCATAAAAACAACTGAATTCAGATGTGTTTTAGCATACCAACCCCTACAACAAATACAATTAAACTTTTAGACTAAAATTGGTTGGAAATGACATATTAGTATTTAATCATGTAATTTAGGTCTATTTTAGTGATATATGTAGAAAACATTACAATATGTTACTGTTTCAGCAATGCACACTACAAATGCATGCTAATGCATAATACTTTTATCATACTGCCCATGAAGATTTCCAGAGTAGAGTTTCAGTATATCTAGCTCTGTATATTGTGCTTTATTTTTGTTTTCAGCAATCTTTATTGCATTTTTTAAAGTTTTTAATTATTTCTACATATTGGATTTTTTAAAATTATTTTGTATTTAAATCTTTCCTCGGGCGGCACGGTGGCTTAGTGGTTAGCACGTTCGCCTCTCAGCACTAGGGATTCCCGGTTCGAATTCCCATCTGGGTGGAGTTTCCATGTTCTCCTCGTGTCTGCGTGGGTTTCTTCCAGGTTCTCCGGTTTTCTCCCACTGTCCAAAAACATGGATCAAGTCAATTGAGTTCTCCAAATTGCCCCATATAGAGTGTGTTTGTGTGCGTGTCTGTGCGTGTGAGTGTGTGCCCAGCGATAGATTGGCGCCCTGTCCTGGGTTTATCTGCCCAGCGCCCGAAACGTTCTCCCCTGGATGGGTATGAGGAACCCCCCCCTGCGCGACCCTAATAGAGGACAAAGCGGAAGATGACTCTATATAAATGACTGTAAAGACATTAAAGGCATGTGTTTTACATTTACATTTAGTCATTTAGCAGACGCTTTTATCCAAAGCGACTTACAAATGAGAACACCACAAGTCAGTAGTTATGAATAAAACCAGCTCCACTGTAGAATTATCAAACCTGATAATCTGATCCCGCACCCCCCCCCCTTTTTTTTCCTATATAACAGGTATTTGTTAAAAAGATGCATCTTCAGTAGTTTCTTAAAAATGCCTTGTGACTCTGCCTTACCGACAGAGTTGGAAAGATCGTTCCACCATTTTGCGGTGGTGAAGGACACGGAGTTAGCTCCTCGGTGAGGTGGAATCACCAGGCAGCAATCATCACTGGAGCAAAGTGAATGGGCTGGAGTGGATTTTGAAAAGATAGAGAGAAGGTAAGAGGGGGAAGATACAGAAATGGTCCCGTAGGCCAGAGTCAGAGTACTGACTGCGAGCAGATACAGGTAGCCAATGAAAAGAAATGAGTAGTGGAGTGATGTGTTTTACACACAAGTAATGTATGCACCTTTTTTTTTGGTTTTGAACTTTAAAAATTATAAAAAAAAAAAAAAAAGAACACTGAGTAATAAAATATGTTTTAGAAAAATTATGTACTATGTATGTGAAGAAGTACTACAGTTTCTTGTAATCTAAGCATCAACAATAAATGATGCATACAGTTTGTGTATATAACTGGCAGCAGGAAAGAGAGTTCTGACGTCTAAAGACTATTAGAGTGTGACGGAGCCAGCTGTACCATTTACATCATACTCACCAAGACCGGATTACAGTACAACCCCATACAGACAAGATCAAAGCCTGCAGTGGCAAAAAAGAGGACTGGGATTTTTATATAATTGCATATTGCTTTAATTCGTCACCAATATTAATTAGCAAGAATTATTAAACGGGTTGGTCTGATCCTAAAATCTAAATGGCTGAGCAGTTTCCCCAGACATGACATAATTAACAATAATGCACGCCTCCGCTTTTGTATCAATAAGTGATAGGATGTAACGGTACAATTATTCGGTTCGATACACACAGTCGCACATAAAGTACATGTTCGAATATCAACATGCAAAGACGTAATGTGGAACTAAATTATACAGGCGTAGACAAGATGCCCCTTATCTGTATATGCTGCTAAGCCCACCATGCTAAGTGTAGGTCCGTTTAAAGGCTAAGTATGGCAAGTGGAGACAATACACAGAAATTAGAGGATCCAGGTACTCCATGTGGGAATCAACCATGTGGGAAGATTTTGGGTTCAATGTGAATTACAGCAGCACCGGAGCATGAGTGGCTGAAGAACGGTTGTTGGCATTGTGAAACAGTTTTAGAATGTTTGTGGCAACATTTCGAGTGTGCTACCACATATTCTATAACATCATCCACATGTACCGATAACCAGAGCTAATTAAAAAACCTGCAATTTAACAATTAATATCAATTGATTTAAAAGAGCATCTGTGAAATCAGGCAGGTCCAAAACCACCAGTGAAGCAATAGACTTGTACAAAAATCTCTATAAAATAAATATAACGTTGCTGCTTCACAGTGAAAATCCATGATGTAGTGGCATTAGATTTATTATAATAACTATATATTATTTATATTCTGTATTTTTAAGACTTCATAAACCCTTCTCACTCTTTTATTAACCCTTCCCACACTCATATAAACACTTGAACACTTTCTACACCCTTAAACCTATGGAATTTTAATACCATATATAACGCAAAACTCATGATACAGTATAGAACCAAAACACGAACAGCAATACAGAGAGGGATGACCGTACATTTCAGCATCTATGCTCCCATATGCAGTAGTGGATGACTCTGGTCTCAAGATTTTCTTAAAAGTGCCGGAAATTAAAAAATCATATTCATTACTGCCAAATCCACAGATTTTATATAATATAATTTTATAATATTTTATTAATTTTGCCTTTGTTTATCAGATGAAAATTAGTTTTTTTGTCATTGACCCCCACTACCTAATTTGTACCGAACCATGGTCCACACCACGGTGTGATCCGAAACAATGAATTCTGTGTAGTTACCGAATGCATGAAACCACATGATTTAATATTTTTAAAATGTGGAACAGCTTGCAGAAGTGAGATGATGAGATATTGTAGGTGGTGAGCTATGCACATATTTTCAGCAGAGAGAAAAGAGAGAAAGGGAAAAAGAGAGAGAGAAAGAGAGAGAGAGAGAGAGAGAAAGAGAGAGAGAGAGAAAGAGGAGAAGAGTAAATGTGATGGCTCAGTACAGCATTGACATTTTGTGTGTGTGTGTGTGTGTGTGTGTGTGTGTAGGTGGCAACTTGATGATCATCCAACTCCACAGAGGTATAAAGGAGCCATGCTCTCTCTCTCTCTCTTTCCTGCTCTCTCTTTCTCTCTCTCACTCAAACACACACACACACACACACACACTTGACTTTTAATGTTTTTTTTTTCCCATAAATTGTTTCACACTCAACAGGTGGCAGGAGGAGTTGACAACCCTGACTTGTGTGGTTCTGCTGCAAATCACAACCAAACCCACTTTACTTCATAAACACAGAGATGAAACTCTAAGCTTATTCTTTGCTTCAACTTGTTTAAAATCTTTTATATTTTTTTGTTAGCTAATTGTCAGATTAGAGATTTGGATCTATAGTGGACATGTAATGTTAGACATTTATTCTTTATTATTATTGACTGTAATCAATTTGTTATTCAAAAACATTTCTTTAAACAGTTATAGAACTGAAACAGGGTTTTGTATGGACTATTTTGCTTTAGACCAAATCAAAACAGAACAGTTCAAATTTGCTACCAGTTCATACAACTTGTGGTTAAAAAAAGAACTTAATGTAAGTTAATTAATGTAATTAATGACAGCCTGCTTAAATATAACCTTACTGCCAATGGAAATTATTCTTTTTTTTCCTTTCACAAAATCAACCAAAAAACTACTGCTAATTTGCAGTCATTGTGCAGATGTAATACATACATGTATTAACAGAATTTTAGACTTTTAGATAAATATTAATAGTAACATAAAAGCTGCTTTGCATAATAATTAATTATTTACAAATATATGCAGAAATAGATGAAGCAATTTCAATTGCTTTTGTAATTTTTTGTTTTTTTAAAAATAGAAATGGTAACAAAATTTCTATCGACTGTACAATTCTGTACATTGGGAGCTGACTTCACAAATGCAAGTTCAACTGACTTACAGAACAAAGAATTAAGAAAGACTGAATATTTTAAAGACTGAAGGTTATATTTCAAGGTCAGTTAAAAAGCCATATTAATGTTTATAGGTTTTAAATAAAATAATTTAAACAAGCTTTTATAGATATAATGCGCAGTATAATGCACATAACCCAGTCAGTAAAAGTGAATTACTGATTAATGACTCCTTTGAATGTACATAGTTGAATCATTTAGAATTAAATTCTGCCTTTTCTGTTCCAAAATATATAGAAACACTCAATCATTTGTTCATGTCCACACATATCCATACTCCTGTTTTTTTTTAATATTTTTTTTCAAACCTCTTACTGAAATTAGTGTCTCTTATAAAAAAACATAATCTTTTAAAAGACACTTCAGCAGATCACTTCTTTTTACCCCAAGGGCAATGGCCATCTAATTACAAAGGTTTGTTTAAACAAAATAGCCATTTCATTGATGACAGTGCCACAACACAGGGTTTCTAAGAGGACAGTCAATAGCTATTATGGCAAACATGTTATATGAAACAGACCCTTCTTGGTGAACAGAGAAATGTTAACACTATTACCTCCTCTCTCTAAATCATGCATTAGCACTAAAGTGTAAAGTATTCATTACTTTAGGAAAAAGAATGTTTACTTAATCCCTTAATTAAACAGCAGAGTTTATTATGTGAAGCCTAACGTGTTTTTATCAATGATTGTATTTAAGGATGTTTTCACAATCTATAAGAGTTTGCTTTAACTTTTAGGCAAAACAAAGTTACTTTACCTCCAAAATCAATCCACCTATAGATCCTTTTAAAATTGTACAAATGTACATGATCACATGATGGTGTGTTTTTATCTTAATCATGTTTCTTGATTATTACTGTATACTTATGAATTCCTTGTTACTAGTACAGCGACATTTTAAACTACTACAGTTAAAATAAATTCGTATTCTTCATTCATATATACTTTGCTAAAATAACAGATGTATTTGTTATGCTTGTTGAGATTGTTAATAGACATGGTTGTATCGTGCAGCATTTGCTATAGCTCAATTTTACAATGCACAGATTTTAAAAACCAATTTAATGATATAGATACCCAGTGAAAGTATATGTAGAGTAAATTAGCTTAAAGCCCAACAATGAATCAGGTGAAGCAATGTGTGCCCCTGATAACTAGTGCTGTCTTGAAAGCTAAATCCAAAGCAAGCCATGACCCCAATATTAAAGGTTAATTTGGAGAAATTGTTTTAAACGGAACTTCCCTGAATTGGGCACCAAATGATATGCCGATAATTAAGTCTGACATGCTGGAGCTAAAGTTCACAGTGAATATAAAACTAACAAGGCTAAAAGCAGCAGAGGGCCACATTTCTATCATACAATTATATGGCTAATGAAAATAAGGGATTAGTAAAACATGTGGAGGTTAAATTAAAGATTATGGAATTTATAATAAAAATATATGGTTGACTGGATTAAAAAAGAGAAAGAAACCTGGGTGAGCAATAACTGATTAAATAAAGAAATACTACGCGTTGGAACCAGATCTGCAAATTTATCAGGACCAATGCTTCAGCTCAGCTGGTCAGTCCTCAACCTATTGACTTGTGATGTCTTTTCATTTGTTTCATCTCATCTCATTATCCTCTGCTAGGGTCATGGGGAAGGAGGAGTGTTCCCCATGCCCGTCCAGTGGCAGAGACACCAAGTGCCCATTGCTGGGCATAAACTCACACAGACACACTATATAAGGTCAAATTAAATGTTTCGGACCATGTGAGGAAACAAGAGAACACGGAGAAAAGTCACACAGACACAGGAAAAACATGGAAACTACACCCAGATCGGGATTCAAACCTAATCTTCTGCACTATAAGGTGGACTTGCTAAGCACTATGCCACCATGCCGCCCCACTTGTTACATAAGATTTAGTCATGTAGCAGATACTTTTATACAAAATCATGTCAAATAATATCAAAACTGTTCTAAAAGATTCCAAATGTGGCATGTTGACAGGTGAAATAATTGAGAGTATAAAAGAGGCATACACAGGGTTTAGTCTTTGAAAGCAAGGATAGTTAACAGTTTAACATCCATCTATTATCTTCCGCTTTATGCTATATTAGGGTCGCGGGGGGTTCCCCATGCCCATACAGGGGAGAACGTTTCGGGCGCTGGGCAGATACATCCAGGACAGGGCGCCAATCTATCACTGGGCACACACTCACTCACGCACACATACACACTCTATATGGGGCAATTTGGAGAACTCAGTTGACTTAATCCATGTTTTTGGACTGTGGGAGGAAACCGGAGAACCTGGAGGAAACTCACACGGACACGGGGAGAACATGGAAACTCCACCCAGATCCACGGTTTAACATTTTGGCCCAAAATTTGGCACAATATTACAAAGAACTTAGGCACTATTTCCATTGCATAATATTATTAAAATTACTATCACATAGCATAATCCATTCTGCATTCAGAAACACAACACAAAATTCTTATATGCAAAACTCGCAAAAAACAGCATCTGTGATGGCATAAGAACGAATTAGTGCCCACAGCATGTCATCTGCATGGATGTGAAGGTCATAATGATATGGAATATTATATGGGTATTTTAGAGAGACATATGCTGTCTCGAAGCTCCATCTCGGTTATTTCTGCAGGAAAGGCATTTTTTAATTTACAACATCAATTTTGTGATTAAAAAAACATTGAAATTCATTTTTATTTTGGTTGCTGAAAAAGGATTTGTTTTCAAATAAATTAACAAATACACAATTTTAGCTTATACACAAATCTGTAACAAAAACATTTGTAAATAAAACATGCATGCTCTTAAAACACTTTGCTTAAAATTTTCATATGTTTAACAATACTTTGTGTTGACTGTGACTGGGAACAGTAATTTTAATGTATTTTTGATTATTATGATATTGGGTTGTACGCACACGAACATGAAAGCAGCAGGTAATCTAATTATAGAATTAGCCATTACATATGACATCATCTGTTATCTCTCTGATAACACCGACTGATCAGGATTCACACTAGCAGACGCACCGTGTGTCAACATGAGCAATTTTTTTCTGCTAAACTAACCAGTGCCAGAATCAATTTTTATCCTATAAATCACTTTTATTATGATCTACAGCCATTAATGACAATCTGTCAGCATCAGAAGTAGATCCTGGTGGTTTATCGTACACAGACACACACACACACACACACACACATATATAGATCCACACTCACAGACGGTGGAGTCTCTGCTACAGAGCTGTACACCTGTGGAATCTCAATGAGAAGCACAAGGACAAAAGCAACTTCACACACTCAGATCAATGGTCATTACTGAACAGTAGAGGGCGAGCTGTCAACGGAACCCTAAATGATCCTATGCTCCCTGCAGCACACACACAACCCTGTTACTGCATTGCTGTAATGTGTGAGAATCTATTTGGTGCTGCTACAGCTAAATCAGTGTTATGCACTTGTTTGTACCAAGAGTGACAAGAAAATCCCTTACCGTTTCTACACAGCATTGATTAAATGCACTAATTACTATAAATGTGTTATGCATCTAAATAAAAAAATCTATTAAGGCACATACATCAAGACATAACCAGACAAAAGGGTTCTACTGATGGCATGCGCTTGAAATACTGCTTTTGGTACCTCACCAATTCTATTTGCTGTGTACTCCATCACTTTATACTGATGCTATAAGGTCCATAGTTTGAAGTAATAAAATGTCCATGACATTTTAAATATTTAAACATATTTTTCCAAAGCCAAAAATCCTCATCATAATATTCAAATTGTTTAAAAAATATCTTGAATGGTTGTATATTGTGTACAAGATTTTGAATTAGATGCCCAAATAATGTTGGCCTTGTAACCATAGATATTGATCACAATACATGCTATAATTATTATAAAATAAATACATAAACCACATAAATAATTAAACATATGTAAAAATGTTAACAAAAGATACATTCATACATACATTTTATACATGTATTTGTTAATTTCTGTAATTCCACAAACAGTTGTTATGAAAAAAAGCCAGGTTAGATAATGATCAGGTCTGATTATAATACAGTGTAGCTGTATATGTATAAAAAAGGCAGACTGCATAGCCAGTGCTTGATTTTAGATAACTGTGGTAATGGAACTGAATAAAACACCTGAATAAAATTTTTAAAAGGTGTGTCCCAAAACTTTCACTCATTCTCATTCTCCCCCCCCCCCCCGCCATCATTGTTCTGTGCTCATCTCATATCATATTTGTTATTCCCAACTTAAAACACTTACGCTGGCACTTGACACATGGGTGCTTCTCATATTCCAGCTGATCTGGTATTTGATTCCGGAGACTAGAGGACCGAAAACGAGCAGCTTCCTCTTTGGCATAAGTGCCAAGCTCCTGAGCATAGCGACCATACATCTGCACACACAAAACATAGAGATTTTTTATTAACACAACTTCATATTAATGGCAATAGTTTTTGCCCAGGGGCTTTTCAGCCATAGTACTTGGTGGGAACGGGAATCAGACTTGGGAGCTTCAGGTCCCAAGGCTGGTTCCCTAACCACAAGCCACGACTGCCCCAGTACAACTGTGTATAAGAGTAAATCCTGTGTTAGTCCCCTTTAATTTGTTCTCTAATGGTCAGGACCCCAATAATAGCACAACAGAGCAGGTATTATTTGGTTGGTGCATTATTCCCATCCCAGCAATGTCACTGAGATGTTTGAATAAAACAGTTACACTGCTGCACTAAAACCCCCTCACAGCATCTATGTTACTGCCTAACACTACAAGTCTTTGCCTAACACTAAATATGAGGTAAATAAAATGTATATTTAAATCATTGCAGCACAGCAAATAGCACCAGAATGTAGCTGCAATGGTATTTAATATGAAAGCCCTTATTTCTTTATGCACTTGGTTGCATTCATATAAAAATTATATACCAAAAAACTTGATTAAACTAAAATTGATTTAATGTTCCTTTAAAACTGATTAGAAGGGTGTTTGATTTTTAATATCACTGTTACATTGTAAAATCTGATCTAATCAAGGTGTCCATAAGAGGCCTGAATAATAATCAGGTCCAGGATTAAATAGATTAATCTTCTAAGCACTGAAGAATATAAAGGTCAGGCCATAGCTCCCATCGGTGCTTATGCTACTATCAGTATTGAAAAAGTTTTTTAAAAAGTAGCTGCTTTAAAAAAATAGACTATGTTTGTGCAGACATTTACTAAAAGCTAAAACATTGCAAAGCTTTTTTAGGCTTGGAGGATGAATCACATGGGGTTTTTTTGTAAAACATTCAACAAACCTTAGAGTAGCTCTAAAAGAATCATACGTTCTCTGAAATTATTTTAGTATTTGCCAAAATCTTCATTATTGTATTATTTGTGAACATTCAATTCTTTAATCTTAATTTACATCTTATGGCTCCGTATATGTGTGATCAGTGCAGTTTTGTCAGTTTGACATAAGTTTATTTTAGTCAGACTGTTCTGAAGCAGGTAAGCAGGGCAACAACAAGGCATATAACAATGTAAACAATCACATACTAACATGTAATGGCTGCAGACTGTACAAGCAATTAGGCTTACAACAGACATAATGAGGATAGCTTGCGTTAAAAACTTTGTGCATAAATGTCAATTCCATTGTCATTTTTACTTTCTAGACTACATCTGTCTGACACCAGATTCTGTTGTTCTTTGCTGTGCAAGCTGAAACCTGGCAAGTCTTCCCATGTGGCTCATTAAATATTTGCAACTAATTTATATCACAGCAGCTGACTCAGTTTTAATCTACACAATTACTATCGGATCCTTCTGATGTGTTCCTGCCACTGGTTTCCTGTAGTTCCTGTAAAGATTTAAAAACAATGTAATGATGCGTCGCTCATTCACTCATTTCAAAATTGCAGAAAAAAATATAACTGACAAAAACATTTTTTGAAACATTTTGATTTAAATTTATCAATTATATTATAATACATATTGGGCTGGCACAGTGGCGTTCTGTTTAGCAGGTCCACCTGGGTTGGGTGGGTGAAAACCCACCATTTTCAGTTTCCTCCCACAGTCAAAAACATGGTTTCAAGGTCAATTGGCTGCTCTAAATTTAGGGGTGCAAATCTCTCAGTGTCTGGCGATTCGATTCGATTCCAATTTTTGAGGTCACGTTTTAATTCAGAATCGATTTTCAATTCAGAATCGATTTTCGATTCAAAAAACGATTTTCGATTCAGAAACGATTTTCGTTTCAGAATCGATTCTTCAGTTCAAACACTCTTTAAATTTTGTTTAAATGATGTGATTGACAAAATGAAACGACAATCAAAAAAATCAAATCAAACAAATAGAACATTTATTTAAAACAATATTTTCAGGTTCCTTACTGTATCAAATCTTTTTGCTTTATTTTATATTTATACAAAAAAATAGCATTGCGCTAAATTAAAATGAGCAGTATTAGGTTAGCTTAGCTGCCTGGCTTTTTCTTACATAAAAACATCCATCAATTAACAAATGATTCTAAATATATTATTACAAAAGTTTACCATAGTGCATTAACCTTTAATTGAAACTAAAATACAATCTTTACAGTCAGGGTGCATTTATATTTTGCAAATCTTTAAAACTTAACATTAAAAAATAAAATGTGGGAAATGCGCTAAGACGTCATAGTTTAAAGTCATGCATTGTATTAAGGAGAGGATGACCGGGGCCATGTATTGTGAGATTTTGGAGAATAACCGCCTTCCCTTAATTTCAGCATTGAAGATCGTGGCTGGGTCTTCTAAGATGACAATGACCCAAAGCACATAGCCATGATAACCAGGGACTGGCTGGGTAAGAAGCATATCAAGGTTCTGAAGTGGCCTAGCCAGTCTCCAGGCCTAAACCCTATAGAAAATATATGGAGAAAGTTCAAATTCCATGTTTCTCAGCGACAGCCCAGAAAGCTGGAGAAAATCTGTGTGGAGGAATGGGCCAAAAACCTGATGAAAAACTACAGGAAATTTTTGACCTCTGTAATTGCAAACAAAAGCTACTGTACCAAATATTAACATTGATTTTTTACAGGTGTTCAAATACTTATTTGCAGCAGTGACAAACAAATTATTTTTTAAAAATCTGAAAGTGTGATTTTTTTAGATCATGTCTCTCACAGTGGACATACACCTAAGATGAAATTTTCAGACCCCTCCATGATTTCTAAGTGGGAGAACTTGCAAAGTCGCAGGGTGTTCAAATACTTACTTTCCTCACTGTGTGTATATATATATATATATATATATATATATATATATATATATATATATATATATATATATATATATATATATATTAGTGCATCAAGTACTGAAAATTGAAAATGAATTGTGTTTGCAGAACATTGGGCTCAATAGAGCATGTAAGCTTGTAAACTTCTGTGTTGTTTGAACATTCAACATTAACATAAACAAACTGTTAAGAATCTGTCAAATATGATTTAAACCAGCACAGGCCAAATCTTTTTACCCCATATTCTAAAATTTGTGATAAGATTTACACTCAAATGCATTTACATTTAAGAATGCTAAAATAAGATGCAGTTTATGTATTATTGTAATACATGACTGAAATATTTTATGCCTATTATATGATTAAAGATAATGGTTTTAAAAGTAAGCATTTTCTTTTACCTTTTTTCTTTTAATAAATAGTGCATGTTCAAGGAGAACAGAGGAGAGGTTTGAGGGCTATTTAGATATGATCAAGCTTAAAATTGATCATTTATAATAACAAAATTCAAATATTTTATGTGGAAGTAGTTCTGATGTATTTTTAAGCTTTCAGCTGCCAAACAGCTATTGTTGCTCAGTGGAGATTTTACAAGTGTTGGTCGCCAAGCATGATTTATTTACCATATGTCCAAGAAAGTTAATTTTTTCAGTGTTGTGTCAAATTGTCATTTCGAATGGCACCAAGCACTTCCTCCAGCCTACAGCATGTAATCCGAATACACCATACACCATTTTCAGGTTTTTGCCAACAATTACTACATAAGCTGTTTGAATGTTGCTGGTGTAACACAAAGTGTAAATTGCAAAATTGCCATAGGTCCCTTACAGTGCTGATTGCCATCTGTTCTTTAGCAGTTCTTGTGAGTTTTCCGCTTGCCAATAGTCTATAGTGGATCGAGTATACAAAATAAGTGCAGTGCAACTCTGCTAGTTTATTGTTATGTTGCAGTGCAACTCTGCTGTTGCCAATGCATGGTAGTTCCCCTATCTAATCTCCAAGAAGCTAAACTGTCTGCATGGGCTTAAATCCCTGCATACAAATTTCAAAACATAGTGAAATTTATGCCACAACAATATAGTTAAATGGGGTTCTCTTTATAATATTTTTTTTACCCATTTTTTTATCTCACTTGGCATTTCTGTATTTTTGCATTTCTCACTTGGTTTCCTTTTCTGTCCTTTTTTTCACTTTCTCCAGCTCTAAGTTTGTATCATCTTTAAGCCGCATTGACATTGAGACTCACATCACGGTTTCTATAGACACTATTTTCATCTCTATTTTTTTTTTTTACTTTGCCCATGTGAGCTGGTGCATCTCATAGAGCCCAGCTCACATCAATCCACACCTCTTCTCGTACTGCATCAATACATTTCAATTCACAGAAGCGTTGCACATACATGACATCCACAGGCCAGGATAAACCATACGAAACCAAAAATGAATCGAAAAAGCAGTCACATTTTATTCTTAAGCTTTTATCTTTGAAATAAATGAGTAAAACATTAATGTTAATGTCTTTTTTTCATTTTTGGTAAATAAAAAAAATAAAAACATTTATTCACAGGTAGCTAAAAGATATTTCCCACCAGAGTAACGATAGTAGTCAGATTAGATAATCAGTGGGAAACCCTGTTATCACACTGTAACATTGTATCTTATTTAATTCTTGGCTCTGAGTAAAGTTTCACTACTGACATCTTTTTCGTACTTAGATTCTCAGTTGTTCTTTCACCTCAAAAATACCTGATATATAACACTTGTAAACAAATGTGTCAAGAACACATTATAGTATGTTTCCGGTTTGGACATTTTTTGTGCTCTGTTTTTCTTGTTTTTATTCTTGTGTGTATTTTGTAAATTATGCCATTTACCTAATTATCTCATGTTCATCTGTTTTCCTGTCTTGTGTTTCTACTTATTTATGTATTTATTTAATTGATCTATAACATCCTCTTTCTTGGATAATATTGAAAGATATTGAGTTTATGTAACTCAACATGTTAAGGGGCCATATAAATAACAAATGAGCATTATGACCTACACTGGTTATTAGTGTAATGGTAAGTCCAATTAGTGCACTATAATCCATTGGCCAATTTTTTTTCATCACTGTATGTATAATTTATTTCTGCCTAATGAGACAAGACATAGTGTGAAGTACACACAACATAAACGGTAAAAGGCTGTTATGTTTAATTAAGTGCAATCATTTTAATGCCAAAAATGAATTTATCTGGGTGTTAATAACTATATAGCAAGGCTTTAGCAAGTGCTAGACTTATAGATCAAGCTGTTTTATGTGAGAAGAGCCAGTGTAAGCATAAACTAGTACACATGCACTGCTCTTACCACAAATCTTCACATTCAAAACACAGGGCAGGCAAAAAAATTATTTTGCAACAGTTGTATTTATAGTCTAAGTGTAAAAGAAGTGTTTGTTGAGCATAGAGAAAGCAGGAGGTATAAATCGGGGTTGAAGTTACTGTGTCTGTAACACCGTAGTGATGTAGCGAGTAATGTTCTCTTTTATCACACCATGCCAAACAAGGAGCATCAGTCAACACAGTAAATCTGTAAAAATGCACTCCAGGGGTAAGAATAAAGCCAAGAAGTGCTAACCATCAGGAACCGCCAGCAGTGGCTTATAGCTAGCTTCCAGCTTCATCTATCAGCAGATCCGGCAAGATATACTGCGCTTGCTGCCACACAAACAGAGGAATGTAATACCAGGTGTGCCGCTCCTGTTCCCATCACTGTGTGGGGTGGGGAGAATTGGTGAAAAAAAAATAGTGCACCTGAAAACACAGCCAATGTATGACACGGAATCAAATCTGTAATAATACATGTGAGGGTTGCATTACATGTGAAATTCTATCCCCCCCAAAAAATGCAATGTATAGTGCGTAATTGTAAGTGTGCAGTCAATGCACCCTGCCTGCAAAAGACAGCAATGGCAAACACGGTGTCGTGGCACCAGGACTTCGGGTACAGAATGGACTCAAAAAAGATTCAGAAAGGTTCAGAAACTTGTAGACGTTAATAGATGGGCTTTGGCCAGATCAAGCTGCATGGCTTGATGAGCCTCAGGGATGTGAGCAGGCATGACTACATCACTGGCTCACATATTGCACAGGTTTAGAAGTCTGAACTCTCACTGCAAGGTGTACAATGTATATTTGTTTTAAAATGTTTGGGTTTTTTTTGAAGCTGTAATCTGCTTTCAATACGGATATTGAATAATCAAAATAAACACTGACTAGAACACTATCAAAACACTGATAAGACAAACTTTTAAAAACAAATTAAAAAAAAAAAAGGTGCATACTAGGTACATAAAAGGTACATTAAATTTTATTATCATTATTTTGCCCCACTTTTCTCATTTTTCCTCCGTAGATTAATTTATATTATTCACAAGAAGGACAAAATCGTTTTGCAAGTAGTTGCAACTGAGCCAAATGTCTTGAAATGAATGTTGATTAAAAAAAGGCATTAAAATTATATTAAGCATCTCCTGCCTAATTTAGCTTTTTCTACTGGTTTCTTTAAAATATTTATTTAGTTTAACATATATTTACATAGTACTTTCCTTTTTATACATTTATTGGAAACATACAATAGGTATAACTGTTCTTTATTGACCAGCACATAAAGGCAATATTCCAAAAGGTACACATTTATTTACTCATTCTAACTTCTTCATTAAATTCAAAATACTATAGAATCATTATAAAATCTTAACACTAACACACCGCAGTTATTACAGATTTCTAACCTTGTCTTTTATATGGTTGCATTAATATAATATTCCAAGTTCAAAAAATTATGTTTAGCCACTTATCTAATATTTAAATAGTAAATAGGAAAAATAACAAAAGCAGATTTAACACAATCAATTAACACAGACATCACTTATTCATAATAGAAAACACTGTTCATAATATTATTACTGAGTGTGTTAGATGGTGGTTTAGGCTCCTTCCATTTGGCAAAACAACTCAAATTATCTATAACTGCCATTTAATAACATTTATTTTGTGAATATATTAAGCAGTTGTTCTTTAGTTATTTCTGCAACAACTCAGCTGCATAAACTAGAATGCTGGCATTTACATATTCCTGCAATTGAATGTCTTTAGACATCATACATTTTATAGGTATCCATAAAGGTTTATTCATTTGTTTATTCCAAAAACACTGTGACATTTTTAAAGCTTGTAAAGGCATTTAGAACCAGGCAAGTGTATAATTTTTTTCTGTTAGTCCAATGCTCTCTGTTTACATATTTAAACTATACAGAATGCTTGATATTTGAATTATTTGTTATGTTAAAATTACAATTTGTATACAATTTTAGTACAATTTAATACATATTTAAACTAAAGATATTACACATTAGACTGACAACAGGTTCAAATAAAGGAACTAAAATTGATGTATCGATGTTTAAATTGGGCGGCACGGTGGCTTAGTGGTTACCACGTTCGCCTCTCAGCACTAGGGATTCCCGGTTCGAATCCCCATCTGAGTGGAGTTTCCATTTTCTCCCCGTGTCTGTGTGGGTTTCCTCCGGGTTCTCCGGTTTCCTCCCACAGTCCAAAAACATGGATCAAGTCAATTGAATTCTCAAAAATTGCCCCATATAGAGTGTGTCTGTGTGAGTGTGTGCCCAGCGATGGATTGGCACCCTGTCCTGGGTCTATCTGCCGGCGACCCTAATAGAGGATAAAGCGGGAGATAATGAATGAATGAAAGGATGTTTAAATTAATCAACATCAACAATTAATTTTAGAATTATGTCAGAGATTTATGTAAACCACTGTATTTCATTTACAGCAAAAATTCATGATGCCAAGTGATTCTGCATGTCAGCAACACACGCACACACACAGCAATACAAATTCCTCATTTTTGAATACATTTGGATCAAGTCAAAACATGGATCAAGTCAATTGAATTCTCAAAAATTGCCCCATATAGAGTGTGTCTGTGTGAGTGAGTGTGTGCCCAGCGATGGATTGGCACCCTGTCCTGGGTCTATCTGCCGGCGACCCTAATAGAGGATAAAGCGGGAGATAATGAATGAATGAAAGGATGTTTAAATTAATCAACATCAACAATTATTTTTAGAATTATGTCAAAGATTTATGTAAACCACTGTATTTCATTTACAGCAAAAATTCATGATGCCAAGTGATTCTGCATGTCAGCAACACACGCACACACACAGCAATACAAATTCCTCATTTTTGAATACATTTGGCTTATACGATGAGAGAATGAAGTGCTGCATAGCACTGCAAGTTGTGTCCTCCACTAGTTAGGCATCACTCTCCATTCCCTGTTTATGTTACTAGGGGGCTCAGGGGGTGCAACTGTCAATCATAATCTGATAAAAGTGAAAAAATCTGGTGCAGGAGTTTATTAATATTCAGGAAATGTCCACTTTTAGACTGCAAGTGCACAGGGATAAAAACTGAGAAAACAGAGTTGTTCAAGTGCAATTTTAGTGACAGGTCACTTTTGATATTTACGTAAAATACGCACTTAGCAAGATGTAAATACCAAAAAGAGCATTAGCCTCAAGTAATAGTTATGTAAAATGTTCTGTTAGTGAGTAAGCTTTGTCCAGAAACTAAAAACATTAAAGGAATAAACTTTGATTAAATTTAAATTAATAAATGCCTTAAATACATTGTGAAATGCTGGTACATGATGAGAACCAGAGACAGGATGTGCCTGACCCAAAAACAGCTTTTATTATTAAAGTTTAATGAATTGTCTCATGTCTGGAACAGATATAAAGCAGCTGACTTTTCCTATGTCTGTTAGTGCTGCAGCCGAGACCCTTCTTATTCGCCTGTACAGACACACAGTCAATTACCCAGCACAAGTCCCAAGTGAAATCCATTACTTCACCTGCGTCCCTGGCTTATTTACAAATTCATGCTCGATTGCAGGTCTGCCGTCACATACATTTTAATGAAACGAAAAAAAAAATCTTACAAAATCACATAGGACTTGCCTTCCAGCCTGAGCCATTGGCCAACAACATATACCTCTATGTTGCATGGCAGCAGTCTTAAAGTATCTAATCTGAGAAACCAGCTTTCTAGATTTTCTAGAAGGAATTGGCTAAACGTGAAAATACTGCTTAGTGCCCGAAACATTCTACCCTGGATGGACATGGGAACACCCCTCCATGCGACTCTCATATAGGATTAAGCAGAAGATAATAAGATGAGATGATTTTTGAACAAAATATTAACAAATATGAACGTATGTGAATTGCAGAGGGTTTTGTAAAATGCTTCGTAAAAAGGCTTGCATGAATGTAAACAAAAAAGAAAAAGTATAGGGACAAAATTACACCTAAAAGAATCCAATAGAATACAAAAGAATACTAGTTATACAACTAGTGCAAACGCCACTTGTTCCCTACACCCCTGATCCTACAAAAATTCACTTAAAGTGAAGGAAATTCAGACGCATAATCTTCTAGTGTTTATTTTTTTGTGTCAATTTTTTTAGGTTGTTGTAATTGTCATGACTAGCTACTTTACTCCAGCCACTTTAATTAGGTTCAGATGCATTTGCAATTTGTTCCACCTGTGAATGCATCTGAAGCCAATTATCAGTTCCAGTGCAAAACATTTAAAAACTCACGGTTCCTAGGTTGCATTTGTAAATGCAAATTTTGCTTAGAGTAGTATTTTTTTTTACATGGCAGAGGAAGTTTTACTTTATGGCATGTTACACAAATAAAAAATGACACTTTATTACATTATTTTTTTATTCAGCAGCACCTACAAAATATGGTATACACTATATGACTAAAAAGTATGTTAGAATACTGTAGACATACTGTAACAAATAAGGCAGCTGCATTTTTATTTGTAATGCACAGAGCCTTGGCCTCAAATTATGAGGGATGAACTGGAATGTCAATCATTAACACACTCCAAAACATTCAATGTAACCATCAAGTTTACAAGTGACGTTTATGCTTCACTATAAAAAGCCATATTCTTTGTCCTATATCACAGAGCACATTATAAACTGATTAGTGCTGAGGTAGGAAGCAAACTTGAAAAAGTATTTCAAGACACATTGTTCGTTTGGGACTAGAAAATATGAATGCAAACTGTCAGTAAATTCAAATGAATGAATGAATGAAATTAATAAATGCTAACTGTCAGTACATTTTAAAAAGTTACAATTGCTGCTTACTTCCAATTCATCACCTCCATGAAATCAGACAAGGCAATTACCACATTCACGCCTGAATTACAATGATGAGCTTATTTGTTAAGGTTCCCTTGATGGAGACTGATTTTATACATTACGCCTTTTTGCAGGAAGATGGCAATAATTGATAGATAATTTACCAAATGATGTGTCCTGTTTAATCGCTAAGGTAATAAACCTTTGAATGATAAAATATCAATCCATCTTTTCTATGGAAATAATTTGTATAGACAAACACACACACTTATTCACACACTCTCTGCTGTTCTTACACTGCATATAAGTGTGTAGTGCCAGCTGCTTTGTCTGTCAGACAATTAAGAAGGAAAACAGATGCACATATTCTGATGAATTTTCTTTTATTCTTGGATTTTATCCCATAGCAAAAGCCGAAAAAGTAAAAAAAAAAAAAAAATTATCACCAACTTTTAATTCAACAGCTCTTTGATTAATTGGTTTGACTAATATTTAGAGACAACATTCAATAATTATTTATGGTTTCTTTGCACTACTATGGTGACTTAGTGGTTAGCATGTTCGCCTCTCAGCGCTGGGGATCCAGGTTTGAATCCCGATCTGGGTGGAGTTTCCATGTTCTCCCCGTGTCTGCATGAGTTTCCTCCAGGTTTCTTCAGTTTTCTTCCACAGTCCAAAAACATGGATTCAAGGTAAATTGAATGCTCTAAATTTCCCCATATAGTGTGTGTTTGTGTGTGTGACTTTGTGAGTAAGTGTGCCCAGCGATAGATTGGTGTCCTGTCCTTGGTGTACCTGCCCAGCCACCAAAACTTTCTTCCCTGGATGGGCATGGGGAACCCCCAGGACTCTAGTAGAGGATTAAGAGTAGAATAATGAATGAATAAATTTACACTGCTGTAGTGATAAAGCAAAACACAAATAATCTTTTTTTACATATATATATTCTGTAAAGTAGACAACCAATCAATTAATTAATTAATTAATTAACAATATGTTAAACGTTTGAATCCCCTGAACAGCTGCAGCTCAGTTTTAATTAGAATGGTAATGTTGCACACAGTAAACAAGCAAAGACATGCCGTAACAAATATGACAGCTGCATTTTTATTTGTAGTGCACAGAGCCTTGGCCCCAACCTATGTGGGATGAACTGGAATGTCAATCATTAGCAAAACATTCCTGACTGACAGACTATCAGAGACAAATTTCCTGACACACTCCAAAATATTCAATGTAGCCATCAAGTTTGCAAGTGACGTTTTTGCTTCAATGTAAAAAGCCAATTTTTTTGTCCTAAATCACAGAGCACATTATAAACTTTTTGGTGCTGTGGTTGAAAGCCATGACACGGTGTTGGTTTGGGGCTAGCAGATATGAATGCAAACTGTCAGTAAATTTAAAAAGGTTACAATTGCTGCTTACATCTAATACATCACCTCCATGAAACCAGACAAGGCTATTACCTTGAAACAGTTGCAACTCAGTTTTAATTAGAAGGTTCAGAATGTTGTTCTCACTGGTACCATTGTTCTTAGGTCAGATTTATATGCTTGATTGGATAAAACCCAGGTTAACAACATCTGGTCTGATACTGTCAGCCAACAAAGTACTGTTAGAAATTGGATGACTGATAAGCCAATGAGGAGGAGGAGAAAACAAAGGAAGAATGTTCCTTAGAGAAACTGTAGAGTAAGAGTAGGAACATTGAATGTCGCCCCATTGATGGTTAAAAGAAAAATGTGAACTTATAAGATGGAAAGGGGAAGGATTGACATACTCTTCAGGGTTAAACTACCATGGGAATAGATGCAAGGAGAAATGTGCTAGGTGTTATCTTGAAAGAAGAGTACATAAAAAATGATGAGAATGTAAAAAGATTGTCTGACAGCATGATGAGTGTAAAAAGATTGTCTGACAGCATGATGAGTGTAAAGCTGGAAATTGGGATGTTATTGAATGTTATTGAATGTCATTAGTGCATATGCTCCACCAACAAGTGGTTTGTAAAATGGAGGAGAAAGATTTCTAGAGTGAGTTAGATGACGTTTAGGAGATGATAGATTTCTGATTGTATTGTATATTGCATTTTTCTTTGAGTGCTTATTGTTAATACATTGTATCCTTTATTATTAATATATTTATAACTCTGGAAATAGTGGAACACAGTTGCAAATGGTAACAACTGCAATATCCTGCTGAAGACTATTAAAGTATTCTGATTTTGATAGAATGGAGCTGACTTCAGTGGATATGTTGGTAAGTAGAACAACGGTGATAAAGAGGTGAAAAGTTGATATCGGCTTAGGTCCGAAAATATGGAGAGACAAATGGTGGTAAGTTTTGCAAAGAGGATGAAAATGGCTTTAGTGAATACATATTTTTAAGAAGGAGGAACACAGTATATTTTGTACAGATGACAAAATCTGAAATTAGGGACTATAAGGTGGTTGCAGGGGATAGTGTTGTTAGACAGCATCCGATGGTGGTTAAAAAACTGCTATCTCCAGAGAGATGAAGTAAGTAGACAGAAGCCATGAGAAAAGTGTTAAATGAGTAAATACTAGCAAATGTAAAATAAACTTGTATCTATTAGCAAAAAAAATAAAAAATCAGAGTCTATGTGCTGATGCATTTAAATCAGTTTTAAATCATGCACCTAATTGAAACTATTCTAGTCTTGCTTGTTATCTCCTTGCACATCTGGGTGGTGTGAAGGTCACTTGTTAACACTATTAATCCAACATAAACTGCATATCATATTTTTTTATTATACCAGCTATAAACCAGCTCCGGTTTGCCTTGTGAAAGCGTGTTGAGGCTGACAACACTTTTAATGACTCACCAAACTCAAATATCAGGATTTTTTAAAATGTTTTACATAGTGTGTGTAAGTGTGCAGCTATTCTATCTGCAAAATCCAAAACAACAAATAATTTAATCAATTTAATTTCAGTCGATCAGGATTGTGAGAAGGTTCTCTGCTCAGAGGGCCTTAAAGAAGCCTTTCAAAGAGACAGAAGCTTGGAGAGGTAATTAAGATTTTTCGGGATTTGAAAATCACATTACTGTCAATTCAGAGTTTAAAAGTAAATTTGAAAAGGATGAAATTAACCTTGAGCCAGCTTTAAAACAAGTCAGTCAGCAGCTAGCTCCAGGGTCCCCTTGGCAGCCAGCCACAGGACTGGCTCCTCATCAGCCAGCCACAATTGTGAAGCAGTGTGAGGTATGTAGAACCAAGAAGAACAGAATACATAAAATATACATCATAATAGAACACTGCAAGTGTAAGAAATATATACACCACATACATGCAGTAGAACACATTGTATAGACTGGAAGGAATAGATGTTCAGCGCTGCTGGTGTTTTCAGACTCACATAATGTGTTCTTATTATGTTCCTTTATATTATCTCATATGAATATGTTCATATGAATATGCACAATTCACCACTGAGCACACACTTACTCGCACACTATATAGGAGTAATTTATATAGGAGTAATTTAGAGCTTCCAATTCACCTTTAATCCATGTTTTTGGTTGTTGTTGGAGAAAACCGGAGAACCTGGAGAAAATCCCCGCAGATGCGGGGAGAAGGGGGAATGTCCACCAAGATCAGGATTTCAAATTGGATCCCTTCATTTGCAAACCTACTAACCACTACGACACCGTGCTGCCCAATGTTGATGTTCTTTTTCTTTTTATTTTATCACAAAAAGGGTTTATTGGCAAAAAATCATAATACACTATTATTCACAAGTATGTGATATATATATAGCCCAATATAGTGTAATGTCAAATATTAAAGATAAATATAGCTTTTCTTGCATGCAATTGGGTCAAAATAATGATCTAGTATTTTTCTTGCATAAATTGTGCAAATTGTGTATCTGTGGTATGCACTTAAATGTGGTCACAAAACGTAAGTAGGATGAGAAAAAACTGTAACAGTTAAAAATATATGCCGACTAAGGAGAGACAAGGTTTGTACTCAAAACTGGCATTATTTTGCCACTTACTCTTACCTAAAAAAATAGCTTGAAAGTCTTTTTGGATACACAATTATCCTGCTCTTTGTCCCCCAGCAGCTCACTTTTTCTATCCTCATTGCTTACTACCAACAGAAGCAACATAAAATGAACCGGTCAACCTGCAGGTGCATCTTTTTACTTAATGTGTTTCCTTGCTTCCACTTTCTACTCAAAGAATGTCATCTGAAATAAAATTGGTAAAGGTGAAGAATTTAAAATAATAATAATAATAATAATAATAATAATAATAATAATAATAATAATAATAATAATAATAATAATAATCACAGTTTTAAAAATTTTGACTTGGTTGTTGGACAATAAATCCAAATAAGAGTTGAGGGTTCAAACCCCAAGTCTAACAAAGTTTCCATTGTGGAGCCTTAAGCAAAACCCTTATCTCACATAGTTCCAGGGGTGCTGCACCATAGCTAACCCTGTGCTTTGCCCTTAAACCAACTGAATGACTGATGTAATGTGAGGGGGTTACATTACATTACACATACTTTAGCTTACATTTCACCTTTCAGACAGAAACTGAATCCTATATTTTTTCTTATTTCTGGAAGTATATTGAACTGTGGTTTAGCAATCTATTAATCCTCAGCCAGGGCCCACATCATACACTGGATGATTGTTATTCATTAACAATAAGAAACAAAATGTGCAGCCTGTTAGTGAAGGCACATGCCTTAATACGATTATGCTATTGAGCCTTTCATAACATAAGGAACTTTTAAACTGTCCTGCAGCTTTAGTTAGGCACTCTGAATCCCTGAGCACTAACACACTGACCCAATTCACTGTCAGCCATGAAACATTTTCGTCTTCATTTAACATCTGTGCAGTTTACAGTTAAAATTTGTGACTCTGATAGTCGTATGTAATAATGAGTTCTAATAATTTAATAGAAATTTTAGCTTTTGCTATCCTTTTACTTTTTTATAAATGTGGGTTTGTGACCATTTATTTTCCATTGCATTGTGCATGCAAAAAACATGTACTAATTCTCTTAATTGTTCATGGATGTGTTTTGGCTGTAATGTGCATCTTCCATTTAAAAGCCAAATGTGGCCTGACAGCGGCACAATTTTGTGTTGCTGTAGGACAATGTTATTTTATTTCTTATTCTTACTCATTAACATGATCACAAACTAATGAAGTGCGTTTATGGAGTATTTATTTATTAAAAATAACTTTTGTGAGGTCATGGATGAAAAGGTCTGGCTCGCTACCAAACCCTTACATCACAGAGTACAAAATAAGGATTCCACTAGGATTATTGACAAGCATTGAATTACTTCTTACTCCTATGCAGATCCCACACAGTGCATTTCAGCCTGATGTTTATTCTGTAAGCTTCATTACAGGGATCAAATATTAGATGTAAAGGAAATTCCTTTTGCCAATTTCAGATAAAACTGAGGTTCTTCTTACAGTTAAATCCAATGACAAAATCAATAAAGAATCTGATGTCTTATTGATTGTCAGGTGCACAGAGTCATCTGTGCATCTGAGCAGACACATGCACAGAAAGAACCACAGTGGTGCTCAAGCACCTGTCCTTTTGTCCTGGATGAGAAAAGTGCCCTTTCTAAATTTCAATTTTGCATGGGTGCTCTTTTTTTGGCTTGAGCACCTGTCTCTAAAAATATCTGTGCCTACATCAGAGCTATGCCATTTCATTTGCTGTCCCATCCAGGAGAGAAAGATCGGGTGCTGTTCAGAGATACACCCAGGACAAGGCGCAAGTCTATGGCGCACCTAGCGTACAATACAGGGAAAATTAAGATGGGGCAATTTAGATCTGTGAGAGGAAACCAGAGAACTTGGAGGAAGCCCACACAGACACAGAACATGGAAACTCCACCCAGAACAGGATTCAAATCTGGATCCCCTGCACTGGGAGGCTGAGAACTGAACACTTGGCCCCATTAATTATTCCATCCATTCATCATCTACTGCTTAATCCTCTACCAGGGTCAAGGGAGGAACCTCAGTTCCATATGTCTATTCTGGGGAGAATACACCCAGGACAGGACACCAATCCATCACTAGACACACACACAAACTATATATGGGAGAAATTAAGAGCAACCAATTTACCTTGAATCCATGTTTTAGACTGTGGAAGGAACCCGAAGAAAACCCACGCGGACACGGGGAGAACAGACAAACTCCAGCCAGATCGGGATTCGAAATTGGATCCCCAGCCCTGAGGCGGACGTGCTAACCACTACACCACCCTAGTTTCCTTTATATCCGTTTTACCTTCATTAGCTTTGTATCCGTTTGTTTGAGTTCTGACTTATTTATTTGTTTATCTTCAGATTCTCCGGTTCCTAGTTTGGTGGTAATTAACTTCTTTGTTTTCTTATATTGGTCCGCGTCCATTTTTTTTCACTTCCATCTAGCGGCAGGACCTGAGTTATCATTCTTTATAATTGTGCTTTTAGTGCCATCTAAAGATAAGCGTGACACTGATCAGTGCCTGCACGTCTGTAATAAATTATTGTCACTATTGATTTAGATCACTCCTTCATGAAACACATTAGCAATAGGCCTATTGCTAGACTTGTAATTTTTTCACCTACAAAACATATTACAGCTAAGAAATTTACTCTCTTTTCAATAGGCAGAGCAGATCATTTATGTGTATCATCATGGCTAGAATTTTGTAATTTGCTTTTGGCAGGATGTTCAAAAACTAATAAACTGAAGCTTGTTCAAAATACTGCAGCTGGAGTGTTGACTGAAACAAAGATATCTGATCATGTTAGTGATGTTTTATCAAATTTACAATGGCTCCCTGTGAAAATTTGAATTGAATACATTTTTTTTTTACCAATAACAACAAGATGAGTATCCGACTGATCTTATTGAATATAAGTATCCAACACAAGAGCTTCAAACAGGCGGCGGGCTTTCTTTTAGTCCCTATAATTAATAAAATCACTGCTGAGGGTGGGCGGCATGGTAGCTTAGTGGTTAGCATGTTTGCCTCTCAGCACTAGAAATTCCTGGTTCGAATCCCAATCTGGGTGGAGTTTCCATGTTCTCTGTTTTCCTCCTACAGTCCATTCTGAATTCTCCAAATTACCCCGTATAGAGTATGTCTGTTTGAGTGAGTGTGTGCCCAGCGATAGATTAGGGCCCTGTCCTGGGTGTATCTGCCCAATAATGGATGGATGGATGGACTGCTGAGAGAAAAGCATTTTTTCCTTAAGGCTTCTCAACTTTGAAATTGCCTTAATGATATTAATGATTTCGACTCGCTGTGCGTGTGTAAATTCGCTCACACCTGTCTTTTGCCATTTTTGAGCTAATCGTGTGGTAATGATACTGGATATTCTTTTGTTATGGCAAATGAATCTCATTGAAGTTTCAGATAAGTTCAATTTCTTTGCATGGAATGATTTTAAAATTAATTGCAGTTCATCTGATTCACCTTACAATCTACAGTTAATACAAATTGCTACTGTAAAAATAAAGCAGCTAACTATATTATTAAAACTTGTCAGATTCCCGGTTCGAATCCCAACCTGGGTGGAGTTTCCATGTTCTCCCAGTGTCCGTGTGGGTTTCCTCCGGGTTCTCCGGTTTCCTCCCACAGTCCAAATCAATGGATCAAGTCAATTGAGTTCTCCAAATTGCCCCATGTAGAGTGTATTTGTGTGCGTGTCTCTGAGTGTGAGTTTGTGCCCAGAGATGGATTGGCACCCTGTCCTGGGTGTATCTGCCCAGCGCCCGAAACGTTCTCCCCTGGATGGGCATGGGGAACCCCCCGCAACCCTAATATAGGATAAAGAGGAAGATAATGAATGAATGAATGAATGAATGAATCTCACACACACAAAGTAACATCGAAAAACATCGCCAAACGCTTCACAGTGTCTGTTGGCTTGCCTACTTCCCGCAATGCCGTGTGTTCCGCAGGTAAGTGACGCACACACCCAGCCGTCCACATGATGTAAAAAAAAAATGTGATTCAGCAGACATGTGATACAGGAGCTTGGCTTTTGGACCAGACCACATGGGCAGCTTTTCAAATTTTGAAATTAAAAAAAAAAAAAAAAAAAAAAATGAAATTATTAACTGAAATGAATTCCTTATCTTTGTTTATTTATTGCAGCTTGTGGGATATTGTACCTGTCTTTTCAGTGTGCATGAGCTCTGACGTCAGCCATAGTGACATGACCTTACTTTTCCCTTAGGAGTTCCCACTTCTCTTTACTGCAGGTTGGTCTCAGCAGTACTGACATACCCATAAAATGCATTGTGAATACTGTGAGCTTTGGTCTTTGCATCACCCTGTATCTGCGGAAATTCTTCAAAAACACAATTCTTTAAAAAGTACAAATAGAGCACACATTTCTACTGGCCAGAATGTTCAAAGATATTAATAAACTTAGTGTTTCAATAAGCAATCAAAATAAGAACATGAAGCACTTTATAAATCAGTCATACCAAATACTATTAAGACATTTGTCACTTGGCTCCTTGTAATTGGATACCTGATAAATAATCCCATTCTGGCTCCCTGACAGATTGTAAGGAATTAAAAATGGCAAATCACATACTTAGGAATAAAATGAATATATAAAAATGGATATATTAGCTGACACACTCACCATCAGTGCTGTAATGTTCCAGTGTTTGGATGTTAACATAATTTGTGACTCAGTAACAAAAGTTAGGGTCTGTATGGGCCTGGCTCTATACTGAGACTTTGAAATCACCTTGAATTGCTTACCTGTAATATGTTTACATGGGGAAAAAATTACTTATTTAAGTCTTTACACGATGTATAATAAATGCACTGTTTTCTTTTTTAACAAACCATGAAACCTCTTTCCATTTAAGGTCAACATAAGAAGATGAAAGGTAGCTTTAAACAAAATTAGGACAGATTGGATACCAGGGCCAGTGCAACTGTTGTTTCATATACCCCCTTTTGACAGCATCATTGCTGAATTTTGTCATTTTCTGTGTTTTGAACTCTACATTTACGTTATGTGCAGCTGCTATCTTGTGTATTATACTCCTGGATCAATATATAATAATAATATCAAGATTTTGCTACAAATTAGGTAAAAGGCAAAAGAGTTGTAATTGAGGTGCAAATGATGTCATGCCCTTGAGCTTCCTCGAGTCTAAATACGTTGAAAGATGAAGGGAAGTAAGAGAGCAGGCTTGTTTGCAGTCGACCTCATCTCGGCAGCCTGTTGCAAAATGATGTTGCTATAAGTAACAGGTTGCATATTAACAAGGCGCTGGTGCTTACCTTCCTTTTCTGTAAACCACCCCCTCACTTTTCCTTTGCGGATTCGGGATCTCGTCTTATTTTTCTTCTTGGCAGCTCTTTCGACCGTCACCTGCGCAAATCCATTTAATCAACAGCTGATTAATCCGCTTCAAGAAAAGAACCAAAGGCGAAGCGCCAACTTCACCTATTCTGCTTTCGATTTCGTGCCGAGTTCCGACGACTGAAGAAGAAAGAGGCGAGAAATAAACAGATAAACAAACAGAGGCACGTCCGGCATCGTGATCACAGCGCGCGCGAACGATCTGTCGCTACGATCAAGCCGGTATTCTCTCAGGGTGTGTGTGTGTGTGTGTGTGTGTGTGTGTGTGTGTGTGTGTGTGTGTATCCAGACGCTGATGTGATGCAATGCGGCTTTCGTCACTGGTTTAGCACCAAAAATCACGTGCCCTGTAATTTGCGCACTAATGTATGCACACATTTGTACATATAACCATGAGATCACACAGGTGTGTGTGTGTGTGTATGTGTGGGGGTGTGTGTGTGGGTGTGTGTTTTGTGTGTGTGTCATTTAGGCGTGGGTCTAAGATAAGAGTCTGAAGGGGATATTCCTGCGTGGGTATTAAGTGGGTACCAGGCCGAAAGAGGATGCAGAAGAAGCTGCAGCGGTGATGGTGCAGCGCAGCTGGAGGTAGTATGGTTCGTTTCTATTCTGCGGTCAATGGCTTTAAAGGGCTGTTTCGTCGCGTAAATTGATTTTTAAAATGTAGATTCGAAACAATATTTTGCTGGTGATGTTTTGATGCCTTGCGTCTATACATTCAAATCTATTGACTGACTTTATGAAACAACCTTACAGGTTTATAACGTTAGGTTTTGAGATGGAAATTGACACAAAAACTGACGAAAGAAAGAATGAACAATGCATGATTTTGTTTATCTCACTTAAATCTTTATATAGAACTCTGCCAATATAGCCTATGTAAGTTTTGTGAATGCAACACAATATCAGTTCATTCCTTTATTAAATTTACACGAAATAAAACAAGATCGACATGACGCCATCTCGTGGACATTTTCTTAATAACTGTCCCGTCGAAGCAAATGCATTATTTGTAGCCTAAATAAGTAAAGAAATAAAATTACCATAAAGTATAATAATGCATTGTGTTACAAATGCAGTAACGCTTACCATCATCACAATATGACTATTACATGTACAGAATACTAAAAATGAACAATCTATACTAATTATTCTTTGATTGTGCAAAAATAGTACAAGAACCAATCTTTAAAAGTGTAGTCTACTTAACTGTATTAAAATGAGACTGTTTTAAGGATCTTTAACTAGACTTAAGTGGTTCTAATGCCCATCCAGGGGAGAATGTTTCCTAAAGAATGGGTTGGACAGTTACACCCAGAACAGGGCACCAATCTATCGCTGGGCACACACTCACTCACACACAGACACACACCCACTTTATAGGAGCAATTTAGAGCAGCCAATTCACCTTGAATTCATGTTTTTGGTCTGTGGGAGGAAACCAGAAAACCTGGAGGAAACCCATGCGGACACGGGGAGAACTTCACAACCCAGATCGGGGATTAAAATTTCGATCCACCATGCTGAGAGGCAGACATGCTTACCCAAATATTTTATTTTTTAATGTTGTAAAATTCTGTAAAAAAAATGTATATATATATATATATATATATATATATATATATATATATATATTTCATTGCATAATTTTTTTTACCAGCACAATTCTACAAATGAGTTGTTGTATTTGAAGAGAGTTTTTTAAAAAAAAGCTTCCAAAAAACATAAAATACAGATACGTTTAAACTGTAGCACTTTAGTTTGTTGTTACTCCTACAGAATGTTAGTTTCAACATTCCCATTATCAGTAAAATTCATTCCACAGAAGGATTTAAGAACAGTGACAGAGACATGACGTGCCTTGTGGAGCACGGATAGCATGGATAAATAATTTGTGTGTGTGTGTGTTAGGGTGCCCACATTTTTTTTTATCCATCCATGCCCCTCTCTGCCCATGAAGCTGGAGTAAGCAACTCAGCAGTAAGCTGCCAACCAACTGCCAGCTGGACGGAAGGTGAGGGCCGTATGTGCCCGCTCTGCAATGGTGTGAGTCATATATCTCCTGTTTCACTGGAACTGCTCCATTAGAGGAGTTTCTGGGGAAGACTAAGCTACCCCACCGACACACACACTTCCCCAGTGTTGACATGGTCGGTGCAGCAGAACCAGATCGGTAAGCACCCTTTGTGTTTTTTTTTTTATTTTCTGTAGGGTGCACACACTGGGAAAATGGCATCTATCCTAGTAAGAACAGCACGCCCCCTGCTGTATGTTTCTGAATGTGTACATTTGAGGTATCGTCTAGTGTTATGCGTAGTATGTAAGGTGAACACGTGCTTTGAGAAAATTTATATTGCTTTTGTTGTATTTGTTTAATGTTATAAAATAACCATTTAAAACTTTTAGTTGTCTTTTGTGGTTCTGTCTCACTTGGTTGTGTCCAGCATGCACGCCTATTTTCTAACAGCATGCCATGCCCCGTAAATTGACTAAACATATATTTTGTCATTGGATTCATGTTGAGGCCTTTCAAAGAGTTTGGGGTGAGAAGGTCACTCAACTTTGTTTAAAACATTTGGATGTTTTAATTAGTAATAAGATTTCTCTCATATTCTTGTCTGTTTCTTTTAAATGCCTTACAATCTGATAAATAAAGTGTAGTGGAATTTTCACCCTGCATACATATTTTTTAGCATACATTTTAAAAGGTTGTCCATGTCTTGTCACTTTACTATATAACCTCTTTGTTAAATTGTTAAGCTTAAGAAGATTTTAAGAAATAGACCATGAAGTTGAACAATCTCTAAATTTCCACTCCCTGCATTTCTCAGTCCATCGGGAACGAGACATAAAGCAAAAGAGGGTGATTTCATCACAGAAATTTCTAAGGGCGTTGTAGATGGCTCTCCCACATGTTCTCTGGTGTGACGCATTTCTAGTGCACTTTTCTTGACAAAAGGATCGTAAATGTGAATATGGACGTACATTGTTGGATCCTGGTCCTGAGAGAGTTTATAAACTGACAAGTCTTTAACATGTCACAGTTTCTTATAAAGAAGATGAGGAGAATGTTTTATTCACACATTCTCCCTGAGTTGATTAGACTTCATGTTAAAGTTTTATTATAGTTGGTTTTAAAAGCCTTATGCTCAGTCATAAATTCAAAAAGTAATATGACTCTTTTCTAATCACTGTATTCAGAGGTTTCATGTAGTCCCATTAACACAGAAATATAAAATGAAGAATCTACACATGTTTTCTGGACAATTATACGCTTAGATAGGTAAACATAGATGCTGACTCTGTCTCATTCTTCTACAAGTGCTTTTGACATAAAGTGATTACACAGGTACAGGCAAGGATCAGACACAAAAACATTTTATACCTAACAAAAATTATAGTATAATGAAATTTATGATCCAAATATTCAAATGAATGAATTCTCTATTATGTTCACAGGGGAGTTCCCAATGCCCATCCAGGGCAGATACACCCAGGACAGGGCGCCAATCTATCACTGGGCACACTCACAAAGAGTACATAAAAACTCCACCCAGATTGGGATTCAAACCTTAATCCCCAGCACTGAGAGTCGAACGTGCTAACCACTAAGCAATCAATGACCATTCAAGTCATGATATCTTAGCTGGGAAGTTCTATCATTTGCCAGTAAGTGAAATTAAACTAATATTAAATTAATATATACAGTATATTAAAATATAAGATGAATACAATTCACGACAATATACTAAAATTTATTAGTTTTTATTTATTATTACATATTTATTAAAACTAATTTGTGGCTTTAAGAATGCCATACAATGATTGTAATACATGCACAATCTGTAGGAATTCATACTGGTTTAAATCCTGTCCTTTTGGTGAGTAATATGTGGGTGTAAGCCATTACACTCTAAAAAAAATCATTGTACTGTTTGCAATTTACCAAATATAGAGAAGATTTAATCAAAACATAGGTAAATAGATAAAACCACAACACAACCCACACATATATCTAATATATTATATAATATAATATGTTCGGATTTTTTATGTTTTAGGTAGTTGTTTTGCAAAAAAGAAAGAATTCTAAAAACTCTTCACCACATTCACAACAATACCATTTGGATATCTCTTTTTTCCCAAACTAATTTAGGTGTAATGTGTTATAATGCCATTTTAATCTATTATTTATTGATCTATGGACTGCATTACTGTAAGTGAAACAAAAAAGGCTAAGCATTACTTTGTAGAACAAATGTAGAATATGTGTTTGGAAAAGAAACTGTTCTTTGCCCTCTGTGTGAAAGCTTAAACATTTACACAGAGATCTTTGAAAGATCAAGAGATCAAACACACAAATTGTTCACCAATATTAGCTATAATTGATTTCAAATGGACCTGTAGTGACACGGTTCTTTAACTTTTTAAAAGTCTATTTGTATCATATATCACCTCAGTCCTTGTAGAGGCTATTTTATATGACATGCCCAATATTTTATATCAAATTTAGATATTATTTAGTTACTGGTTTTATTTAAAAATATATATAGTGGCTTTAGATTAGGCCATGGAAAAGTCTATCTTTAAGAAGAACAGGAAATTCAGAATATCTGACTAATCTGTATATCTTTGTGTCTATGTGTGTGTGTGTGTGTGCGTGTGTGTGTGCATGCATGCTTGCTGTTTGCATAAGTGAGTGTGTATGTGTTAAAGCAAGAATGTACGACCGTCAGTTTGAATGTGGGCGATGAGTGGTTTATACAAAACTTGGACTTAAAGACAGAAAATTTGTTAGCTCATTGATCAATCTCACTTTAAAACAAATCTCAAATGGAATGGAATACAACCAAGGATCGTCGCATTAATATTTTTACACGTAAGTAACGACTTAATCATCTACTTAAATTATTTTGAGCAAAATAGAGAAATAATTTAAGTGATTAACATTTAAAAGCCATTTAACAAAAATTATGTACAGAATACCCAACATAAATCCTTTTGTTTAATTCTATTATTTGGTATTTTGATTGAAATTAGGAGTGACCAAATAAATACACTAATCATGTTAAATCAAATATTAAGTTTATATCTTTATTTTTTTAATGTGATCATTATAAGATTGGGGTTAATGAAAGATCTAAAACACATGAAGTGATAAAAGCAATTCTACCAGATTTATCTATTATTTATTAGTTTCTTAGGCCAATTAACATTACCTTTTTAAGCATGCTAAATTAGAAAAGCTTTTGTAAATACTGATCTTATCTGATGCAGAAGTGGTGTTTCTCACAGTGAGCATGTTTATTCCTGAGCTCTCTTGTGGTAAAGATGGTCTGAACGACTTTGTGTGCCATAGTAGGGCAAGGACTGCGATGAACAGGGTAGAGGACTTACGAGTAAAACTGGTAAGACTCTAATTATTTACCTGATTCTTTAACACATCTCTTGAAATACTTGAAATACAATTAACACATGTGCATGTCCTGTACCCTAGTACATAGCAGTATTTTAAGGTTCATAAACACCATATTCATATATTATATTTATATCCATATCATTTATTGACAATTAATTAATTTCTCAAAAGAAAATGTACTTTAATCAAAGAATGAATTTGTATCTTATTTTTTGTGAAAGATTAATAATATGAGATAAATATCTCTTTCATGTGTTTTAAGGAACAACTCTCAAATATATAACCCAGCTGCCGCTTAGCTGCCTGCCCTCAAAAACCACACAGAGACTTTATCATTTCTATCAAGAAAGATGTTTTTCTAATAACCATGACTGACTCAAACCCAGACCGCAGGTCTGCAAATATCATATATAAAGAATCAAGTAACATTCAAATAGCCACAAAAATCATTAAACTTAAAACTTTAAACTTAAAACTAAAAAACAATGTTTTTTGTATGCACCCCAAAAAACGAAAATACATATGGCTGTGCTTAAAGGTTTAAAGTTAGAAATCTATATTTCAACAAAAAAAAATATAAGAGATTCAAATATTTGATTTTGAAACTAGTATTTAAAGTTACTTAAAAAAATGAGATAATAACAATAATAGACATGGTCATTAATGTTTTAAGGACAAAAATCCAATATTACATTATTCTGTTTGCCCAAAGTGTGTAAACCATTAAGCTCAACAGATAATTTACGATGAAATTAAAACAATGTGTTTCAATTATTGCAATTCCAAAGCCATTTTATTGAGTATGGATACCTGGAAATACACATGCTTCTTGGTTTAGATCTGCCATTAACTGTACTGAATAAGTACATAGCACTACTAAGTACAGGAGTTAATTCACCAAAAAGACACTGTTAAGAGCTAGTTCTTTAGACCACATTCACTTAGCAGTGTGTACACTGAGCATCTGTCCACATTTACATTTGAGCATAACCTCCTTAACTGACCTCCTTTGTCTTTATTTACTCTTGCACCAACTGTTTCCCATTGCTTTTAATTATTTATTATTTATTATATTATTTATTATTTATTTTAATATTCATTTCAGCATTTGTTATTTTAAAAATTGGTAAAGATGTACATCTGCCAAAGTCACATTTTTAAAAAACAATTACAAATAATCGAATATGTGTAAAACCTAAAAATATAGTACACAGCCAAAAGTTTGATAAACACTGGCTACAAAAAGCAATTACAAACTTACAAACTACAAAAAAAAAATTACATACTTGCCAAGAGGGTGTTATTATTAGGTACAGATAATTTAAAGTGTGTGCAAAGAAAAAATGTGTTTTTTCAGACATGGTGTAAAATAGTTGGTGTATTAAAAACATTATAAACTGATCTTAATTAGCTCGAATTTTAATAAGTTGACAGCTGCAGCACAGGAGAGAGATCTTTCTGGCAGTCTGACTGAGAGTTATTATAGCTTGTGTGTAAAAAATAGTCTAATTCAATCTAAATTAAATGTGATGGGGTAAAACTATCCCTCACTTTATGAGTAGACCATGTGGCCTGTGTAAAGTGAAATATTATGTGAGTTACGACTAAGGAAAAGCAATGAGCAATGAAGAGCAATGTTTAAATAAAGAGGGGTTTTATTCACCAATACGTCACAATTATAACATTAGAAATCCATATATTCATTATCTTTTGCTGAATCTTATACTAGGGTTACGGGAGTGGGGGGGGTTTCCCCATGCCCATTCAGGGGATAATGTTTCAGGTTTTGGGGAGATACACCCAGGATAAGATTTGCACACATACACTCACTCACTCACACAAGCACACATGCACACACACACAATATGGGGGAAATTCAAAGCAGTCAATTTACCTTGAAACCATGCAGCCATTGGGAGAAAATAAGCACTAAGAGGTGAACATGCTAACCATCACGCCACCGTGCCACCCACACGGAAACTAAAAAAAAACACAAACAAGCTTATTGTTTGTCATGGATTTTGACAAACAATAATTATTGTTGTTATTGTTTTGAATGGCTTAACCATAGTATCTTATTTACGTAGCATAAGATTAAACAATATGTTCTTATTCCCTTCATGACTTTTACATTGTTTTAACAGGATTTTGGAGTGTGTCTGGGTTAAACAGGCAATCAGATTACCTTCAAGGCAGTTTATGACATGTTCCAGGATCTTTGTTTAGACATCTGGATTTCCATAAAATCAACTTTTTAAACATGTTTTTATAAGTTTATAGAGAACTCTGTGATATAAATATAAATAAAAAAGTTTTTGTTTACTCATCTAATATCATAATGGTATAATAAACTAGATTTTAATTGGTTAACTCAGGATTTGTAAATACATGGGTGATTCTGTTTCCCTACAGGTAAAATGCGGTGTGGCAGAGACTCTCCCTGTTCCTGTCCGCTTACCTTGTGTAAAGATCAACTTTAACACATGGAAAGAGAAATCGGTTAGTCCAGTAATATTACTCACTCACAACGTCTCATTTGTTTACATCTGTGGCTTTTCCTTCCTAATTGTCATGTTCTAATATTAGGTCACGTATATTTCCTTAGTCAAATGTTATCCTTCCAAAAAAGCTGGCCTATTCCTCCTGACAGAACTGGTGTAACTGGGCCAGGTTTGTAGGTTTGCTTGCACATGTCCTACAACCAATATACTTCCTCCACTCTTTACAAGGTTAATGCGATTGGTAGAACTTTCCACATAGAGGCTCCTAACGATATGAACAAACCGGCTCAGTCTTCACTATTGCATGTACTGTGTGGATCACTCTTGCCTGCAACAAACAAGACACATAGGATTAAGGAATTAATAAAGTTTCATCAATCAGTCAATCAATCAATCAATTAATCAAGTAGGACCTGTCACCTTTCGTGTACCATTGCAATCATCATCAGATATCTTGTGGACACGTTTCCTTAATCCTCCTGGTCCCATTTGGACAAATGTAGGAGGTGCCCCAGTATTTTTCATGTTGAAAATAGTTGACACTGCCACCATCTTGCACCAACTCAGCATTGACCACAGTTCCTCCAACCACAAAGTGATGAGAGTTAGTCTAAGTTGTGCATAAATGGTGGAAAACATTCCTGGCATGCCAACTGATGTTATTTTCAGGCTGTGTGACACCTCCCTTTTTCCAAGCTTTGGTACCAAAATGTCCCATGACTGGACCCGAGGACTTGTAAATATGTTTTCTCATGCCACTGACCCTTGTGCTGAAGAATCCCACCTCTCTTTGATTCTCACTTGTCTTTAAATCCAGCACAAGACACACAGACATTAAATGCAAGATGGAAACATCCCACAAGAAAAGCATTACTCTACGTGTTTCTGTGGACCAACCTTTTATATAAATCTTGATTGCATCTCTGTTGTCACAGTCACATTAAAATTCTCATAAAACTGTAAGCAAGGTTAACATTAATTATTTTATCATGTAATGTACACAGTTGGTACTAATACAAACAAAAATGTCAAATTAATGCTTTAATATTTGTATTTATATTTAAATATTTATTTTAATATTTACTACTTGGCCAGGAGCAAAGGATTTTTTTGGTACAAGGAACCGGTTTTCTCATTTCGCAAATGACAATAAATTCTCTTTGAATCTTTGATGTCAAACCACTTCCTCAGTTGCACTTGCATTTAGTACTTATTAATACTGTATATATTTAGACCGTATAATTGAACACAAATGTATAATAAAATTCTTTTATTCTTTTATAAGGACAGGAATATGTGAGTGCAATTCTGAAAGTGTAGTATAGTACTATACTATAGCATAGTCAAGTGTAGTAAAATGGCTCTGCAGTATGAAACTGCTGCTTGGTGAGAGAATTATTATTTTCATGTGATTTTATATTTATGTTCCTTTATGTGTGTGTATTCTAGACTGCAGAGTGCAGAGATGAGATCCTGCAGTCTTTGAGAATGTTAAAAAAAGATATTCAGTATGCCAGGGATCAAAGCCAACCTGGATGCACTTATCATCTGCTGCAGGACTTTCATCGCAATATTCACAACTATGATCTCATATTAACACAATTACAGATCCAGGTAAACACCAGGAAATGCAACGGGGGAAATAAATTAACATGTTTCTCAGTTAATACATTAACATATTTAGCGCTGACAATTGTTGTTGTATATTGTCATTAACTTTGTTTATATATATATATATATATATATATATATATATATATATATATATATATATATATATATATATACATATATACACACACTCACGGGCCAATTTATTAGGTACACCATTCTAGTAACGGGTTGGACCCCCTTTTGCCTTCCGAACTGCCTCAATTCTTCGTGGCATAGATTTAACAAGGTGCTGGAAGCATTCCTCAGAGAGTTTGGTCCATATTGACATGATGGCATCACACAGTTGCCGCAGATTTGTCGGCTGCACATCCATGATGCGAATCCCCCGTTCCATCACATCCCAAAGATGCTCTATTGGATTGAGATCTGGTGACTGTGGAGGCCATTTGAGTACAGTGAACTCATTGTCATGTTCAAGAAACCAGTCTGAGATGATTCCA
>JAFMOD010000535.1:2412539-2463103 GCA_019802435.1 Corydoras maculifer | reverse complement strand
CTTCTATTGTCCAATTTCGATGAGCTTGTGCAAATTGTAGCCTCAGTTTCCTGTTCTTAGCTGAAAGGAGTGGCACCCGGTGTGGTCTTCTGCTGCTGTAGCCCATCTGCCTCAAAGTTCGACATACTGTGCGTTCAGAGATGCTCTTCTGCCTACCTTGGTTGTAACGGGTGGCTATTTGAGTCACTGTTGCCTTTCTATCAGCTCGAACCAGTCTGGCCATTCTCCTCTGACCTCTGACATCAACAAGGCATTTCCGCCCACAGAACTGCCGCTTACTGGATGTTTTTTCTTTTTCGGACCATTCTCTGTAAACCCTAGAGATGGTTGTGCGTGAAAATCCCAGTAGATCAGCAGTTTCTGAAATACTCAGACCAGCCCTTCTGGCACCAACAACCATGCCACGTTCAAAGGCACTCAAATCACCTTCCTTTCCCATACTGATGCTCGGTTTGAACTGCAGGAGATTGTCTTGACCATGTCCACATGCCTAAATGCACTGAGTTGCCGCCATGTGATTGGCTGATTAGACATTAAGTGTTAACGAGCAGTTGGACAGGTGTACCAAATAAAGTGGCCGGTGAGTGTATGTATATATATATATATATATATATATATATATATATATATATATATATATATATATATATATATATATACATATATATGCAATGAATTTTCCCCCTGCTGTGCTGGGTCTTCCTACAGCCTAAGATTTTATTTTGGCATCTTTTTCCTGTATTTGCCATCTCAGAGGACTCTGTGGTCTCCAATTTTCTTCTGTAACAATCACAAAGAGGCGGCACGGTGGCATAGTGGTTAGCACGTTCGCCTCTCAGCACTAGGGATTCCCGGTTCGAATCCCCATCTGGGTGGAGTTTCCATGTTCTCCCCGTGTCTGCGTGTGTTTCCTCCGGGTTCTCCGGTTTCCTCCCACAGTCCAAAAAACATGGAACAATGTCAATTGAGTTCTCCAAATTGCCCCATATAGAGTGTGTATGTGTGCGTGTCTGTGTGAGTGAGTGTGTGCCCAGCGATAGATTGGCACCCTGTCCTGGGTCTATCTGCCCAGCGCCCGAGACGTTCTCCCCTGGATGGGCATGAGGAACCCCACCGCGACCCTAATATAGGATAAAGCAGAAGATAATGAATGAATGAATGAACAATCACAAATCACAAAATTAGTAGATTCATTATGATGCACAAACAACTTTATATTTGTTTTATAATATAACATTATATAGTTTTTTTCTTTATAGGTTAAGAATGTAAAACATTTTTTAAAGATGTCAAATATTTTCTTTTTAAACATATATTTGTATTTTAGTGTTTGCTGTGTTTGATGTATAATTATGTTGTATAGACTTTATAATAAATTAGATGTATTTTTGATAGGGTGGATCAGACATTCAGAAGGATGCTGGCTGCAAAGTTCAGAAGTCACAGAGTCTGAAATCAGTTCTGAAAGACTACAATGATCTGATTAAAGGAAAGCTGGAACTACTGATGAGAAGAATGGCAGGCGAACACATGTTCAACACATGCACACATCATTAAATAATCCTGACTTTTAAGGATCACTGGCCCTGAATAAGAAGAATGAAGCATCACTGCTGCGCTCTGAATAAACGCTGTGTAAAAATAGAGACACTGCACCATCTGCTGGTAAGAATTTTCGAAGTATAAATGATGAAACTGGATATAGACTGCAAAACTTTTTTTTTTTTCTGTAAACTATAAGAATATTTTTATACAAAAATAGAGTTTATATTTCTAACGAAAATTATTGTATTTATACATTCCTTTATATTATCATCACTCCATCTAAACTGGATTACATAGTTGTGTGTAATTGTATTTTCACTCTCATCTTAAATTGTAAAGTAATAAGAAGTACCTAATAAAGGAAACAGGCCAAATAAAGATATTAAGAATTTAAGTAATGAATGACCCCAAAATTGCAACAGTTGCATATATAATTATAGAAGTTAAAACCAGACATTTACATGCACTTTACTCTCAGTATTAAATCAGACCCTTTTTGTTTTATTACAGCCTTAAAAACCCAAATTCTTTATGCCGAATACCAGAACTATTGTTGTTATGTTAGAGCCAAAAGTTACAGCATATAATGTTTTTTATTAGTCACGTGGAAAAAAAAATACTTGCACAATTACATACTTAGTAATAGTGCAAAGCTGAAATTTTAATAATGAAGGCAAGCACTGAATGCTACTCCATAGGGAACCAAAGTGTTGAAGTATGTCAGTTGTGATGACTCGCTTAAAGCTAAACGGGGGAGGGGTGGGGTACCCCATTCCCATAGAGGAGAGAAAGTTTCAGGCACTGGGCAGATACACCAAACAAAGGGCGCCAATCTAACACTGGGTACATACTAACACATAGACACATACACTATAGGGGCATTTTGGAGCAGCCAATTAACCTTGAATCCATGTATTTGGACGGAATGGGAGGAAACCGGCCAAAAATGAGGAAACTCAGGCGTACACGGGCAGAACATGGAAACTCCACCCAGATTGGGATTCGAACCTTGATGCCCAGCGCTGAGAGGTGAACGTGCCACCCTAGATTTAACATGCAGTAAGTAAAAAAAGATTAATACATATGTGTATAACTAATTATTCATTCATTCATTATCTTCCGCTTATCCTCTATTAGGGTCGCGGTGGGGTTCCCCATGCCCATCCAGGGGAGAACGTCTCGGGCGCTGGGCAGATAGACCCAGGACAGGGCGCCAATCTATCGCTGGGCACACACTCACTCACACATACACTCTAAATTGGGCAATTTTGAGAATTCAATTAACTTGATCCATGTTTTTGGACTGTGGGAAGAAACCGGAGAACCCGGAGGAAACCCACGCAGACACGGGGAGAACATGGAAACTCCACCCAGATGGGGATTCGAACCGGGAATCCCTAGCGCTGAGAGGCGAATGTGCTAACCACTAAGCCACCGTGCCGCCTATAACTAATTATAACTAATTATATTAAAAAAATTCTATTTTAATGGTAAGTCAATAAATCTAATTTTATTTATTTTACTTACATGCTTACTTAGTAGTTTGTAAAACTAACATTTTGATAGTTAAAGTAAACATTAAATGCTACTCCAAAAGGAATCATCTGACTGACATGATTTCTGACAGTGGAGTGAACTCCAGTTGTAACATGTAGTAAATAAAAAAATTAATTTATTTAACTTGCAGGCGGCACGGTGGCTTAGTGGTTAGCACATTCGCCTCTCAGCACTAGGGATTCCCGGTTCGAATCCCCATCTGGGTGGAGTTTCCATGTTCTCCCCGTGTCTGCGTGGGTTTCCTCCGGGTTCTCCGGTTTCCTCCCACAGTCCAAAAACATGGAACAAGTTAATTGAATTCTCAAAATTGCCCCTGTAGAGTGTGTCTGTGTGAGTGAGTGTGTGCCCAGCGATGGATTGGCGCCCTGTCCTGGGTCTGTCTGCCCAGCGCCCGAGACGTTCTCCCCTGGATGGGCATGGGGAACCCCACCGCGACCCTAATAGAGGATAAGCGGAAGAGAATGAATGAATGAATGAACTTGCAGGCTTGAAGTATACAAAACAGAAATGTTAATAGTAAGTCAAGAAAAACATTTTTACTTGCATACTTTTAATAGTATGCAAATTAGATATGGTAATTATTAATATAAGCATGGAATATTACTCCAAATATGGTGAAGTATGTTGAGATGACTTGGGTAAATCTAAGCGGAAGGCATGTCATTCAGTGATGACAGTGGGGTTGTATCATGTAGATTGATACCTTTACAGATACCAAAAGTAAATCTAAGTAGTAAGTCAAAATATCAGACTTATTTTTTTTTAATTACTTACATACTTACTGAATTAGTAGTATGCAAAACAAATATTGTAAGTTTAAAGTAAGACAGTTGCGATGCTGTGGTTGAAGCTAAGCGGGTTGTTACTCATTCAGTAAGTAGATATGGCTGACAGTGAAGTGACCTCCTGTTCACTTACCATACTTCAACACTTTGGTTGCTTTCAAGATATAATCCAATTCTTGCCTTAAAATTGTTTAAAACTATTATTGCAGTTTTGCAAGTATGTGTGCAAGTTAAAAAGACGGATTTTTTTATTTATTACATGTTCAAAATGGACTTTAGCTTTAACCAGGTCATCACAACTCTCTTGCTTTGGTTGATTTTACGAGCAGCATTCAACGCTGAACTATGTTGTGTAAATCGTGCTGTATTCTTTTAATGTGTTTCTTCTCTTTTATGTTTTATGTTTTATCCTTTTGTAAAGCACTTTGTGACCTGTGCCTAAGAAAAGTGCTATATAAATAAAGTTTACTTACTAACTAATAAAATTTCAAATATATTTCTTCAGCAGGCTCTGCCACTAATTTAAAACTTGATATAACGTGCAGAATTCATTCACCACGGTGCATCTGCACTTATAGAATCAAGAATCTGAGTCGCCTTAAATTTCCACTTTATCTGTAAAAATTTTATTAATTGATAAACACTAATCATCTTCATCGCTGCCGAGATCCAGTAGATTAAAATCTGGATCATCCTCCTCTAGCCATTCCATGTCTTGGAATAAAGACTCGTCCACTTCCACAATGTTTCCTGAAAAAAAATTATCAATAGTCAACTTCTTTTAAACAGTTCTTAATGAGTAGTGACAAAACATTGCAACTCTAATCTATGGAGCTGCTATATCTATAAATATATGAATTAATTTACTAAAATATTTTTGGGTACATATTTCTTTTACCTTCAGTGGGGGACAAATGCTTACATTACGTCTTGATTTGAAAGCCTAGCAACAACTTGTCCAGACTCTGCATTAGCCTGAATTAGCTTGTTTATATGAAATGGGCTGTCTACTTTAAATACACCGTAGGCACCGTAAACCAATGAAAACCTTGTGTTTAATGTAATACGAAAATTAAAGTTATTCTTTATACTTTATGAGATCGCAAAAATATTTCTTAAATCTTATTTGGTTCGTGTTGCTACATGCGATCACACTCCATGACCATTTAACACCTGACAGCAGGAATTTCTAAATTTCTAGACAAATAAAGGTGGGCCCTGCTTCAATTAAAGTATAAAACTTAAAAGTGGTCATATTTCGTGGTGACTCCAGTTTAGTACGGTACTGCAAAGTTCAGTTCCATACAATTCGCCTGGTTTAATTCAGCTTGTAGTTAAAATGAAAATAAGATGAAAATACAGCTCAGTCAAAATTGTCAGCAACTGATTATTACTGCAAGCTTCAGAAAAACATGTGGCACAGCACAGTAACTACACACTGTTTTTCAAAACTCTAGAAACCATACAAAATACCAAAGCATTTTCCAGAACTAATCATAGTCCTTAAAATAATGTTCTGGAAATGTTCTAGAGAATAGAGTCTGGTCTGAAAATGTAATGAGTGAAGTAGAATTATAAAATTGTCTTTCAAAAAGTACAAAGTTAAAATAAATAGTTGTTTAACTGAACAACATGATGTCCTTACCTTCCTCCATGAATTGAATGTCAGATGTGTCCATGTTTCGGTCTCTTTCAAACAACTGCTTTCCTGTATTCCAGCAACAAATGAGGGTCATAATGCATAATACATTTACTAGATATATGATCTTCTAACGGTCCCTTTGTACACCCCCCCATTGTATTCACCCCAAGGTCATTATTGCAAGATTTTTTTTACATCATAAAAATGGAGTGTGCACTTATGTGATGCAGTTATAAAATTCTGAATGCGCATCTGATTGTCTGTCCCTCCCTCCCTCCCTCTCTGGGTGGATGAATAAATGATTCCATGTTTTATTAATTTATTGGTGGACATGATTTAATATTTACTGTTAGAATGAAACTCTTGCACTCTTAAGATTATTTTCTTATTATTATTCATTTGAGATTAAAAGAAGTATTAATAAAGCATAAGGACTAATAAGTCAGAAAAGTTTATGTAACACTGTTCTGGAACGTTCCAAAATTAGATATTAAAGTGTGAAAGAAGCATCCACCAACAGCTGCAGCAGAATGTGCATGACTATCGAGTTGGTATTATTTAATAAACCATCATGCCACTGTGATGGACATAGACTCAAAATGTGATTTAAAACACACAGTCTGATGCATTAATAAAGAAAATACTATATATTATTTTATTTTCAGAAATCACAAAATGTGTTTAAAGTCATCTGAGATTGCCACTGAGAGACAGTGGAAATATGTTCTATTATTATCTGAGACCGCTTTAAGTTTGCTTCTTGGGAAAATAGATGTTGAATTCTGTGAATTAGGCAAATAAGATGCAAAAAACAACCTCTGTAAAAGGATGGAGTGCATTACTGCCAATGGCATGTCATTTGCATAGACATCATAAGTACCATACAGTAATCATTAAATTAAGATGCTTTATTCACTACCATGTACTGAATATAAGATTAAACATGTAGCTATTCATAATGGACAATGTTGTACAAATATAAAATTCCAATCTGCAATGATTTGTACTTCCATTGCCACATGATTAAATATTAATATTAAAAGAAAAGCTAAAATATGACCTAGTGGTAAACACTCCCTGTGTGTGTGGCAGATGTGTTCTAAACTATAGAATGATAATATCATTTCTTGAATGGGGTGGCACCCCCCCCCCCCCACACAGCCCTAGTAGTGGACTAGGTGGAAGATAATGAATGAATTAATTTATTGAATAGAAATTAAATAAAATAGACAATTGACCTAATTCATTTTTTTCTGCATTAAAAAAAGAGTTTCCCAACTTTTCTGGATATGGGTTTTATAAATAATTACATTTTCATGACAGAAAAGCATTTACATATTCTAAATGTATCTTTGAATGGTAATATGTTTACCTGTGAGTTTGCCTTTACCAGCCTGATCATCTTCTTTTAGTGTTTTCTTTTTCAGTTCAGCCATCTCTCTTTCAAACTGTGCCTTCCATGTCAGGAAGTTCTCAATTGTCACTACAGTTCCCTGAAATGCTTTCTAACAAGAAAAAACAAACACACTTGAGAAGAAGAGTGCACACGGTTGCTTTACAATGACAACCATTAGAACTGAAGAGGCTGATGATACTTAAAAGAAAGAAACCAGCAATTTGGTGTCATTGAGCCATTAGTTTGCTGCGGTTATTACAAAAAAAGGGGTTGCATTTAGCATCATTCATTTCCATTTCATTACTTTCAATATGGCTCTGTCCCAGTACCTTTCCCAGTACCAAAAAAAAAATTTAATACTATTTTTTTCCCAATTTCTCTAAGCACTGCATGACCTGACCATGGGGTGATTTTAAACATACACTCCAGGAAACCTGTTTACTCCTTTATACACTACCTGATCAACAAAATGCCCTAATATTTCATTGGGTAGCCTTGAATATTACAATATGCGTAGTTTTATACAGCACATACCAAAGATTTTGAATAGGTTTTATGGTCTGGATGCTGTCATGGCCAATATGCCTCAAGCTCCATGAACCACTCATTCACAAATAGAGCTCGATGAATACAGGCTTTGTCATTTTAGAACATGCCTGTACCATCAATAAAGATAACATCCAGTGATGGGATAATTCAATATATTCAGTCAGCTAACTTTGTAGGCAAATAACGTTGCTGAACCCTAGAGGTGTCCACACATAATCAACATAATATATAATATGAAGCCTAATTGTCTAATAACAGAGACAAAGAAATTCTGATCAAACTCATACTGAGACAAATTATTGTACTCACTAACAACTGATTACAAATAATAAAAACATGAAAATTTATAATTTAGTTCATTAGTATTAATTAAAATAATTGTAGTAAATTTTATCAATTTTGAAGGGAATACACATTTATATTTTATTACTACTGTGTGAAAAAGTTTTAAAATAAAAATGACCTTTTCAGCCTCTTCTGCCTCTCGTTCTTTCCTTTTCTTTTCTTCTTCTCTCCTGATTTTAATCTGATCCACAATCTCGTTCAGTTTCTCCTGCACAGCAGTCACTAGGGTAAAGATCATCACCATACCCAGATTCTCCTCTGCCTGCACAGAACCCAGTATTTGATCACGGTCAGCAGCATATTATGCTTATTCTTAAATAACAAAAAAAAGATGTGGAATATTTTTTGACACATCTTATCATCTTCCCTATGATTTTTTGGACATGTAATGTGTTTTCCACACCTGCTGCTGTAACAAAGAGAGAATCTCCTCTGTATCCGTTTCCTCCAGGTTTTCCTGTGAGTGAACTTCCCACAGTGGCGGCTCATCTGGATAATTTTCTACATACGTAAACTTAAGTGTCACCTGTACCGCTGAAAATAAAGAGTTGTATAAGCAATTACTTGGCACAATTCAGTTTTTAAAAAGTTTTTTTTTTATTGTAAGAATAGCTAAGAATTGATACTAAACTTCAAAAAAGGAAAACACTTTTCAGTAGGTTTCTTTTGCCAATATTCAAATTGTTTTCTTTCAATTACTGCACTGAATATCCATAACATACAAAATTGAAATTTAAATTATAAATATCTTTTATACTCTACATGGCTATATTTCAAGCTAAATTTCTCCCTCCATTTTAGACTCTCTTATGTAGTTCAATAATAACAATTATACAGATACAGTTCATATATTATATAAAAAACATAGCAAATATAATAGCAACTTTCCCTTTGAATCTTCTATTTATAGAGACTTTTGTCAACTTTTTATCTGTTCAGTTATTTGCTTTTAGTAACAGTTTTTAAAGATGAAGACAGATTGACATGACATGACATATTGTGATGACCAGATGAACATATAATCTGTACAACAATTTTTAATCATTTTAATCATCTCCCGTTTTTAATTAAGTGTGGTTTAAAAATAAACTTTAGTCAGAATGTATTTACTTTGATGAACCTTGATGATTTTAAAACTTAAAAATGAAACTGAATAGGGCAGACTACTTTTTTTTAAACATCGGTTTAAGATAATAAATGTTTATGTCTTTTTCTCTGCTTGGGTTGAAATATACACAGAAATTCACAAAAAATGGAGTAAGGAGCGTGACTTTGTTTACTTACTCTCATCATTTTCTCCTGCATCCGAGGTGACAGAGATGGTGAAACTGGTGGGCTCTTCAGACAGAACTTACAAGAAGAACAGGAGAATAGTTTAAGAACTGGAAAAGAATAGTTTAGCAGAGAACTTTTTATATTATAATTTTACATAATCTAATGTGATGGTTAACAACCATCACTGGCTCATAAACTGCACTTATTCATTTCAAAACGATGTTTTAAGGTTTTTTTTTACTCAAGTAGCTTACAAGTTATGAGACCATATGGAACCTTTGTCAGTTAAGAAAATAATGCAAAATTTTGATTTAAAAGCCACAGTTAACAAAAAGTATGTCCTGAACAAATATTTCACTTTAAACATCTGATTTGCTAAGACACACTTACACCTTTCTTAATACAAATAACGCTAAACAGGTTCACTTTATTGTAACAGTAGTCTTCATCTTGATTGGTCAGTCATGCCCAAAAGCTGACATCTAGCATGCCAGGGTTAATTGACAAAAGGTCAACACGGAAAATATTAAGTAAATGTATTTGTCAGTAAACATAAAAAATATATAAATATTTTTCAAAATGGGGCGTTAGCACATCTGCCACTCAGTGCTGAGGATCCAGGTTTGAATCCCAATCACCCCCCCACATATTTCATTTCTTTTATACCAAGTATATATTGCTTTATGGCTTTTTGCACCCTATACATTGACAATGGACTCTTCAGGCCTGAATTCTGACATGTAACTTCTCACTCTGGAACAGAATCTTGTTATCAACAACTGACAACAGATTGCTTACAACAAAACTCTGTCACAATTGACATCTTACACTTCCATAATATCAGATTATCAATAATATCCGACTTCAAATTACAACCTGAAATCTTGATGATATTAAATGTTGACACCTGATATGTTGACACCTGACAACATATGCGGAATGACAAACTATAGGAGACTGACACTAGCACTAAAGATAAAGAACTGATGGCAGAAAGTGTCTCAATAAGCTTTTGTTTACCAAATTACCTTAAGTACTTAAATCTTTACCTCCTTCTACCCTCAGCAAAGAATATGCACTTATTACACAAACATATTTAGTGATACTCTATTGTGCTGGTTAGACTTTTACTTTTTAAAGAGACAATAAAGCATTGCTCTACTAAACAAATGTTTTTGAATATATATGCAATGTGATTTGGACCTAAACTGAAACTAGAAGTGAGTTTACTCTTTATAACAAGCTAATAATGGTGTTAAAATAAGTATCCTAGTATTTTTATAATCAACAGGGATTCCAATTAAACTAATTTGCTAACGTTTTTGCGTTTCTTTTTTTAATTGTTATTTTAATACATTTTATTAAGATCAACAGACTTGTGAAAAGCTGAAGCTAAAAGAACTTAAAGCTGTTCAGTACGAAGCAGTCAGTTTAGCTGTAGCATATCATGCTAATACAGCGGCCACAGCACGTGACATCTCACCGGTAAATGAATCGGGATAAATGGACTCTATAGCCTCCAGTTCATTCCGCTGTTCCTCTCCGTAATCCGTCATTTTATTGCTTTATTTCCACATGAATCTTGAAACTGAGCCGCCACATAGAACCTGAAGCACAGAGTGTGTGCTAGCACTGTGTGCTGTGGCTGCCAGGACTGCAGGGTTGCCAGGTTGGACACCAAATCCTCCCGTAGGTACAGGTCCCCAAGCCATACACAGGAGATCAAAATTAGAGAACGATGTATGAACACGGTGGTTATGAACACGGGTGGCACGTTCGCCTCTCAGCACTAGGTATTCCCGGTTCGAACCCATTCTTTGTGGAGTTTCCATGGTGTCCACATGGGTTTCCTCCGGGTTCTCCACTTTCCTCCCACATCCAAAAAACATGGCTCTAGGTGAATTGAATTCTCCAAATTGCCCCATATAGAGTGTGTTTGTGTGAACGAGTGTGAGCCCAGCGATAGATTGGCACCCTGTCCTGGGTGTATCTGCCCAGTGCCCGAGATGTTCTCCCCTGGATGTGCATGGGGACCCCCCATCGTGACCCTAGTAGAGAATTAAATAGTGGATGAATGGATGGATGTAGGGCGGCACGGTGGCTTAGTGGTTAGCACGTTCGCCTCTCAGCGCTAGGGATGGGGGGGGGGGGGGGGGGGGGGGGGGGGGGGGGGGGGGGGGGGGGGGGGGGGGGGGGGGGGGGGGGGGGGGGGGGGGGGGGGGGGGGGGGGGGGGGGGGGCTCCGGGTTCTCCGGTTTCCTCCCACAGTCCAAAAACATGGAACAAGTTAATTGAATTCTCAAAATTGCCCCCTGTAGAGTGTGTCTGTGTGAGTGAGTGTGTGCCCAGCGATGGATTGGCGCCCTGTCCTGGGTCTATCTGCCCAGCGCCCGAGACGTTCTCCCCTGGATGGGCATGGGGAACCCCACCGCGACCCTAATAGAGGATAAGCGGAAGATAATGAATGAATGAATGAATGGATGGATGTAGGTGGCACGGTGGCTAAGTGGTTAGCACGTTCGCCTTTCAGCACTAGGGATTCCTGGTTCGAATCCCCATCTGGGTGGAGTTTCCATGTTCTCCCCGTGTCTGCGTGGGTTTCCTCCAGGTTCTTTGGTTTCTTCCCACAGTCCAAAAACATGGATCAAGTCAATTGAGTTCTCCAAATTGCCCCATGTAGAGTATGTTTGTGTAAGTGTGTGCCCAGCGATAGATTGGCGCCCTGTCCTGGGTGAGACGTTTTCCCCTGGATGGGCATGGGGAACCCCACTGCGACCCTAATAGTGGGTTAAGCGGAAGATAATGAATGAAAGAATGAATGAATGAATGAATGAATGGATGGATGTATGAACACTTGATTTTTTTCAGAAATAATGTAATCTACATTGATCAACATGTAATGGATTTTTGGAAGGGGTACACCATTATACTAGAAAAGTGTTTTACAAAAAAATATATTTTAACATAAACCATTGTTTTTTTTAATGAGCAGCAATGACAAAGCAATTGAAAAAGATTTCAAACTAATTTTCTGAAGATTACAACAGTCACCAATCAGTAGGAAGTGTACAGGTGGTTGCTTTGAATGACTTCAGCACATCTCTGCTTCAGCACACCGCTCTGCTGGGATTTTGCTCCACTTTTCTTCCAGTCTCTTACACAGTTCAGAGACTGTTGTGGGTTTCTTGGCCATAACTTTGTCACAAGGGATTTTTCAAAGGGTTTTCTATTTGGTTTAATTCGGGACTTAGGCCATTTCAGTGTTTGAGTTTTCCATCCTCTATTAGGGTCGCGGTAGGGTTCCCCATGCCCACCAAGGGAGAACTTTTCGGGTGCAGGGCACATACACGCAGGACAGGGCGACAATCTATCACTGGGCACACTCACTCACACAAAAACACTCTATATGGGGCAATTTGGAGAATTCAATTTACCTTAATACATGTTTTTGCACTGTGGGAGGAAACCGGAGATCCCAGAGGAAACCCACGCGGACATGGGGAGAACATGGAAACTCCACCCAGGTTGGGATTCGAACCGGGAATCCCTAACGCTGAGAGGTAAACGTGCTAACCACTAAGCCACCGTGCCGCAGTAAATTACAGTAAATGTTGTAGTCGTTTTGCTGTGTGACAGACAGAGGGCGTTGTCCTGCATTAAATCTGCTGGCTGATTGAGTGATGAACAACGAAGAAACCACGTGATGCTGAAGACGGTTCCGATACAAACTTGCATACACTCTGCCATGTAGCTGTATGAATATATATATATAATATTGCACCATAATCAATTTCTTGCAGTTTGTTTATGTCATGTATTGTGGTGGTCAGACTATTGCCCCTTGCCATCCTTTGTCATCCTATTACTCCTCCCGCCTAGAGAGAAGTTGTACAGTCTGATGGCAAGAGGGAAAAAGCAGCTTTTTAATCTATTTCTTTGATCTATTGTCTTCGAGATCTGCGCTGGGCAGATACACCCAGGACAGGGCGCCACTCTCGCTGAGCACACAATCACTCACTCACACACATATACACACTCTATATGGGGCAATTAGGAGAACTCAATTGACTTGATCGATGTTTTTGGACTGTGGGAGGAAAACAGAGAACCCGGAGAAAACTCACACGGACATGGGGAGAACATGGAAACTCCATCCAGATGGGGATTCGAACCGGGAATCCCTAGCGCTGAGGCAAACGTGCTAACCACTAAGACACCGTGCCGCCCAACTTTTATATTAATATTTAAAATATTGTGTATTTTACAGTTTTTTCATACTTTTTCATAATCAAAATAATCTTTCTGAGCCATTTGTGAGCTCATGCATTAATCTTAAGTGGAAAAACCTGAAAAAACATTCTAGTCAAGTTTAAATGATTTAAGTTCTGTTTAGTGAGATTTTGTTCAAACTTTTGTACAGACCATTCACATTTCTACACACTGCTTGTTACAAAAATAATGCCACAAGTGTTTAATTGTAATGTTGAAAAGTTGGAAGCACATATTGTATAAAATGTTCTTTCAAGGAACTTATAATAATACATTTAGGTCTAAGGATTAAGTCTAATAACTATTTGGCAATAATGTGCATAATAGAGATATGAGATTGTGAACTATTTAGTGCTACATAAGAGTCGAACTTGGAATCATCAAAACTTGGCTCACACACTGGGAAGGTAAATTCTTGTTGCTTTAACAGTATTATATACATTTAGAAACTGGATCACAGTGCTTTACATGGAATCATTTTAAAGACAGATAAAACTTCAATTTGAAGAAACAGTTCAATCTTGCCTAATCATAAGCAAGATGGATTATGCTAAATATTATTCCTATTTACATCTGTACACATGGTCAGATTTATAAAAATCAAGGCTGCTGCTGGTACTGTCCTTCGGTTGCTGTGTAGAAGTCATCCAGAACACTTTGCATGTACTCGAAGGTTGGACGATCCTCAGGTTTAGTTTTCCAGCAAGTGTTCATGATTTCATAAAGTTCTTCGGGACAGTTTTCGGGACATGGCATTCGATAGCCACGCTGAATGCTGTTCATGACATCGATATTGCTCATTCCTAGGAATCGAAAGTAAAAAGATTGTAAGGAGAGTAAGAATGACTGGATCGTAAAAAATAGATTATTTGGACAAAACTAACATGTAGACACCTGTCCATCAAACATATGCTAAATCTGTTTAATATCACAGTGGAAATGCAAGGTATCAACCTGGACAAAGTAATACTCTACAAAGCAATTATTAGTGTGTTAGATTCTCTGATCCAAAACAGTGTTTATAAATTGCACTCTTAAGAAGAAGTGCGACGAAATGTATGTGTATAAAACAGGTAGTTCCAATCCTTAAATCTGATTGGTTGAGCCTTGTGTCCATGCGTGATATTACTGACAATAACGACAGATACAAAATAACATTTGTATCAATGCGTGAAACATGTTAACATGGAAAACAACAGAGCTTTTGTGTCATACCTGCACTAGTTTCTGGCAAATGGCTATACAGAGATGTAAAAATTTACGGTGTAAAGTAAAATCAGTGGTGATTTATATTGACACCCAATTTAAACTTTTTCTGAACAATGCTAACACATAATAGGGAAGTGCTGTAATTAAGCCCAAGGAAGGAATAAATATAAAAAATAAAATCTAAAATACATATTACTCTTATTATAATATATAATATAATATATAAAAATGTAATATAGCTTACATGAAATAAATATAAATGTTTCAACTTTTATTAATTACTGCCTGTAAATGTACAACTTCAGGACTTGCAGTTCATGAAGAGCATGACTTCACGAGGAGCACAATGATATGCTGGTATTACAAAGAAAATACAAAAAACTTTAAACTATGTTTACAAAAAAAGCTGTACTTTAACCGTAGTGTAACCAGCCTATATAAGATCAACAATCAGGCCACTATCAAAATCATTAAGCTAATATTTTGCTCCCATTACTAATTTGAACAGACATTTGAACACGTCTGCTTGATTTTGTGGCTTGTCGGCACACTTTTACATGACTTCCTCACACAATTTTATGCTTTATATTGGCTGGTTAGATGTATGCATGCATCAGGTATATAGGAGTCAGTAGATTGGTGAGTGTAGATAAATCATTACCTGGATATGGAATTTTTCCATATGTAATTATTTCATAGATGAGAATTCCAAAAGACCACATGTCAGACTTTATGGTGAAGGAGCCATAGTTGATGGCCTCTGGTGCGGTCCATTTTATGGGGAATTTGGCACCTGGAAAACAGTCATTTAATATTGAATACTGATAAGCCCTTTGTACTTATTTACAAAGCATAACTTTTGTTGCATTGCTATGTTGCTCAGCATAAGCATCTTGGATGTAACAGGTAAAAATAACAGTGTGTGGAAGCTTAGTGGTTAGGGTGTTCAATTTGAAGGTTGTGGGTTCAAATCCCATATCATTACCAATGTGGGTCCATGAACCAGGACCTTAACCCTAATTGTGCTAGGGAGACTGTATGTAACCCTGTGTTCTGACCCCAACTATGTTAGGATAGGATTGTAAGTTGCGTTGGATAATAGCATCTGCAAAAAAAGCTTTTTACACATTATGTATTGTACTTCTAAAACTAGAAGGGCTGGTCCAAAATCAGTATTTAGATATATGTACATTTTATTTATTTAAAAAAAGCATTGCACAGACCTTCTCTGGCTGTGTACTGGTCGTCCTCGATGATCCTGGCCAGACCAAAGTCAGCAATTTTACACAACAGGCTCTCAGACACCAGCACATTGGCTGCTCTCAGGTCTCTGTGGATGTAATTCTTCTTCTCAATGTAGGCCATGCCTTCTGCTATCTGCACACATCAAAAAAGCTATGCAATTAAATAAGTTAGTAGTAAGTTGGTTGTGGATGTTCTGGTAAGAAATATTTGGCATGGAGAAGAGTAATCTTTGTAATCTGCCATTTTTAATTCCATGCAGGAAGTTGAAATGTGGCCATCTGGCATAATTTTAGCTGAGCTTACGTAGTCTCATCGACAAAAGGACAAAAAACGGTTTCAATTCTTCTTTTCTTTCTGAAACAGGATGTGGAACTTGGGCACTCTTAAGAAGAAGTGCCATACCATGCTATTCTACAAAATCCAAATCAAACTGTAAATAATAATTTAATTAATAACCCCAAAAGTCAATCTTAATTAATTAACTTTGAAATCTGACAGGACATTAGATACATCATCTAGTGAAGTTTGCTTTGTCATTAGCCATAACCAGTAATATTATTAAAAATGCTAAAAAAAATAAAGCAGCTTTTTTAAGAAACAAGTCTCATTATTTTTATGATTGCATGCTGTCATATTTTGACATTTTTTTGTGTTTAAGCCTTTCATTTTAAAATCCCCTTTAGTTTGCTGTCTATTTTATGTTTGGTTTTCATTATTCATCACCAGATTACCTTCACCATCAATTACTTATATTTTCATGTTTCTCCCTCTTGTTTATTCCTATATTCTCACAACACAAAGGACTGCTAGATTAACACTTAGTTAAATATTTTCCCCATGTATGTAGTATGTATGGAGCAGCAACATTTACTGCTATTACTTTTGTTTAAAAATGTAGTCGGGTACCGACTCTTTTAATTCTAATGTTTAACAAATAAATACATTACAAATTAAATCATGTTATTATTTAAAAAAGCCAAAATGCTGAAGTGTTGTGTAAACATTGAAAATTAAAAGGATAAGTATCAGTCAGATACTTTTAATTGTCAAACTTTCAATTTCCATCTGCATCTTCTTCCTCTCCTGCCAGTGCACTTGCTAATTCTTTTTCTAGCACACAGTCCCAGTTTCCTGTTATTTTCATTTGTCTGTTTTCCTATAGCCTTTCCCACTTCTTTCTTTGATGGACTTTAGGATTGCTTTATTGTACTTCAGAAATAGCTGAAGACAAACATCTGTTTGTCTGAAGCCATCTAACAGCCTTCTGCTACCTCAGTACACTTCGCTTGTTTACCCGCTACCTGCTTTCAGCACGCTGTTTTGTTTAACTTATCTTCTAGCTTCGTGTTGCTAAACTGTCTGTTTCAATGCATTCTTGCTGCTGCTTTATGTTACACGTTGGTGACTACTCTTCCTTAAGAATCACAGCCTGACACTATCAAATGTTTTTAATACATTTATCAGAAGCTAATAAATTTATAAACTCATAAACTTCATTTACTTCTTAAATAAAACTGCAATAGCTACACATTTCAACCTTTTAAAAGAACTTTCTAAATTTGATCTAACATCTAAGCATATATTTAAGGCTGCACATCATTTAAAGACTTATTAAGCATGCCTAAATGGTTAAGATGTATTAAACACTTTCACTAGATTTCACTTATTTACTGTCTTATTTCTTCCAGAAGTTGAAAACAGTTTTTGATTTTTTTTATATGAAAATGACATTGATATTAATTTGAATATATAGAGGTCTGAACACAAATGGTCACCTAAGATGGATTTCTTATGCTGCCACAGAATTTTAAAATGTTACCAATTGTGGACAAAGCAGTAAAATACCAACTGGAGAAAAAAAGAGGATTAAGTGTAAAGTATGGCTTGTATCTGTCTAGGGATAGTACAAGGTAGAAATAGTAAGTACTTTTGTTTGGGCAGATGTCAGTTCAGTAAGTCATACTTTAGTAAAGTCCATGGTGGATCAACAAAACACTGCTTCACAAATTTGTTAGCATATGTGGACCAGATCACTTCCGAATGTGATGATTGGATATTTGTCTGGCTTAATGTTAATGCATGGACTGAACAGGGTGTCATTCTGTCTTAGAGGTGGAGATTTAGAAATGGCAGGATTCAAACCGAGAGATAAAAAAAATAAGGCTTTACTTTTTTGTTTATTAAATGTCAAAACATTTGACAGTTTGCAGGATACTTCTAACACTATGACTGGAATTATAACCCAACAAGTCATGTTTACCAGTCAGTCGGTTAAACTTAACTTCAAGGCTGATATTTACCTTTGAGCTTGTACTCTTTATGTTTCAAGTACAAGACAGCATTTTAACCATTAAAGGCAAGTAAAATTAAACAAACAGTATGTTTGTTATAGACCTTTCTTGCACGTGTTCATGACCTGGACCATATGAGCAATGTAATAGGCTGCTAATTTGTATAAGTGGTTAAGAAACTGAACAAACAGTAAATAATGAATTTTGCTTACAGTAACACACATCTGTAGGAGATGACCCCAATGTCGAACTCATAGTTTGTTAAAACCTTTCATATTTTAAACTGACTAGCCATAATATTTGTACAACACTGTTATATTGGGAGGGAGTGGTAACTCAGTGGTTAGGGTGTAGGGTGTCCCAGATCCACTGAAGTTACCACTGTGGGTCCTTGAGCAAGGCCCTTAACCCTCATTGCTCCAGGGGTGTTGTGATTAACCCTGTGTTCACCTTGTAAGTCGCTTTGGATAAAAGCGTCTGCTAAATGACCAAATGTAAATGTAATGTAAATGTTATAAACATCAGTCTCTTATCTTATAGGCTTGTGGTGGGGAAATTGTAGGCTTGTGGTTAAGAAACCAGCCTTGGATCATGAAGATCCCTGGTTCGAACAAGTACTATGGCTGTATAGTATAACCCCAGTTGCTTCTCGGGCACCATGTACAGTGCTACCCACCATTCTAGGCACATATGTTCACTTCACCAGTGTGTATTTATGTGTGTTTTTCACTGCATGGATAAGTTAAATCTAGAAAACAAACTCTGTGTCTAAGTACAATGGGGAAAAATAGATCACTATCAGTATTTTTATTAATCAGATGCATATGCTGTTTTATTGGTATTAGGATGGTGCAGTGGCCATGAGTAATAACTGTTACTCAGTACTGAATTTGAGTTCCTGACTGGTGTACAGTTTGATTTGGAGTTTGCAGACCCTATGAATGATTACTTTAGCACTGGTTTGCAACCACACGTTAAATACATGTCATATGAATGGGAAATACTTAATTGCCTGCATGTCTAAATAAGTATCTTACCCCTCTTGACACAAAGTGGGCTTTCCAAGTGTCAAACCATTGAATTATTATTATTATTTAAGTATAAGTAGTTTTATAAGACAGAGACATTGGTTACAAACAACTGCAAAATGTGTTTTGTTGTTTTTTGCTGGTGTCCAATCATTTGCCAATAAATTAACAAGGTTCCGAGTTGGCAATCATTTGCCAATAAATTAACAAGGTTCCGAGTAGATTTTTAAAATGCAGGAAAATCTACTCGGAACCTTGTTAAGTAAAGTTTTCCTATGGTTCAAACCGAAACAGTCAAGCTAAATCAACAGAATGAAGTAAAATCATGGTTCCTCTTTTTCAGTGGAAAAGGTGACACTAGAGTTTAGCTCCAAAGCTATGGAAATACTCCCAAAACGTCAGTCAGAAGTTCAGACACAAGAAAAGAAATATATGTTGTATAATATATATGTTGTATTTCTTACCTGAGCTGTGAAATCAATCAGCTTGGGAAGCTGTACATTAGAGCCAGCACTGCTTTTTAAAAAATCCAACAAGCTGCCTGGGTACAGAAAAACATTTTTAATACCCACTAAAATAATTTTATACAAGCTGTATGTTTAATGCTAATACAAGGAAGAACAACTAACAACTATGAACTATCAATAATTCTAGACCTAAATATATATAGATGTGAGCAGAATTAAGCATGGACTTATAAATATACACATTTACCATTGGCCATAAATTCTGTAATGATGAAAATAGGCTCGGTTTTAGTAACAACAGCATAAAGACGGACAAGTCGATCATGCTGAAGCATTTTCATAAGGTTGGCTTCCTCCATAAACGCTTCAGCTGACATGGTACCAGGTTTCAGAGTCTTCACTGCCACTTTGGTCGTGTTGTTATAGTACGCTGTGAAAACAACAACTTTTAAAATCACAGTGTACAATGGGAAAACTTTTATACACTACAAAAATATTTTTGTATGCTGTTGCATCAATATTCACTAGAAATTTCATTCCCACCCCTTATTCTGAAAAACAGAAGTGTTATCCATTTTTATTTCTGCACCTATAGTGCCTCAATTGAGGCACACATTTAAAGTGAGTCTGCATTTTAATTTTGTTTTTAACATTTTTACAGCTTTTACATTTCACTTCTGCTTGTTATTACTCACGTTATTATTTTCAATTGGAAGTGAAAAAGCACTTTCTGTTTCTGCTAAACCATGAAGGTCAGAGGCTGTCTTCAGCTTATTTTAGTTTTCACAATCTCTACTCCTTCACTTACCCATCCACACTTCTCCAAACTGCCCTGCCCCAAGCTTCTTCACCATCTTGATGGACTCTTTAGAGATCTCCCATGCATCTTTGTCCCAAGGTTTCTGTGCTTTAGGCTTTTCACATGGTTTCTCAAGTTTGCGGCAAAGTCCATCCGCTTGTTCTGGCATATACAACACAGCATATAAAAAAACAGTTCAACTTAAAAAAGGTTTCACCCCACAGTAAAGTAAAACTTTAAAGAAATCGAAACCTACTATGGTAATGTTGTATCATCTTGCAAATATCTGGAAAGGTGATCTTGGGAGAAATGTAGTAGCCGCCGTTGTCCAGGCTTCGGATTTTGTAATGTTTTACAACATCTGAACCCTGAGGACCTGCGTCTCGGATAGACAGTGAGTAGCTTCCTGTGTAATGAAAAACAGAAAATCTATTTGAATACTGTATGCTGTAAGCATTGTAAAAATACTTATAGTTACACATCCTGCATGAAAGTTTATTTTAAAAAAAAAAGTATCAAATTAAAAAGACAGATCTGAGCTCACTGAATAAAAACTGATTAAATGTGACATACATAAAGTACCAATACTGAGGTATTAGTATGTTACTGTTTAGATTTCTTTTTTGCATTTTTTAATTTTTTTTTATTTTGCGTACTGTGCTTACACACAGAGGAATTTGTCCTCCATATTTAACCCATCCGTGCAGTGAAACACATATACACACACTGATGAGTTGAGCATACGAGGTGGGAGTTGTATTTGGCACCCTGGAGGCAATTCGGCTTAGGTGCACTTCCCAAGTACATTTCAGCAATAGAAACTGGGACTCGATCTGAGGACCTTCAGGACAAGCCTATGACTATGACATATAACATACATGTCATATGAAGTTTTGATAAAGATGCACAAAATAAACCTAAGGGCTAATAGAACTTTGATTATTTATTGAAATAGAGCTATGTCGGGAGTTTAGGGAGGAAAATCACTATTTTTTGCTGTTAACAACTCACAAATCTAAAAATCTGAAATGCAATATTTCTGGTGTGTTAGCAATGTAATGTCTTTTGGTAAAATCGAAACAAATCAGATTCTCTAAGTAATCAAAGCAAAAAAATGAGGTAATGATGATTTAGGTAATTATGCTTGCTTGAATTAATTTAATAGAAGACAAAAATTAAAATATTTAGTAGCACATGCCTTTGGATGTTTCACTTTCTCGAATAAGGTAGGAGCCTGGCTTGTTTGAAGGTGCCAGCAATTGTCTTTCTGCATCTTTTCTTGTGATTTCTTTGAAGAACCATCTAAAAAGGCATCAATGCATAAATTAACAATAATGTTATATAGTGCAATTGATGCATTCAAAGTGATTTAGCATTTAAACCTTTTTTTTGGATGTTATGTAACATTAACTTCTGCTTTCCAAAGCCACTAAGGTGAGCACATGGTAAACAAGCAAGTTAAATAGAGCACCACAAAGTTACACTTACCTCTCTGTCTCCATAGTGTCTACCTGGCCAACATAATTTGAGGGAATAAACCCTTCTTTCCTTGTGTCTAGAGATTTAGCTTTCCACCATTCACCATGTCTGCACAATGTAATACAAGCAGATATTTAATTGTCAAGGATTTGGCACATGTTATTTTTTTGCTATCACCAAATCCAAGTTTGATTGTGTCTGAAACTTAAACTATGCATCTTATATATAAGCTTACATTTTTTGTTAAATTTTAGGTTTCATTGATGCCCTTTTCTGGTTTTATTTTTGGTAAAAATGTGGGCCTCTTAGTTTCACTGAAATCACCATGAAAGTCATTATTCACTTCTGGGTGGTGTTTTTGGGAAAAAAAAATTTTACCCAACTGAGAAAAAAACACAACTTCAATGTCAACTAAATATACATTTACCCTTTGACCAATAGTGCTAACCACTACTGAGCATCAACTACTGATGTTGTCGCAAAAAGAGTATATAAAACTCCACAGATTGTGAGGAAAAGATTTTCACCCTTTTATAAGAATATATATAAACTTAAATAGGGTGATAAAAAAAAACACCTCGGCATGTGTTGAATTCTGACAATAATGACCTATGATTTGTTTTCTGACGCTACAGTGATTAAAGAGTCAGAGGGTTACTTACTCCTCAAGAACCATCATCTTTTCCCCTTTCTTAAATCCCAGATCATCTGGATGGATGGCCTCATATGGAAACAATGCCACAACAATCTTGTCTTGCTCATACTGCTCTATTGTCAAGAAGAAAGATATTTAATGACTAAAAATTCCTTTTTGTCTTTTAATAAACTGTAACAGGACTTAGTAACAACCTTCCATTTGTTGAAACATCTGACCAGGTAGAAGTCCTGGAGCAAGAGAGTTATTCTGCAGTTATAAAAACAGAAATTGGGCTTAGTATGTGATGTTATAATAAAGAAATAAACAATGAATGTGCATGCAGAACAAAGTGTTGTATCTAATTCTAACAATATTACTGTAGCATTATACTGTATTAATGTATCTTCCAGTGAAGTCTGGTCTCAATGTTTGATTAAACAGTCCTACTGTTAGCCACACTGAGAATTCTAACCCTCACAACTTACTATAGTGTGTGGTTTAGAGGAGGTTGGATCTCTCACATATACCGTTTTTTCAGTATGTGCAGCTTCTCGCTTCTTCGGATTAAGTGTGCCTCCGCCCTGGACATTGCCAAGCTTGGATTTCTTACAACCCATATCTGTCAAGGAAAACAAACAAAATAATTATATTAAAAACAACTATATTATTATTAGCGGCATGGTGGCTTAGTGGTTAGCACGTTTGCCTCTCAGCGCTAGGGATTCCCAGTTCGAATCCCCATCTGGATGGAGTTTCCATGTTCTCCCCGTGTCCGCGTGGGTTTCCTCCGGGTCCTCCGGTTTCCTCCCACAGTACACAAACATGGATCAAGGTGAATTGAATTCTCCAAATTGCCCCAAATAGAGTGTGTTTGTGTGTGTGAGTGTGTGCCCAGCGATAGATTGGCGCCCTGTCCTGGGTGTATCTGCCCGAAACGTTCTCCTCTGGATGGGCATGGGGAACCCCCCCCCTCCCCAAGCCTAATATAGGATAAAGCGGAAGATGAATGAATGATTATATTATTATTATTATTGTTGTTATGTTACTATTATTCATTCATTCATTATCTCCCGCTTATCCTCTATTAGGGTCGCGGTGGGGTTCCCCATGCCCATCCAGGGAAGAACGTCTCGGGCGCTGGGCAGATAGACCCAGGACAGGGTGCCAATCCATCGCTGGGCATGTTACTATTATTTCTTACTTAAAAACATACTCTTATGAAACATTGTACAACTTGTAACGATATAGTATTAATACTTCTAATTTTGCTTGTACTGCTAACATACAACTGCTATGACAACTTTTATTCAAAATAATAATTATAAACTTGGTATTTCATATCAAAATGTTACTTCTGCAAGTAACAGTAATGCTATGATAATTTAATAGAACCTGTCAGTCTCTCCCTTTGTCTGCCCTGCTTATTAAGCTGATCAGTAGATTTTTTAGTCTATGCTCCTGCTTACTTGAAAATTCCCTGCAGGGCTGGATAGGACAAATTATGTTTAATAAAACATTTTCCTTCATAAGTTGCAGCTCATAAACATTATTGCAAATGTGGCTCTAACAACCAAAATTATAATCATGCTTTTGTGAGTGTTTTAAGTGATATATAAATGTACAACAATGTTCCATGTGTACTGTTTGGTTAATTAGTTGCATTATTTGTATTTTTACCTCTCTACGTTAGCCAGACTTAATTCTACAGGTTTAGGTTCCGAGGTTCCGAGCTTTGTGAAGCTGTTTGAACAATGCATTGTGGTACAAAGTGCCACTCTTGAATTTCTTGCATGCACATATTAATCATCGTCCGCTAAATCCTCTATTAAGGTCGCGCGGGGGGTGGCTTGCCCATCCAGGAGGAAAGTTTTGGGTGCTGGGAAGATTCATTCAGGATAGGATACCAATTTATCACTGAGCTCACACTTACACAGACACACACACACACTATAATATATATATATATATATATATATATATATATATATATATATATATATATATATATATATATATATATAGGGGCTATTTTAATAGGGGCAATTTAGAGCAGTCAATTCACCTTGAATCCACGTTTTTGGACAATAGGAGGAAACCTTTGAAGACTCACACAGACACGAGGTGAACATGGAAACCCAGATCAGAATTCGACCCTAAATCCCCAGGGCTGAAAGGTGAATTTGCTAACCACTATGCCAACGTGACGCCTTACATCAATATCAATATCACATCAATCTAACACTGCAGAGAAAAGAAAATAAGCTATAAAGACAAAACCACATAACACTTTGTCTAGTGATTTTCAGTAAGAATGTTTAAACAATGTGAGACTGGGTTTGTAGGCACTCTCCACAATGTACTTAATTTTAAAATCAAACAGTAATTAGTACCTCCATCAGGTTTAAACAGCCATTTTTTATTATTTAATTTGTAAAGCAAAGAACTGCCCAGGTCACGATTAGATATTCCATTTAAATCATACCATTAAAAACTTAACCAGGCTATAGTATATACAATATTATTTTAGAGATGGATTCTGTTTACATTGTATACACAAAGCTAATTGTTTAAAATAGAAATTGTGACCAATTAATGACAGAGGCCCACCAAATGTGGGTGTGCAAATGTAGGTGGGCGAGGCAGCTCAGTGAGTAGGGAGTTGGGCTATCAATCTGAAGGTTGTGGGTTTAAATCCCAGGTCCACTGAAGTTACCAATGTGGGTCCTTGAGCAAGACCTTTACCTCTAATTGCTCCGGCGGAGGCTTTGACCAACCCTGTGCTCGCTTTGTAAGGCGCTTTGGATAAAAGCGTCTGCTAAATGACCAAATGTAATGTAATGGAAATGAGAGGAGACATGTTTTAAAATATACAACAATTAACCTAACCAATTATTTAAGTAGACAAGAAGCAGGATGGAAACAAACGCTGATTTGGACTGTCATGTTCTTTATGTTTTACCTGTTACCATTGTCCCCCCCTCTCCCCTCCTGTTCTCATCAATTCCCCTTTAACTAAAAATCCTTTGTCTTTATAAACCGATCTATCTTCGTTTATCGGCGGGTTATTCTTTGTGTTTTGTGATTTGTAGGCCTTCTGGATTTCGCATTGTCTTCTATTAATCCGCCACGCACTGCGGTCTTTCAAATGAGCTGTTCATAATCTGTACATCATTTAAGACTGATCTGGAGTTCACCGTTTTCAGTACCGTTGTTCCCATCTAAGAACTTTCGTACTTACGACTCTGCGTGTGAGCTTTTCTTCCTGCAAACTCATCGGTCAGAATAAAAAGCAAACTCGATCGTTACAGAATGACCTGTCTGTGCAGCGGTGAGGAAGCAGCGCGTGCTTTTGTGAATACACGGGCGGACCACGCAGTCGCCTCGTTGGGGCGCCGGCACGAGCGTAAACGTGCCGGGTTGCCAGCACGTGTAATTCCCCTCTTTTCTCTCAGCCCGAAAACGCCAGTATTCCGGCATGCAGACGAATGTTTCCAGCACTCCCCTCATCCTAAATGTTTAAGGGCTTCCATCCATCCATCCATCCATTATTCATTCATTCATTATCATCCACTTTATCCTCTATTAGGGTCGCGGTGAGGTTCCCCATGCCCATCCAGGGGAGAACGTCTCGGGCGCTGGGCAGATAGACCAAGGACAGGGTGCCAATCCATCGCTGGGCACACACTCACTCACACACACACACTCTATATGGGGCAATTTGGAGAATTCAATAGACTTGATCCATGTTTTTGGACTGTGGGAGGAAACCAGAAAACCCAGAGGAAACCCACGCGGACACGGTGAGAACATGGAAACCTTACCCAGATTGGGATTCGAACCGGGAATCCTGTTTAAGGGCTTTAGTTTGCAAAATAACACTGCCAGTGCCACTTTTAATTGTGTAAAACTTATAGCATAGAGATTCTTCCACCCTCCATTTCTGTTCTTCCCTTTCCCTCAAGCCTTCCAGAACATCTCTTGGTACACTCCCTCTGCTGAGGTTTTCCCCACTATTCATTTTACCAGCCTCTTTGCCCCACCCTGTAATACAATGTGATCCTTGCTCACTACACTACTACTGGGGAAGCTTTTGCCACTGATGCCTCCATTTTCATGGTTTTACCTTGTCAGCAGTTTCCTGATGCAGCAGCTCTCAATATTAATAGATGAATTGGGGGTTGGCTCTCTGTTCCACCTTTGTCAATAGAGTTTGAGGACAACTTAGGATGCAGATGAATGTTTTCAGCACTTCCCTCATCCTAAATGTTTGAGGACTTTAGTTGGCAAAATAACACTGCCTGTGCCACTTTTAATTGTGTAGCACAGGGAAGAAGGGAACATATAGCATAGAGGTTCTTCCACCCTTCATCTTTTGTTCTTCCCTTTCCCTTACGCCTTCCAGAACATCTCTCGGGGAACTCTATCTGCTAACGATGTCCCCACTATTTATTTTAACAACCCCTTACTCGCTACACTACTACTGGGTAAGCTTCAGCCACTGATGCCTCCATTTTTAATGTTTAACCTGGTGGGAAGTTTCCTGATGCAGCAGCTCTCAGTATTTAAAGACAAATTGGTGGTTGTTTTTTTCTTGTCTTTTTTCTTGTCTTATTCGATCTCAGTGCAGCCTTTGACACTATAGATCATAACATTTAAATGATAGATTAGAAATCACTGTGGGCATTACAGGATCTATACTCCAGTGGTGTTGTCAGCTCTTCATCCATGGCTCAGCTGAAGCACTGCAGCTACAACAATTACTGAAACCTGAATTTCTATTGAACTGGCAGTCCTACGGGATGCCCTTAATGGTCTTATATAGTTTTCCAATTGCTAAAAATGGACATTTGACCACCACACACTCTGTTGGTGCTGCCCGGCCGCTCAAGAAGCATGAGTCCCCTGCTGCGCCTTGGTCCTCCCAAGGTTTCTTCCTTAAAATAACAACATAACAAGGAGTTTTTTTTATTGCCACTGTCGCTTTTGCTTGCTCTTTAGGGGTTTAAAGGCTTATAACACTGTAAAGATGCTTTGTGACAATGTATTGTTGTAAAAAGCGCTATATAAACAATGGACTTTAACTTGAACTTAACAACCCGAGAACCTGGAAGAAACTCATGCGGACCCTGGAAGAACATGGAAACTTCAACCAGACTGGGATACGGACCTGGATCCCCAGCACTGAGAGGTCGTAAGGGTTGTAAGGTTGTACATGTTATAAAACATGTAGTTCCTCCCCTAAATCTGATTGGCTATGCCGTTTGTCTAGTTGTGGCATAATTGACAATAATGCTAAACGCTTCACATTCATATCTAAGCGTAATATACAATACATTAGTTTAAATGATAAGATATAGAGTAATATAAACACAAAGTCGATTTCCGCACTAAACCTGCGGCTGTTTTTTTTGTGTGTAAAAACGTGTACTAGATGGCACTAGATGGCAGATCACTTTAAAAAACGGATTACATCACAGAATACCATTTTTTTGAAGATTTTGTTTTCAATAAAAGCATTTATGAATCAAACCTGTTTTTTTATTTTGGTGTGTTCGTGACACCTCTATTATGTACAATAATGCATGCCCTCTCATGCCTTACTGCTTTAATAAATATGTTGAATATGAAAACATTTTAAAGGTTTAAATAAAAATTAGATAAATACTTCACATCATGTATAAAAGTGCATGAGACTACATCACTCATATTTGCTTGATAAGAACTCACCAAGCCTTCATGTTTTTTTCATGTTATAATACATATCAGACTGGTTGAACTGGATGTAAAAAGACACTTCCTTTACATTCAACTTTTACCAGGTTAGTTACTAATAAACACAGATAAGTGATTTAAACATCTAAAAACTCAAGAATGTGGTGGGTAACAAAACTGAGTAGAAGTTTCTTTGTTTTGATAAAAGCAATTAAAAATCAACAGGATTATTTTTACAATACCAGGCAACTCAAGTCCAATAGCACTGAAATCTGACTCCATTACCTCACTTTTGCATAAATAACTAAGGTTTACACATCAGTAACCCAAATCACCCATATAGTTCAAAGAAGGTGACCTGCCCTGTGTCAACAATAAAAGGAATAAAACTAGGAGTAATGATACTACTACTACTACTACTACTACTACTACTACTACTACTAATAATAATAAATAATAATAACAATAATAATAATAATAATAATAATAATAATTATTATTATTATTATTATTATTATTATTATTATTATTATTATTATTATTATTATTTGTATAATTATTATTCTTATTATTATTTACAAAAATTTTAAGAATATAACAAAAATATATAAATATATATATAGTATAAATAAGAGTCCAATTTTCAAAAACTTTGGACTTTGGACCAGGAAAATATATTTTTTCTCTGGCAACTAATGAGTTACTAAGATTAACTACACTCATGTAAGTGGCACTAGAATTGTATATCATAGACCCTGTGTTTAGAATGATATTGTTGTTAAAAGATTTTTACCATGATTTATTCATGTACATAAGCTAAGGTCACAGAACATTTGCATATAAACAGCTAAGTTACCATCAGTGTCAAAAAAGCTTTTCCCCTTTTGCACCTATAACGTCCACCTCTCTGCTTTTCACAAAATTTTGGAGGGTAACTGAATTTCCACCCTATCATCCAGAAGAACATCTGTGAGGACACTGAAGTTGAACACAAGGACCTGGCTTGCAATCTCTGCTTTACTTTATTTTTAAATATGTACCATGGTTGTGGTAAGGGCTCTGACTGAGCCAGTTAATCTCTTTCACATTAAACTTAGCCAACCATGTCTTCATACACTAGGGCACGAGTCATGATGAGTCTAAAAAGGGGGCTTTCCCAAACTTTTCCCACAATGTTCAAAGCATATTATTGACCAAATTTCACTGCAATCTACTGTATGGCACCAACCTGAAGACTGGCACAGTGTTTCAAAACTGCACTATGCTGACTGTGTATTTAATGTTCTCTGCTGTTCTCTGACTCTGTTCTCAGTGCTGCTGTACAGTCTAGCTGTGATGATTTTGATAAACCAATTTTTTTTTCTGCCATTTTTGTGGTGACCTACTTATGCTGGTGTAAAATAATTTCAGTGGAGACTGATTTTCATTTTAAACCTCTGTCAAATGTCCTTATTGTAAAGTAAGTTGTAGCAACAGCCTGGTTGTCGCCTGGTGATTCCATCTCACCAAGGTGCTAATTCTCACTCCGTTGCGTGTACAACTGCAAAATAGTGGAATGATCTTTAACTACTTAACTACTGACTTGTGGTGTCCTCATTTGTAAGTCGCTTTGGATAAAAGCATCTGCTAAATGACTAAATGTAAATGAACAGCATGTACCCTAATTTATGTATAAGACTTTTAAATTGGTAAAATAATTAATATTTATACACAAATGCAATGTTAATTGCCAAAAGTATTTAACCAAACATTCTAAACTTTAAATAGGGCTTCATACAATTTGGTGGCGATTCTTGGTGGTTAAGTCCTACATGACCCTACTAAGGTTTACTGTGGAATAATAACTTGCTTGATAACATTATTTTCAACATAATGGCATATCCTGTAAAACAAGCAACCATAATCAAATAAAAATGAATGAAAATGCCAGTGTTCATTTAGCTTTGTCATCTTATTGCTATAACAATATTCATACCTAACCATCACACTTAAACACTTAAATTGAACAGTTAGACATACAATATATATCACAATTTACTTCTAGAAATGGGTTATAATAGGAAATTTTACATAATCAATCCAACATACTGGCTCTGGATCCTGTACTGGGAATAGATGGGTCTTCTTAATATTTAGCATTGTTTATTGTTGTGCCGTGTGGATTTCTGTTGCATGTTACAGTAGTGTAAGAACACATTAAAGTTGATAAGAGCTGGATGTTGCAAAAGTGAAACGATATTTTTAGTGCCTTCACAGGAAACACAGAGCGGGTAGTATGGCAATGTGTTGAAGTATACAGGCCACTGTAGCCGCCTACTTCCTTCTTTGACCGATGTCTCTGGTCTGACCTCACACTCAGGAAAAAATGACATTTTTTATGCTACTGATTCACTAACAACCACAAAGTGCAAATGCAACAATAATAATTTTGATTAGACCACATGCCCAAAAATTTCTTTCTTTTTTTTAGTGTTCACTACCTGATGTTTTTGATACCATAACCAGCTTCTGTTTTCTCTCTAAGCATTCCTTTAATTGTGTCTCCTAATCATTGATGACAAACTAACTACTGTAAGTCCTCCACAGATCACTCTGATTTTTGTGTTTAAAATCAGGTTTGTGTCTACACTAATCTCTACAGCTCTTTGTTACCAGGAGATTTTTACCAGGCCTCCTTGAAAAGAGTGGTTCTGCCATGTGTCCTTGTCCTTCCATGGTTTATTCCAAATTTTAGGGAGAGTTTACCACATTGGCAAATTAAATCAAACTTGTTATGTATCTTATAAGTTACAGTGTATTAATATTTTAAAAAAATATATAAAAAAATTTAAACCTATTTTTTTTTAAATTGGGCCACTTACTATTTATAATTCCGCAATAAAAACTATATTTGTTTTATAAATGTCCTTGAAATTTTATCTGACAAACATGTCATTTGTTTACTATAAATACATGTAAACACCGATGCTATCCCATTGGCACATGTGTATTCAACCAAACAAGTAAAATGCGTAGTGGACAACTGTCTTGTAAAAACTGCAACTTGTATTTTTAATTAACAAATGATTCTAATATATATAAATAAAAGAAAATGTGATGTGATCCAATGGGGAACATTTTTCTGTCCCAGTGTTATAAAGAGTGATTCAAGCAATACTACTTAAAATTTTTACATTTGTCATTAAAACACTGAAAATCATTTTCTGTCTTTTAAAATAAAAGTTTCAGTTAATAAACAAATAAAAGCTTTTAGTTTTATTGTGCTCAAAATCTTCTAAAAATTGGGTTTGCCTACAGAATCATACATCAATCAATCATACAAATAAAAAATGAAAGAATTAAAAAAGCTGTTAAGTAATGTTTAATGAATAATTATGCAAATCGAGCTTATTCTGTAGAAAAACATAGCAGTGTACATGTGTACATTTTGAATTTAAATTCAAAACTCAAAACCACATGCAACCATAAGACCGGTGACTTCCTATAATGTAATATCTAATAAAAAAAAAATTTAAAAAAGAAAAACTACTTAAATACCTTAAATACCTTAAAAACTTAAAAATTCTTATGAAAATGTAAAAAGTCATAATCCAATATATGTTTATATATTTTCATTATATATTATAAGGGAATTTACAAGTCATTTTGTCAGGCAGTTGTCAACTTATTTTGTCAACAGTTCCCCTGCACACATATACACACATTGCCAGCAAAGCCCATTCCCACACCAGCCTTTTCCAGAATCAAAATATGGGTCTATAAATTAATGAAAGTATCTAATATAAGAGCAAATATTGATTTGTATATGTTAGGTTTTCTAGCAGTTTTTCTTGAGAGTTTTTTTTTTATCTCAACCCACAACCCTATTTCATCAAATGTTTAAATCCTTCCTACTCACCCAATGTACGATTATTACACACACATTTTTTTTTATTATTTACAGTAAATTGAAACATAACTTATTAGTCACTGTTTGGGAAAGGTTATTTCCCGTTTGAGTATGACTGACCAAGTGCAGATTCACTACTAGGTTGCATTACATGTAGAGTCAGATATCAACAGAGAAACCGGACTTAAAAATTGAGAAACCTCTAGTGTGTATTAAAATGATATGATGAGAAAAGGCACAGGGAAATAAATAAACAGGTCTGATGGGTAGGGAATTTTACATCAAATATGTCGGTGTTAATTTTTCTATATCAAACCAATTAAAACCATGTGTATAGAACTTTTTTAGAACAGAACAAGCCAACCACAAATGTCGTTACAGACTTAAAAGTGTAGCAGCATATTATCATTAAACGTAATAAAAATCATATTTACTAACTAGACACTGTGAACACATAATGACCATATTATTTCTGTACGGACAAATCCATTGTGTGGCATCTTTTGTAATAGCAGTAAAAATGTTCAATTGTATATAAAATATTTTTCTATATTTGTGAGTTACCTATTAAAAACTTAATTTTGAAGTTACAACTTGCCTTACAACTTTTTTTCATTATCTTGGAGAAACTGATACAGTGCTGGTATGAAATTTGTTAATTTTATTACTGTTTATTGAGAGGTTCTGGCTGCCAGTTTCCATTGTAGTTTATCCCAAAAGTGTTTGATGGGGTTGTCAGGTATTTTTGTGGGCCTGTCAATTCCTTTAAAGCTAAACTCACCCAGTCACGCCTTTTTTCAGCTTGCTTTGAGCAGTTATGCTGCAAAAAAGAGCAGGGCCATTCTAAACTTGTCCCACAAAGTTTGAGGTAGTTTTCCAAAATGCATGGTCACACAAATACCTTCTTGTTTTTTTATGACAATGAAACTGAATGACATGCCTAAATTAAATGAATTCCTAATGATACTAACACAATTGCTACAAACTAAACAAAAAAAGATATATAGTAAAAAAATATATAAACAGATTTTAATCATATTTTAAAAAGCTTGCAGTATAGGTCCAAATACTAAACTTAAAGCACATAACCCATCAAGTATTACATCTTGGCAAGAAATGTTTGATGTTACTTGGAGATAGCTCATTAGATTAACACACATTCCTTATCTTTGGATTTTATGAACCAATTTTTCTTATATATGTGATATTCTCTTTGTAGTTAATTTTTAAAGCAAATGTATGTGAAACTTATTCACGCTTCCTTCACAAATATAGCTTTCAGTTCGTCCAAATTTAAAATATGTAATGATTGTTTTCATAAATCTGGTTTATATTCTTCAATAATCAGTTAGGTTAAACTGAGACCTGCTTACCTTAATTTCATCATACCCCCAACACACACACACAATAATAATATAATAATGAAAAAACTACAAAGATGCCAAAAGCAACCTGCAGTCTTACAAACAAGAGCTGAGATTAAGCACATTTACTAAAACGATTTTTTTACCAAATTAATTTACCAAAGGTGTTTTTAAAATTATTATTATTATTATTATTCATTCATTATCTTCCGCTTTATCCTCTATTAGGACCCATCCAGGGGAGAACATCTCGGGCGCCGGGCAGATAGACCCAGGGCAGGGCGCCAATCCATCGCTGGGCACACACTCAATTCACTTCACCTTGATCCATGTTTTTGGACTGGAAGGAGGGAGGGAACCGGAGAGCCCGGAGGAAACCCACGCGGACACGGGGGGAACATGGAAACTCCACCCAGATGTGGATTCAAACCGGGAATCCCTAGTGCTGAGAGGCGTACGTGCTAATCACTAAGCCACCGTGCTGCCTAATATTATTATTATTATTATTATTATTATTATTATTATTATTATTATTATTATTAATCTTTTCAAGCTAAATGATGACTTATTTTCTCAACGTTTTAAAATGGTTTGAAAAGTTTGAGGTATAAGACCTTTTCGAAACTATTCCTTTATCTTCTCTAGTTAATTCTTAAGAAGACAGAGTGAAGAGCTTTTAAAAAAAGACTATCTGCAAAGGTTTAAAAAGTATAGTTCGTGTAGCAGGAAGGCAAATATTTTAGCTATAGTTATTAAAGAGTAAAAACGAGCTGAAGGACTGTACATCCTGATTCAGACATGATAAATAAATAATGAACATACCTGTGGAAAGTTTAAAAGTTCCAATGCACCAAGTTTCCGCACCTCATGAAGCCTCAGTGGTGAAATAAAGAGGAACTAAAGTGGACGGTATTTTTCAGTTGAGCAGCAACTTCCTGGTAAGTATATCGTTTTTTTTAATTTGCATAACACAGGGGCTGAAGGGAGGGGGCACTTCAAGATCAGTAATAGTTAAATGGCTTCCCCATGTTTCAGCGATTAACTATCTCTATTCCTTTATTTGGGAATGAATAAAACAACATCTTATCTTATCTTACAGCACCTTACGTCAAGCTTACTTCATTTACTAATCAAGCCCTCTGGTCATGAAAAAAATAATGACGTCAACATGAAATCATGGCAACAGCTGCGTGATTTATTCACATCGAAATTGCCTGTTAAAAATATAATGGGGCTTAATGGTTTCATAAAATGCTGACATAAAAATATTAATACATAACAAAATTTAAGAAATAACATTTGATCCCATTAACTATGGAATTATAGAAGAGTCTGATTGGTTTATAGGCAATGCAACAGGTTAACATTTACTTATTAATATAAACAATAGAATAATTTCCATCCATCCATCCATTATATTCCCATCTATGCCCATCCAGGGTAGAACAATTTGAGCGCTGGGTAGATACACCCAGGACAGGGTGCCAATCTATCGCTGGGCACACACACACACACACACACACACACACACACACACACACACACACACACACCAATATTCCTTGAATCCATGTTTCTGGAATGTGGGAAACCAGAGAACCAGGAGGAAACCCAAGTGGACATGGGGAGAAGATGGAAACTCCACAGAGATCAAAATTTAAACATATATCCCGGGCACTGAGAGGCTGGCTAAGCGATCATATCGCCCATGATATAATATCTATATATATTATTATAAATATTTTTTGTTCATAACATTTTCATAGAAATTATTGTTATACATATAAATTATTGTTGTTCATCACATTTTTACACATGATTAATGATCACCCATGGTTGAACACTTTATTGCAGAGGAAAGCAAACAGACCTTAATTCACGTCATCAAATTCTACCATCTCTTGACACTGCTGATTATTTTCATTTAAACCCTGAATGGAATGTACTTCCGAAAAAGATCAGTCTGATAATGCTGACTTGTTTTCAGTGCAAATATTTAGTTTTAGTGTTCTGTGACAGTAGTACTGCTTACCTTTTATCCAGCATTAACATGTGCTGGGACAGTACAGTTGCAGCTCATAGGATGTCGGTTTAAGACTGCAGTCTGGACTCAAGTTCATTCATTCATTCATTATCTCCCGCTTATCCTCTATTAGGGTCGCGGTGGGGTTCCCCATGCCCATCCAGGGAAGAACGTCTCGGGCGCTGGGCAGATAGACCCAGGACAGGGCGCCAATCCATCACTGGGCACACACTCACTCACACAGACACACTCTAAACGGGGCAATTTTGAGAATTCAATTAACTTGATCCATGTTTTTGGACTGTGGGAGGAAACCGGAGAACCCGGAGGAAACCCACGCAAACACGGGGAGAACATGGAAACTCCACCCAGATGGGGATTCGAACCGGGAATCCCTAGCGCTGAGAGGCGAACGTGCTAACCACTAAGCCACTCGGTTTATTGGACTCAAGTTAGTGCAGCAAATAATTTGTGGTGTTGATCAGTAACAGCCAATTGGATTAAAGAGCAGGAACTAGCTGCATAAAAATTCCTTTACCTCACCAGGAAGCAGTGGTTCTGGAGGTAAGGTCATAAACCCGTTATCACAAGGTTTATGAGAAAGCAAAATGTTAAACTCTCTTCAGGCCCATAAGCATTGCTGGTAAACCTAAACTGCACCAAAGTGTTTTAACAGTGCAAAAACAAAAACATATTCCTTGAACATTATAGTTAATAATTTTTACAACAGTGAAAGTGCTCAAACATAACACATATAGTTCCTTATTACCACATCATATGTTTTTTACTAATGCTCAAGCAAACTGTAGATTAATCTGTCGGTTCAACAAACCTTCACTCATTATAGAAATTTAATATGCATGGATGTACATTTCATTATTCATTCATTTATTCATTATCTTCCGCTTTATCCTATATTAGGGTCGCGGGGGGGTTTCCCATGCCCATCCAGGGGAGAACGTTTCGGGCGCTGGGCAGATACATGGAAATATAGAAGAGTCTGATTGGTTTGTAGGCAATGCAACAGGTAAAAATTTACTTATCAATATAAACAATAGAATAATTTCCTTCCATCCATCCATTCATCCATCCATCCATTATATTCCCATCTATGCCCATCCAGGGCAGAACAATTTGGGCGCTGGGTAGATACACCCAGGACAGGGCGCTAATCTATCGCTGGGCACACACTCATACACAGACACGTACACAAACACACTCTATATGGGGCAATTTGAAGAACTCAATTGACTTGATCCATGTTTTTGGACTGTGGGAGGAAACTGGAGAAACCGGAGGAAACCCACGCGGACAAGTGGAAAACATGGAAACGTGAACGTGCTAACCACAAAGCCACCGTGCCGCCATTTCATTATTAGATGTTTTAATATTAGTATACAAACATTCGTCTCATTTCAAGCACTATCCCACTGTTTACTGTCCAAACTCAGTGTTTTCAGATCACAGGTGCTGATTAAAAATCATATAAAATATATTTTGATTCAACTTGTATGTGTGTGACCTATGCTATCCTCATTGACATTTTTTAAATTATTTGTGATTAAAACATGTAGTTCAGAGTTTCAGACCCTGCCTCGCATTAAACACATTACGCACCTGTTATTAGAGATGCTTATCGTATTACCATTGTGTGTGAGAGATAATTATAGTAGGTGGGTAATTAAACAAAGTTGGATAAGATTTTAATTTATTACTAAATTTATTACTACAGCCATATTGTAAGGCTATACACTTTTATGCAAAATCGATTTTAAATTAGTAGAAACTTAATATTAAGTTACTATCAATTAAATACATAATTTATTTAACAAGCTAAGATGTATTTTTAAGAACATCTAATAAGTGTTTTTAAGAACACTTCTGCCCATTCCTCAAAGATCTACCCAAGGTATTCCCAGACCAGTCACTATTACTATAGTAATTTTAGCTTGTTCTGATTCTTTTCCCATGCTTCGTTTTAGTTGGTCATGAAATAACTCCACAGGGAGGTACCACCTCAACTGATTCCTTTAATGTGGAGGTGCAGTGGCTTTAATTTGAGCTCCTCACATTATATCTCAGCTACTCTGTGGAGGAAAATCCCACTGCTTTACCTGCGACCTCATTCTTTCAGTCACTTTCCAAAGCTTGTGACCATAACAAGAATTGACTGGAAAATGATATGGTTTACCTTCTGGCTAAATTGTCACTGCATTGATCTATCTGTCAGTCTTCCTCTTGACTTAGTTATTCAAGTACCTTAGTGGAATATAGGTCACACTTTCTTAAAATTTTGAAGTATTACTATTAATAAAATATTAAGTATAAATTGTAAACATTTTCATAAGTAAAACAGAAAGTTGTGAATGGATTTCTAAAAAATTACAAAAAGGTTTCAGTCATAAGCCTCCGTCAATTTTTTTTACAAACTAACATTATTTTGTACTTTTGTATAAATTGTTATCTGCTGTTAACTAACACAGTTAACTCATCTCATCATCTATACCACTTAATCTGCTACTAGGGCATGTTCAGGGTTTGGGGGGTTACTCATGCCCATCCAAGGGAGAATGTTTCGGGTGGTGGGCAGATACACCTAGGACACCAACTCACACAGATATTATATAAAAGCAACCTATTTACCTTAAACCTATGTTTTTGGACTGTGCGAGGAACCCGGAGAACCTGAAAAAAACCCACAGGGAGAACAAGAAAACTCCACCTGGTTTGGTATTCGAACCTGGATCATCAGCGTGAGAGGTGGACATGCTAACCACTATGCCACCACCCATTACGGTTAACTATAAACTAAATTTAACTGCAAAATGAAGCCACAGAAGCTCTTTAAAATATATTTGTTTAAGTCATGCAAATGTATTGAATAATGATTTACTATAAATAGGGTTTGAACTTCCAACTTTAATGGCCTTGTGTTGTATGAGCGTATGTCTTGAGTACAGGGCAGTTTTAACTAAAAATCAGTTAATTTATCATTTATTTATATACAGGGCCCTCAAAACAAACTAAAGAATTGAGGCAGTCATTCGTTTTTGCAGTACACTAAAGACATCTGGATTTTTAAAAATATAAATAATTTGGAGTGTATTTTTAAAATATAGATTGAAGGTAAGACGGGGTCAATCCAGAAATGTTCCTGTAGGCCAGAGTCAGTACCTTATACTGAATGGGAGCAGCTACAGGGATCCAATTAAGAGAAATGAGTAGTGGAGTGACATGAGTTCACTTGGGTTGGTTAAACACAAGTTGGTCTGCAGAGTTTTGAATCAGGTGTAGAGGCCTGATTGTGCAAGCTGGGAGACCAACAAGCAGTGCATTACAATAATCAAGCTGCGATAGGATCAGGGCTTGATCTAACAGCTGAGAGCATGTTCAGTCAAGAAAAGTCTGATCTTCCTGATGTTGTAAAGAAAGAACCTGCAGGAACAGGCCGTTTTAGTGACTTGATCAGAAAATTTAAGATGTAAGTGAATTATGAAACCAAGGTTATAGACCGAATCAGTTAGAGAGACAGTGGAGCCATCGATTTGTAAGGTCAGGTTATAATGGATTTAGGGGCAAGCTGGAATTATGCGATGCTAATGGCAGAAACATTTTGTGAGCTATGAAGTAAAAGCAAGCTTAAAGCCAGATTTGAATGATTACATATAAGAAATGTTTCCTCCTTTGACAACAATCTTGCATACAATAATCATTTTTGCCCATCCAGTATTGTTAATTCTGTTTGATTACATCACCATTCACAAGAAAATATGCTTCAGGACCTGAATTTTTTATGTGAGGTCGCTTTGTCACATATGCTGCAAATCTCTGGAATTAAATAAACCCTTACCCTAAGCTCTTGTCAAACAAGACATTGCTATAAGTTTGCTGTATGTATGCTGAACATGCTTTGTGGGAATTTGGCTAGAATTTGGGCAGCTGCCTTGTTGATAATATGAGGCCTTGGGTGAGTGGTGTGGTTAAAATTTCTTGCACTGACCTGTGTGCATCACCAAGAAATAGTACAATCCCAGTGCTCTGTGTGAGATAGCTCCATCCTAAGACCTAAACCAAAGCTGTATCTAAGACGAAAGCATTTAAGATGGCGGGCATGCTGACAAAACGTGGTTTTCCCCTTCTCCACAGATTGCATCTGGAATTTAAGCTATTTTTATACTATATGGGCGTCACATTAATATTGACACGCACATCTGCTTTATGTTAAAAATAACTTTGGGTTATACCCCTGTATAACCCAATCAGTTACCTTACATACCAATGCATATCTTACATACTAAAGCAGTAAATCTTAAACTTCTAAGATTATATTTTGAAAAAAAGTGGTACAGAATCTCATTAAGGGTTTAACTAAATGCCTGCAGTTATTTACATTAAATATTTTAAGACTCGTCTAGAGAGGGAATTGTCTGATACAAAGAGTGCAGTTATAAAAAAAAACTGGAAGTAAACACTAGGAAACAAAATCAAATCAAAATGACTTCAGTGGCAAAGCACTGATCTACAAAAAAAGCTAAAAGCTAAAAAGTTGTCTGCATAATTTTAGAGACTGTATATTACTTATGCTAGATCATATTATTATGACACCTTTTCTATTCTTACAATTCTTCTATTAAAGTTGCCACCACATATAACACAGCATCGTGTTTGGTCTTGCAAGCAGGTAGAGTTATGCGTAACACCTGTAATACAGGTAAACACGTGGAAGGATAAAGACTCAATAAGGGACCCATCCTCTTCCATCAGCTTTGAGTTAACAATAAAAAAAATATATTTATTAACTAAAGCTCACCTAATCATTCGTATGCAAAACAATCAGCTAAATAATTTTATACATTATACTTTGTTAAACGTAACACTTTTCACACAGTGAAGTGACATGTCATGTTGTGTAAGATATGACTTAAATCAATGACTTGAATCAAGGCATTATTAATTATGTGCCTCCAGTTTAAAGAAGGTAGATTCATTTCAGGACTTGAGTAATGCCCTCTGAAAAAGCTCGGTCATAAAGAATCTGTAAAGAACAATTAAATTAGCCTTCCTTTGTCAAATTTGTTACTAATTAGTACCAATAGCAGACCAGAGTATTTTATGGAACTTAATCACTGACAGCAGACCTAAGGCAACCTTTTACTTCCTCGTAATGCAAGATCTGTTGGATTTGATGCTTTTTGCTTCTCATCTGGTTTTCCTGTTACACGATCATGGATGATTTTATTTACATACACCGTTCCTTTCAGAACACAATAACAAAAAAAAAGCACACATGCAAAACTGACATGCAGAACTTTATTTAAAAATTGGCACTGTTACAAAATAAAGTGAAATAAAATAATACAAAACAATAAGAATACCACCAAGTACAACACTGACACTATAGATTTATAATTTTTAAAATCCTGCTTTAAGGTACATTTAAAGAAATAAAACTATGAATCAGATTTAATTAAACCACCGAAGTACGCAGTTATCGTTTTCAGTTTGTTATTTAGAAAGTTCTGCTCCACTTCCACTTTCCCACCAGGACCAGCAAGATGTGCAATCTGTACCAAGAAAGGAAGTGTAGAGAAGATTTATTATAATTATTATTAAAAGGCCCATGAGCACAAAGAGGGAACTGATTCCCAGCAAGCCCAAACGCACACACACAGTTTAATAGTTAAGGTGAAACTACTCTCTCAGTCTTTTCTTTTTTTTCTCTTCTTTTTCTCCTAAATAACAAGCACATGGTCCTCAAACACGGTTATTGACAAAGAAATAAAATCTTTTTTTTTCCCCTTTGTAAATAAATACGCATTTAGTTTGTTCCTTAAATATATTTATACAGAAACCAGACTGAGGAAGTAGTGTTACTTTGTAAATCAAGAAGAACCACAAAGAATCACTCTTAGCAACAATCATTTGAAGCTATCACTTTTGCAGACTTTATCGCTCACATTATTTTAGTGAAGTTGTGGTCACTATTTTTTGCAACATTACATTCATTCATTCACAGTTCTCTTGAAATCTCCCCACAGATCTAAATCATGTGAAAAATGAGACTTTGAGATTTGCAGATCACGTGGACTTGCTCGTATAGATGTAGACTAATTATTTGTAATAATAACCAAATTTTAACCAAACGTGAGCTGCTGCAGCTACAGATTTATCTTTTAAATAAACTGGACTTTATGACTTTGTTTGTCTGACTTGACAGCATGTTTTGATACAAGCTCAAATTATAAAACTTTGACTATTTTGCTTCATGGTTGATATGAGATGTTTGTGGTGATTTGTTTTACTAATTAGGACACGATCATGATTACATATAATGATCTAATCTTGCTCTGAAATCAAGAGTGACAGACTCCTTCACATTGCAATCTGCAATTGTTCCTCTAAAATGAGATGTTCTGCTTAGTGAGATATAAATACATAACTGGGTCCTCCTTAACACACAATAAAACTTAAATTTTTATTAATTTAAGGTATTTATAGTTTTTAGTTAATTAATCAGGACCTAATTAGTAAACGTTAATTACACTGACTGACTGTGGAAGCTGCCCAAAATATTTTCCCCACCTGATTTTAAATGGGTTAAAGTTGAGAAAATGTAAATATGGTGGGTTTTTTTTACCCAAATTTATCCTTTATGTATTGAAAGGTCTAGCAGAAATTTTATATAGATAAGGGCAAAAAAACATAAAAAAACTAAATGTTCTCATTACTGTTCCCCACCACTTTGTGCATGTGCACAGACACACTAAAGAAAAAAAGAAAAAAAAAACATCTACAATTCTTTCAGTGATAATTACTTTTTTACCCCCTGGCTTTTCATTAACTTACCTGCTCCATATCAGCATTGCGAGGAAGAAAATACACAATGTCATCTGAAATCTGTTTTGCCAGTCTGAAAATCTCAAAAGTAAGACCATGTTAAGGAATTTTAAAATGCAATCTTGATCCTAACTTATGGCATATTCAGGGAATTTAAGTAAACATTTAATTAAGTAAACTACATTTGAAGAACGGTTGCTTTAAAAGAGAGTACAAATAATTGGGTTTGACTTCCAAAATTATGCATGTACAACTCCAAATGCCTAGTTCATACTTAACCCTAAGCAATATGAGTCAGGTGTGGGCTCCCTGTTGAACTCCACTGCTGAAAAAAAGCTTTGTTTTTTTATTATTATTAGGAATTTTATGGCTGGACAGCATCAATGAATATTTTCTACAAATTAAACTGTCGTTCATGGGGCAATTTGGTATCTCAAATTTACCAATTAGTACATCTGTGGAATCAGGGAGAAAACTGAACTCCCAGGACTAAATCTGTCGAGGCAAGGGGGTAGACATGCAGACTACACACAGAAAAGACATTTGTTTACCTCATCTGGGACTCAAACCCAAGAATTTCTTATTTAAAGGTGGGAAGAAGCATTCAGTAACATCTTGTGTATTTTATAAAAAATGAAAAAAAGAAGTCAAATTAAGCTGGTTCTAAGAGCACAGGGCATACTTAACCATATTTTTAGAATTTGTAGATTTTTAGGGAAAGTAATAAAAGGATATCCATCAGGGTTCATCATGGTCTGGATGTTAAAGACGTCAGCACTGAGGTACTCTGGTCCTCCCCATGGTGGGCTCAGAAAGACGACATCGGCCCGAAGTCGGGATGCTACCTGCATAAAATCTGCCTGGATGAAGTCAATGCGCTCAGCCACACCATAGACAGAGGCATTGTGCTGGGCCAGTGACAAGCGCACTGGGTCGATATCGATGCCAATCACTGAACCAAACAGAGAAAATGCATTTTAGATTTTTTTTTTTAAAAACAGAACAGACAATAATCAATATAACAAAACTCTCCCAACGCTGAAGATCTCAAACTGATTGTTTATGAGTTATACCAGTAAAATCTTTAGAATAAAAAAGCTGTACGGGGTCATCAGAAAGAAGATTATAGCAGCATATAAATCGAGTATGGGAGTTCAAAATAGCTCAAATTAAAAAAAAAAAAAAATCAGTCATTCCATTGTCCGGAAAATAGTTTACATTCAACACAACTGCGAGTATGCCAAGGTCATGCCCAAAGCACACTGCAAGATGCTAAAAGAAGTCTTCTACAAATGTCATCATGGGACCTACAGCTGACTCTTGCTACTGTTAAAGGTGCCTGTTTCTACAATCAGAAAGAAACTGCACAAATTTTAATTTCATATTTACTACTAGCTATTGGGAGGTAAGGTGTCCTAACCCATTCTATTTATTATTTAAATCCAATTAAAATCACTTTCTTTCCTAGAGATAAATGAAAACAAGATAAAATCATTAAAAAGAACATTTGATAAAAAAACGTGTCTGGATTTTGTTTACATGACCTGATGTACATACAATATTTAACTGTGAATAAAGCACATAGTTTTTCTTAACATTACTTTCAATTAAATGATTAACAGTATTCAGTTAGTCATTCACACTAACATTTGTATAATTACTCTAACAAATTAGGCCTGAAGAACACCGATACATTTACAGTAAATATTTTAAGTAACATGGCTGCACCTCGGTTTCCAGCGAGGGCAAACTGGATGGCGTTTCCCCCTACGCCACAGAAGGCATCGATGATGAGCAGCGTTTGAGACCCATCCCACACTCTTTGAGCTATATGTTCAGCTATCTTCTCAGGTGTGACAGAAAACCATCCCTCTAAACACAAACACACATAACGTTAGCATAGCACACGTTGTTTTTGTTAATATACCACAAAAAAAATCTATGGTTTTACTTTATCCAGATTTGCCATGGTCTCTGACTATTATCAACTAAAGAAAATGCAAGAAAATTGTCAGAACAATCCAGAAACAAAACTTATATATCTGAAAATAACTTTCTAACTGCAAAAAGTGAAGGTACATTAGAAGAAAAGGAATGCTGAAAACCTCTCCAAATGTGAGGCAAGAAGATGGATCGGTTCTACTGACACAAGCAACATTTCACATTTAATGGCTAAGGAAAAAAAAATATTAATGAATTAAATGTGGGAATATTCCAAAAGAATGAACATTATGCCATCTGCAAAAACATGAGGGAGAAAAAGAAGAACTATTTGCATCATCAGCTGCTGTTACTTTCCTTGGCTGACTTTTTTAATGTCTACTGCTTAGGATGCTACAGGTTTATTGCTTTGAGACAGTTTATATTCCATTGGCTGAGGATAGGGTCTGTGTAATGCCGTTGACAGATTTTCCTTTTTAAGCTACAAAATTAGATGGTTTACACTTTTAAACAAATATAGTTTTACATGTGTCTTTGCTAAAATAATTTAAAAAGTTCAAAACATTAAAAGTTCAATCATTGCACACTACCAAAAAAAGCATATGTAAACAAGACGAAACAGTTTGAAAACCCACAAATAATGAAACAAATTCAAGAAGAACAAATTCAACAATTTTTTTAAAATTAAAACCTTCTTCACCTATGCTATTCATAATTATGTTGCAGGAAGCAGCACATGTCCATGATTTCTTGCTTCAGTTTGAGCATGATTAAGCAAGCATGAAGCTTACACACATCATGGAGGGTTTAACAGACCATATCCTCGGGCTTTCCTACTCATCAACACCATCTGTTTTAAGTCTCCAGCAACAGAGCTCTGTTTTTTCCTCTTATGTTTCTTGCCTAGTTGCCACCGGAACACCTGCTGCACCAACAACCATGAGTTCCTATTCATCTTGCATTCAGATATGCATAATCATGGTTTAATCCTGATTCATCACACTGGATGAGTGGATTTTTTTAATGGACGTTACTGGTTTGAATAGTACATTAATAATTGGCTGTATATCTCCCTGCATATAACCTTGTCTGATACAAAATGAGCTATATTCTATGTTATCTTGGTGGATTTAGATTTACAAACCCTGTAAGCACACCCAATGCTTTATTTATTGCATTTATTTTTAAACCCTTTCTTGTGAAAGGATTTTACAGAAGAAAGAAGTAGAACCCCTTAAATAATTATAGCTAATACTATGATGTAGCCAAAGTATTTTTCTATCTTCAACCCTGAGAAAACATTAAAATATACAATAATCTATCCAAAATTTTCTTGAGCTTATGTAGTCTTATACAGTCACCATAGATACATCAGCACTTCATGATTAATTTATAAGCAAATGTCACAAATGCATTCTTTAAAGAGAAAACTGCTATGCCTCTGGAGAAGCTAAAATTGATTCACAGCCGATTGGATCAATATACAATACTTTCTTATAATATACATATCTCTATACATGTAATTTTGTTTCATTTGCATGAATGGAATCTGCAAGAACTCTATGATCAGAGAGAATCAGAAATGCTTATTAAAAATCCAGAAAAGCTCGCAGAAAGCTATCAGCGCTTATAGCATTGACTTTAAAGCCAAAACATTAAACTGATTTAAGCTAGGAGCCTTAGTTTTAGTGATGGGTGATGTTAATGTTACAGAATATAAAATATTACACATCCAAATTCATATAACAGTTTGTGCCTTTTTCTTTCCCAACAAGACTTAGTACCTATCTATCAACTGACTTAATGAGTTTGGTGTGGAAAAAAATGACAAAATAGATAATTTTCAATAAATCACAAAAAAAGAGCTCTCATATAAACAGAAAAAAGATGGCAACAGCAATACAAGTCTAATAAGAGATTTAAAAGTATTTCAATAGAATTTTAAAATCAGTCATTCCACTTTTTGGAAAGCAGTCGGAATTTAAAACATGCCAACATGCCAAGGTCTGGCTGCCAAAGCAAGTTCACCCCAGAGCAGTCCGCAAGATGCTAAATGACGTCTCCCAAAATGTCATCATGGGACCTAAAGCAGACTCTTGCTACTGTTAAAAGCACATGTCTCTACAATCAGAAAGAGACTGCACACATTTAAATGAACAAATAAGGAACAGGACTGTGTCTATCTATAAAATGATTTAATGAGTCTGTTGTGAAGGTAAACAGTATAACAGTGAACGTGCACAAAGCCCTAACACTACTGAACATCAGATATATGATTGTTGAATTAGAGGTGATGTTTAGAAATGTATAACATTTTGGAAGAATTGCTTATGTTATTATTCATAACTTTTAACATGAAACAGAGATTGGAGGTGAGACTGGTTGACTGACCATGATCAAGTTTGATGCCTTCATCGAAACGAGAAAACAGGCGATAGCGCTGAGCCCAGTACTTCGCCAGCTCTGGCTCAGCTGCGATCTCTGGTGGCATTTCCATAACCTTCCCCTTTCTTCGTACCTTTTTTTTCTTCTTACACAGAGATTTTTGGTTAAATTCCTCTGAGATTCCTGGGTTAATAGTAAGATCAATCACAGATTAGCTCTATATATTACCACTTTAAATAAACAAAAAACATTTAATACATAATGGGATCAAACATTATGTATGCTATTGTACAAACCTTAACACGCAATTCTAAAAGACAGACAGATAGATAAATTCAGAACTTCAGCAGGGAAGCAATTAATTTAAAAGGAAATACTAAAGAAATCGAAATTGAACATTAAAAAAAAAATCTTTTGAATGCTATGCTAATGCTATTTACCTGTATAATAATAAATGTATTCATATAGCAATTTTTCAAAACAAAGTTGCACAAAGTGCTTTAAATAAAAATAATAAGAACATAATAATACAAACATCATAAAACAAAAATCAATAAAAAACGAAAACTTTTACTTTACCAAATTGATTGCATTATATTAATAAATACCAATTGCCTGTTCCTCATCATGATGCAGCATATATTTTAATAAACTTGGACTGCAGACAGCACAATCATGTACAGTCTGTGCATATTCGTAACACATGATAAATATGGCCAGGAATTGTTCTGCCAAAATAGCCATGAACTAAGTAAAGTAAAGGGGGTCACATCAATAGCAGCATTTGCCTCCCAAAAAAAGCCTGTTTTTGAAATTATGGTGATAAAGGTCTTTACTTTTGTATATATAAACACGACTAATTTAACATCTGTAAAAACTGCAATATCCTCCCCTTGGGGATTAATAAAATATTCTGATGATCCCTTTTAAGTTCAATCAGTACATACCATTATTGTTTTATAAGAAAATGTAATGTGACATATTTTGCAGGTGGCATAGTGGCTTAGTTTAGCACTTAGCCCGTTTGCTTCGCTGGGGATTGCCAATTCGAATCCCGATATGGGTGGAGTTTCCATGTTCTCCCCATGTCCATGTGGTTTTCCTCCGGATTCCTCCCACAGTCCAAAATCATGAATCAAGGTAAACTGAATGCCTCAAATTGCCCCGTATAGAGTGTGTTTGTGTGTGTGAGTAAATGTGTGCCCAGCAATAGAGAGGTGTATCTGCACGGCGCCCGAAACGTTCTCCCCTGAATGGGCAGGGGGAGCCCCTCCACGGCCTTAGTGGAGGATTGAGAAGAAGATAATGGATGGATGGATCCATTTTGCCTACTGTGCTTACACACAGGAATTAGTCCTCCACATTTGGTACCTTGCCCATACATGCGACCAGGAATCGAACCGGGGATCTACAAGTTGCAAGGCTGATTCTTTAACCACTGGATTTAACCACTTTAACTGCCCCAGGCCAGGATTCAACTATTTTTTAAGCTTTAATGCTGAAACCTGTTAACACATATAGAATTAACATTGTGGAATCAGCATAGAAAAGACTCGGCTTTGGGCTGCCATTTTTTGTGTATATTTTTGTGTATATATTTATATATTTCTAATAAGCGCAATTAATGTCTTTTAATTTCCAAACCTGTGGAGTGATCAATGGTGATCTACCAACATGCAATGTGCAATCGACATGCCTGATTTAACGTCTCAAGTTTAGTAGTAAAAGAAAATCTTGACAAATGTTTTCACAAAAGTAAAACAAAGCTATATGTAATATGATACACTACGTGGTTTTCTAACCTTGCTTTTCTTCCTCTCTTGTATCAGGAAGAAGATAGTCCGGAATCTCCAGAGACACAAGTTCCCTCCCGGACTCACATTCTGGTTCTGCTTCAGTTACAATTTGCTGATCCTTTTCTACTTCCAACTTAACCTTTCCAGGTTCTGCAACAGATTTGGGCAGCTCCTGAAGACCATCAGCTTCATCCTCTATACAACCGTGTGGCGCTCTGCTAGAATCTGAACTGACCAACAGTGGCGTTTCTGATTGGATCGCCTGTAGAAAGCATTGCACCTAGACAAGAAAACCGAGAGTTGAGTTATTTGGCCAAATTTTGACCAGTGTATACCTGAAACCAAATACATTTAAGATTAAAAAAAAAATTCTAATTGTTTTTATGAAAATGGCATAGCTATACAACCTAAAAACCTACAATAACTATCAAACGTATTTAACCATTATTGCAAATTAGGTTTATTAGGTGAATTCACAAAAGTTGTACTAAACCAGGCGGCACGGTGGCTTAGTGGTTAGCACGTTCGCCTCTCAGCGCTAGGGATTCCCGGTTCGAATCCCCATCTGGGTGGAGTTTCCATGTTCTCCCCGTGTCTGCGTGGGTTTCCTCCGGGTTCTCCGGTTTCCTCCCACAGTCCAAAAACATGGATCAACTTAATTGAATTCTTAAAATTGCCCCATAAAGAGTGTGTCTGTGTGAGTGAGTGTGTGCCCAGCGATGGATTGGCGCCCTGTCCTGGGTCTATCTGCCCAGCGCCCGAGACGTTCTCCCCTGGATGGGCATGGGGAACCCCACCGCGACCCTAATAGAGGATAAGCGGGAGATAATGAATGAATGTACTAAACCAATCAAACAAGAACAATTCAATAACTCATGTCATAACCAGTGGTCTGAATTTCAAATACAGCAAACTCAGAATTACTCAACCCCTTCATGACAAGCATCTTTAGTACTTTCTCCGTTTAGCTGTTATAATATGCTTAAAGCATGATGTAGTTCCAGACACCAGCTTCGATGTTACTGAAAGACATCAAAAATGCACACAAATATCCATCCATCCATTATCTTCCGCCTTATCCTCTACTAGAGTTGTGGTGGGGTTCTCCCCATGCCCATCCAGGGGAGAACGTTTTGGGTGCTGGGCAGATACACCCAGGATAGGGCGCCAATCTATCGCTGTCCACACTCACACAGACACACTTTATATGGGGCAATTTGGAGAATTCAATTGACCTCGATCTTGACCTGGACCATGCTTTTAGAAATCGGAGAACCCGGAGGTAACCCACGCGGCCACGGGGAGAACATGGAAAGTAAAAATAAAAATAAAACTAGAAAACTGAAACTAAAAACCCAAGTGCCTGAAAATATGTATTTTCTGATAAAACAAACAAAAAAAAGAGCTTATCACATTGTAGGTAGTGATGAATGACACAAAATCTAAAACATTTTCAGTAATTTCAAACATTTAAATGCTTAAATCAAGAGGAGCTGAACAAATTGATTTAAGCAGAGAAATAAAGTCTTTAAGAGGCATAAGGACATAATCTAAGGACCCAGTATTAAGCGACACTATACCTTGTGTTTAGTTATAATAGGAACTGACTTGATGGCAGATAATACATTTGAATAATAACTCACCTTCTGTAATGTTGTGTTCATTTTAGGCTCTGTGTTTTCTTCTTCTTCTTTGAAAAACACATGTTTGTTCATTTTGCTGACGGCTTTTGGTCTCCATCGCCCTTTTTTCTTTCCATTTTCATGCTTCTGCAGAGTTCTAAACTTCAAAACGCTCTCAAACCTGCAACAGAAGAGGCAATCTATTAACAAAATAGCATGCACTCAACTCTTAGCATGCTTGATAGATTTTTGGTAAATTAAAAAAAAAAAAAGTAAGAAACCTGTTTAATGCTTCTTAAAACATTATCAATAACCAAAAAAAGCAGTGGAAATAGAAATGTATGTTTAATACAAAACAAATACATACTGTATGACATGCCCCTTTTAAATATAGCAGTAGCTAAATATTATGTCTGTTAATATTGTAGGTCAACACAAATATTAATATTGTCCAAAAATCTTATTGCACTGGTAATAA
>JAFMOD010000535.1:2206894-2410300 GCA_019802435.1 Corydoras maculifer | reverse complement strand
GGCCGCCCACCAAAACTCTCAGCCCGGTCAAGGAGGGCATTAATCATAGAGGCAGCACAAGAGACCAAAGGTAACCCTGAAGGAGCTACAGAGTTCCCAAGCAGAGACTGGAGTATCTGTCCATATGACCACAATAAGCCGTACACTCCATAGAGCTGGGCTTTATGGAAAAGTGGCCAGAAAAAAACCTTTACTTACAGGCAAAAATAGTAAGGTTAGTTTCGAGTTTGCAAAAAGGCATGTGGGAGACTCCCAAACTGTATGGAGGAAGGTACTGTGGTCAGATAAGACCAAAATTGAACTTTTTGGCCACCAAGGAAAGCGCTATGTCTGGCGCAAACCCAACACATCTCATCACCCCAAGAACACCATCTCCACTGTGGGGATGTTTCTCAGCAGCAGGGACTGGAAAACTGGTCTGAGTCGAGGGGAAGATGGATAGTGCTAAATACAGGGATATTCTTGAGCAAAACCTGTTTACGTCTGTCAGTGATCTGAGACTAGGGCAGAGATTTACCTTCCAACAGGACAATGACCCAAAGCATACTGCTAAAGCAACACTTGAGTGGTTTGAGAGGAAACGTGTAAACATATTGGAACGGCCTAGTCAAAGCCCAGACCTTAATCCAATTGAGAATCTGTGGTCGGACTTGAAGATTGCTGTTCACCAACGGAAACCATCTAACTTGAAGGAGCTGGAGCAGTTTTGCCATGAGGAATGGGCAAAATTCCAGTGGCAAGATGTGGCAAGCTCATAGAGACTTATCCAAAGCGACTTGCAGCTGTAATTGCTGCAAAAGGTGGCTCTACAAAGTACTGACTTATGGGGTTGAATAGTTATGCACACTGATTTTTTTAGTTATTTTGTCCTATTTGTTGTTTGCTTCACAATAAAAAAAAGTTAAATGTTGAAAGTTGTAGGCATGGTCTGTAAATTACATAATGCAGACCCTTAAATATTCACTTTGAATTCCAGGTTGTGAGGTAACAAAATGTGAAAAATGTAAAGGGGGGTGAATACTTTCGCAAGGCACTGTAGGTCTTAAAAAAGATTTTTGTAAGGACTACAATGCTGCATTTACATATTAAAAAGCATTGTTAACACAATATTAAAGTGGTTCAGACATACTGTACATTTGAATCAGTTTGAGGCTCTGTTGCTTCTTGTTCTTCCAGCTGCTGCTGCTGTTCCTCTTGAGCTGTCATTACTAGGTCCAGCTGTGAGCTTTCGTAATTGGGATATTCCCAGTTCTCAGTGCAGTTTGTGCTTTTTATTTTGCGTGAAATGGCTTCATTTTTACCCTATGCAAAACAGAAATAAGTTAGTAAGTAAACAGAAGAAAGACTTTAATCAATGTAATCACTTTTTCATTTTATAATAATTCATTTTTTCTGACACTGAATTTTGTCAGTCATTCTTTTTCAATTTTGTCATAAATATTGACATATATTATACAAATAATATTCTGTATATGTATATTTATTTATAACAAAGCAATGAGAGATATATTTAGATCATGGCTTTGCTCAGGCCTATCAAGTTTTCTTATACCATGAAACTGACATTCACATTTCTATTTGTTAAACATAACTCATTTGGCTCACCAATTGAAGCTTTTTATATTAAATTTTTGCACATTTTTGACCTATATATAGTCACTGCAGTCAGGCTCTAACTTTAAACACATAAAATATAGTGCTTTTTCCTGTAATGCATTTGAAAGCAATTATTAAAAATTAATCTATTTATATTTCATAAAGGTCATCTAGTGATGAAATCACTTCAAGAAACACTTCTTTAATATTTCTCCAGATTCACCATAATGCAGGGAACACTTCAAATATAAATGTTTAAACATAAATTCCCAGACACTAAAAGTGTTCAGCTTCTAACACAGAAGATCAAAATGAGGGAAATGTGCAAAACAAATACCGTTCTCTTCTGTTCCGATGAGCTGGCGAATGCTACAGGCAAACCCATACTGATCATAAGAAGGGTCTCTTCATCCAGCACCAACTCTTCCTCTGCCTCAGAAGAAGTACTCTCATCACAGTCCTTAATATCATCTAGATGAAATTGTCCACAAAATGTTGTGGTTATCAATGAACATATTTTAGCATCAGTTGGTGCATTATTAGTTTTTGTTTGTCTGCATTTATGTTTATTAGTGTTCGCATCCATTCATTGCATTCACTGTCTGTTTATTAATCTAGTCAATGTTTATGTCTTTGAAATGTTATTTAAGCATGTTCTTTATTTTCCTAGAATATGATCAGGGCTCATTATTGCTAGTGCAATTTAATGTTAAAGTAGTTTTGTTTTTAGTTACACTAGATCCGTAATGAATATGTCTCTGAGATTTCAAAGCCATGCAAATGAAATATTTGGAGATGCAATATTGGATGCATGTCAATCCTGAAATGGACTGGTGTATGATCCATGGTGTTTCTTTGTTCCCCCTTGTCCATCATCAATAATTCCTACCCTAATGAAGTCGAATGTCTTAAAATAGAATGGTAAAAAAAGAATAAGTGAATAGAATAATACATATGTATATCTATCTGCCTGCCTTATGTCCCTGTTAACTGAATACATATTGTCTGGTACTGACACTGAGATGAGTGTGTACCTTGCAGTCTGCTTTCAGTCAGCCTTTGTATGGATTTTAAATCAGATCGAAACAGCTCACGGTCACTGCAACAAGAACATAAGTTTTTTTTTTTTTTAAATGGTTGATCACAGCATAAGGATTAAGTGTGGAGATCAGTAATTAAAAAAGGAGTGAGTCAGTATCAAGAAAAAATAAGATAAAATGACAGAACACACTAGAAGTACAGTATTTGGTTAATGTTTTCCACATATGTATATGAATAACTTACCATTAATCATGAATTTTGAAACAGAGTTTGTGTATATTTTGCAAAAGCAGGTCTCTTTTCTAAAGGCTCTTGGTTATGTTACATGAGGTTACAAAAAGATGTTACACATAAAATACACATTCACACCTATTTTATGTTGGACCCCCACATAAAATAGTTATTATTAGAATGGTGGGTGATTGTATGAGTGAATCAGACACGTGTATGTTTTGCTTGGTGTACAGTTCTCTGTTTAGCAGCACTGCTGTGTCTGATCCACTTCTACCAGCACAACACACACTAACACACCGCTATTATATCATCATCGCTGCAGTACTGAGAATCATCTACCACCCCAATACCTCTTCTATGGGGGTCCTGAGAATTAAAAAAAAAAATCATACCAAAGCAGATTAACAAAATATGTAGAAAAACAAATAAAATACAGTGAAATTCACCCAGAATAACTGTTGATATGTTTCTTTTCCTGGCGAACTTGCCCAACCCAATCTATCCTATGGACATTTCCCCTTCTCCTTTCTGCCCTCCTTGAACTCCCACAGCCATATCTTATTTTGCTTGTGTGCTAAAAAAAATTGCTGCTTTTTTCAGGCCCCCAAACTATGCTTATGGAACTATAGTCTGGGAGCATTTTTCCCCCTCATCAGCTATTCTCCTAATTTAACTCCTAACCCACCTCTAATTTATGGGGGCACGAATGATCACAGCGGCTCCCTCTCTTCCTGTCTATGGAGAGGAGGACCGATCAGTCGATACTCTGTATGTCCTAGACATGCAGTGGAATGGACAAAAGCATCCTTGTATCCTTGTAATTGTAGAAATACGTCCAGCTACACAGTGTGCACTATTATTAGTTATTATTATAATTTTTGAGGATTAATTTTATTAGAAACAGCTACAGTGATTATTGAACACCTTATATTGGGTGTTTATCTCCTTAGGCCACACCCTGCTTCATTACACATCACCTGTTATGCTTTAATGCAATATGCATTCAAGTTTATACAACTTGGAGTTGGAAAAAATGCATGTCGATTATAATATGGTCAAAATACTCACTTCAAACTGAAAAAAACTGGGTGTAGGACTGAGGATGTGTACCTATTGCAATGAGTGTTTGTGAGGATGCTCGTCACATAGAAGGAGTGTCTGCATATTTTCTGCTGAGTATTAAAACTGGACATGTAGGGCAGGGTGGCTTAGAGGTTAGCACGTTCACCTCTCAGAACTGGGGATTCCAGGTTCGAATCCTGAGCTGGGTGGAATTTCCATGTGGATTTCCTCCCACAGTCCAAAAACATGGATTTAAGCAGAATCGGCTGCTAGTGTTTATCGGCTGCTAGTGACAATTGTTTATATACATATATATATCATTATAGTCTGTGTCCCCAGACCTGGTAGAAGGTAAAGGTTAAACAATGTGAGTAGCTGATCGAATCTGTCTTTTTGTACTCACATGGCAAAAGCTCTGGAACAGAGGCAGTGGATCGTCATATTGTCCACTGCACCTTGATGAAAAAACAGATCAGCTATCGCGACTGAGCTGCATTTCAGCTGACTGATCATCATTCAACACGAACACCTGAAAATCAAACTCCGATTCTAAACTATCTGCGCAACTAGGCTGCAGAAACCATAAAAATGGAATTTAGGACATTAAGACATAATGCGATATAAATGCGCACGTTATGGAAAAGTATCAAAATCGGAAGCTCTGCAAATTAAAAACAACATTAAAACGTGGAGTCTAAACGTTCCTCACGTGTTTATAGTCGGTACCCAGATTATAGTTTGAGCTATGGCGAATCAACCGACAAATTCAAAGACGGACAAGGAATTAAAGGTGTCTCCAGCACAACTACTCGAGAACAGAAGTCACGGCGCAGGACTTTAGTTTTGAAACATGAGTCTCCGTGAGGCTTCATGGCTGTGTCACATGTAAAGAAAGCCGGGTGGGTACGTACGGAAGGAAAATGGTGTAACATTACCAGCTGGAAGATTAACGTCAGGTTTGACCAAAAAGATCCGACATTAAGATTTAGCACTAAAAGAGCGCACTTTCACCTCAGTGAGTTCATTTCCTTATTTCTCTTTAATGTTAATTTCAGTTTTGACATGAGTTTAATGAAAAAGACATGAAATGAGGCTCAGGTAACTGATTTGTTCTTTAACTTGAGTGTGTGTGTGTGTGTGTGTGTGTGTGTGTGTGTGTGTGTCAGTGTCAGTGTCAGGCGGTGGATTCTTTATATGTTACAGCTTTTTTTTTTATTAATGGTCATACTTTAAAATTAATGAAATGAATGACACAATATAAGCCTAAGCCATCAAGTCTCATTATTAGAATTTACAGATATTAATTACAGAGTGTGTGGTCACTCTAAAGATTGTGGGGTCAAATCCCATGCCCACTGAAGGTACCAATGTGGGTTCTTGAGGAAAGCCCTTCACACTCACTGCTCAGTGGGACTGTATGTAACTCTGTGTTTTGACCCCAACCATCAAGTCACTTTGAATAAAAGTGTCTGCTGACTGATGTGTAATGGATGCAAGCATTCCATCATTACCAGACGCTATTAGGTAGTCATTGTTGCTGTGCATTCTCTTGTCTTTTATAGTTTTTCTGTCGTCTTCCCTCTCTATTACGTCATGTACATAATTTAGCATTTTATTTTATTTTGTATATACAAAATTCTATTTCTATATACTCATTTCTATTTTTTTCTTTTTTTAAATATTATATATCAGACATATCTTTTTAACTTTCTTAATTACTGTCACTTTTGCTGCTGAGAATATGAAATTTCCCCATTGTGGGACCAATAAAGAATTATCTTATCTTATTAGGTAGTCTTATTAGGTAGTCATTGTTATGGGATGTTTAAAATCAGGTTTAAAACAGATTAAAAGATTTTAATGTTTTTGGTTTTTAGTTTTTTCAAATACTTAGGAACTGGTTATAGTTTTCTGTAAACTTGTTATTCTGTTTGCTTCTGTTTCCACTTGTGAGTCTGGGTTCACAAGTGGAAACAGAAGCAGACAGAATAACAAGTTTACAAAAAAATATATAAAAAAATATATATATTGTTTGCTCATTTTGGCAGGGAGAGCAGAGAGATGTTTTTTTCTTTGGCTGTGTGTTTGGGGTCATTGACATACCGGAGATTGAAACTTGGCCTTTGCACAAAACACAAAGACAAGGGCGCAGTTCTGTTGCAGCAGGTGATGTGGACTGTCAAAATTGATTTAGCTTTGACAGAAACAATTTTGGAAAAAGCTTCATGATTAATGTCCAAATTTAAACAGTAAAACACACTAGAGGTCTCTTGCACATTTGTGATGGTAATTTAATCAAATTTAACTTACTGCTGAAAAGTACAAGTTGGTTCTTGTTTATCACGAGGTTCTATCAGGGGACGAGATATCTGGTCTTTAATTTAGAAGCTGCAAACATGCAAAGATAGAACCAGAAGTGAGAGTCTTCTGAAAAGACTTTGAACTTACTACTAGGTGAATATGTGCGTTTATATGCCAGTCAAAAGTTTGGACACCCTACTTTTTTGATTCATTGTCTATTTTCTTCACTTACCACATAGATGGACTTTTTTAGTTTTACAATTACAGACAGTAGTTTATTTGTTTTTATACTTTGTTTCCAAGTGTAAAATTAGATTTTGTTTACAGAACAAATAAATTAAATTCTAATTTCCTAATTAAATTCTAATTTAGTAATTAAAAGAAGTACATGTGTTCATGGTGAGACTAATTGAGGATATTTCATTTCATAAACAACATATAATTCCATATAAATAAACTTAATTAGAGGCTGGCTTAGTGGTTAGCACGTTCGCCTCTCAGCACTAGAGATTCCCGGCTCGAATCCCCATCTGGGTGGAGTTTCTATGTTCTCCCCGTGTCTGCGTGGTTTTCCTCTGGGTTTTGCGGTTTCCTCCCACAGTCCAAAAACATGGATCAAGTCAATTGAGTTCTCCAAATTGCCCCATATAGAGTGTGTATGCGTGCGTGTCTGTGTGAGTGAGTGCGCCCAGTGATAGATTGGCGCCCTGTCCTTGGTGTATCTGCTCAGCGCCCGAAACGTTCTCCCCTGAATGGGCATGGAGAACCCCACCGCAACCCTAATATTGGATAAAGCGGAAGATAATGAATGAATACACTTAATTAGCATATTAAAACATTTTTTTAAATATTGAGTGTAGTAGGGCTCTAATATATTTTGTTCCTGGTTATAGGTCTGGATCGAGGTGCTTTTGCTCAAGCTGGCAGCTACTGCGGTGAAGCAGTGGCATGTCTCGACAGACCGAGTCCTGCTGGGCTGGAAATGGCTCAGTTGGATTTTTGACATGTCTTCTGGTTACTTGGGAGGACTGGGCAGAAATCAACAATTTGCAGGACTACTTGAGCTTTTTGGAGTATCTTCTCTGGGTGTTTACACCACTGGCCATTGTATTTATTCTCCCATTCATCATAGTTATCCTCCTCTATCTATCCATCCTCTTTCTACATGTGTACAAACGCAAGAATCAGCTGAGGGAAGCCTACTCTAATAACTTATGGGATGGTGCCCGAAAGACCCTGGCTACATTGTGGGATGGCCATGGTGCCATATGGCATGGTAAGTATGTGGCATAAATTAGTGTGAAAACCTCATTCTGACATTAGTTCCTGAGAATTGTAATAATTACTTAATGAGTAAGAATAGTATTTACCCCATGTAGAGTATATTTGTGTGAGTGAGTGTGTGCCCAGCGATAGATTGGCGCCCTGTCCTGGGTGTATCTGCCCAGCACCCGAAACGTTCTCCCCTGGATGTGCATGGGGAACCCCCCTGGATGTGCATGGGGAACCCCCCCGCGACCCTAATCCTGGGGGTCCTGGGTGTATCTGCCCAGCACCCGAAACGTTCTCCCCTGGATGTACATGGGGAACCCCCCCACGACCCTAATATAGGATAAAGCGGAAGATAATGGATGGATGGACAATCTACAGTTTATAATATATCCAGAAATATGAAAAGTCAATGTCAAAGTAAATCATGGTAAGTAAGGACAGAATGTGCGTGATAATTTACCTTACTTAAGTGATATTGTTTAAGAAATCATTGTGCTTTCATGATGGACATAACTACAAAATAATTGTACCAAAACGTATTACTGTTCTACAGAAACTGATTGATCTCATTAAACTCTGAACAATGAGGGATAACCTTAAATATTTTGTGAAAGTATTCCATCCATTATCTTCCGTTTTATCCTCCACTAGGGTCGCAGTGGAGTTCCCCATGCCACACCAGGGGAGAACGTTTTGGGCGCTGGGCAGATACACCCAGGACAGGGTGCCAATCTATTGCTGGGCAAGCACTCACTCACACATACACACTCTATATGGGGCAATTTGGAGAACTCAATTGACTTGATCCATGTTTTTGGACTGTGGGAGGAAACCGGAGAACCCGGACGAAACCCACGCGGACACGGGGAGAACATAGAAACTCCATCCAGATTGGGATTCGAACCGAGAATTCCTAGCGCTGAGATAAGAACGTGCTAACCACTAAGCCACCCCGTGAAATTATTCCGCCCCCATTGTTATTATTCAACATGTATCCAGTTTATTTACAGTTGAGACTGTAAAATATTTTAAATGTTATGTCTGTGAACCATGAAGTACAGTGAGGTGAAAGTGAGAGATCCAGCTGATCACAGTATCCTGACTGATCCTCCTCTTTTTTGGAACAGGCTATGAAATCCATGGATTAGAGAAGATTCCAGATGAAGGTCCTGCACTCATTGTGTATTATCATGGAGCTATTCCTATTGATTACTACTACTTTCTGGCAAATGTCATCATTCAGAAAGGCCGGACCTGTCACTCAGTGGCGGATCACTTCTTGTTTAAGATTCCAGGTAAATGCACAATTTGTTTTATGCATTGTAGATGCTAAAGTTATATTTATAATGCTGTTTTATTGTACTGTTGCTTCATTCTACCAAAGTTGTAGCCTTCCTTGTACTTAAAAAGATGTGTAAATGTACCTGCCTTTATAACTGGCAGATGTTTGTTCTTCGTACCCATCAGTATTGCTTAAGAAAGCTTATCCCATGTATCTGTCACTATTATCGTAAGAGACATATTTATACTCTACCTGTCACTATTATCATAGAGGTGCATTTTTTTAATTAATTTGTACTTGTCACTATTTTGTTGGAGATGTCCTCACTATTGCTATAGAATGTGTATCCACTGTACTGGTCACTGTTACTGTATCTGTGTGAGGCATCTCAGTAGCTCCCTTGCACACCTCCTTCAGTAATAGTGATGAGTATGTAGGATATGCATCTATTAGTGGGGCCCAAAATTACATACATTTTTTTCAATTACCAATGGAGAATGAATAAGCATCCTTGGAATTACATACATTTACATATAAAGTTTGAATGATCTTTGCTTGTCTGTGATTTTCGTCCAGGAACACTAGTTCTCTTTTAAGGTTCAAAAACAGACTAGTAGGTGAATTTGGCATCCTACTTCAATAGCACCACCTTAAACCCTATTCAGGGTAAAGCTGAGAACATGTCTGAATATAATATAATCAGCATGACTTTGTCATTTATCTGAAATGTCAGGATTTAAGCTGCTGTTGGAAGTCTTCAGCGTAATCCATGGGCCACAGGAGGAATGTGTAAAAGCACTTCGCAGCGGTCACCTGCTGGGCATCTCGCCTGGGGGTGTACGAGAGGCTCTGTTCAGCGACGAAATGTACCCTCTGATGTGGGGCAAGCGCAAAGGCTTTGCACAAGTGGCCATTGATGCAAAAGTGGTAAGTTTATTTAGCAATTAATAAAATGCTTTAGGCTTCATGTAGTGGTTATTTATTTGTTTATTTTTTTAGTGCTGTAGTGTTCAGTTGATGAGTTCAGCCACAGTGCATTGTGAGAAATGTAATTTCAGACGTATGACTTATTTGAGTACCAGGCAAAAAAATATTTGGAATGAAATGAACCTATGAGTTTTAGGAAGACTAGGATGAGGTTTCTGCCTGAAGACACTTCCATTAACCATCTGCTGACTCACACATATTCTCTCTGATCATCACTGTGTTTGTCGGCTTAATGTGATGCTTTTGGGCCTAATGAAAAACAGATGGTTTTTGAGATGATGCATTATTTTCTCTTCGTTATGCACAACAATTACTCTGCTATGTGTCTTATCTACAGATTCATACAGATTTATTAACAGAATGCTTTTCATTTTCTCCTTTCATTGTTCAATATTTTTACTTTCTATCTAGCATTATATTTAGCTTATACCCTCTTTGTTATATTTACATTTACATTTGGTTATTTAGCAGACATTTTAATCCAAAGCGAATTACAACTGTCCCAACTTGGTTGGGGTCTGTACACAGGGTTAATACAGCACCCTGGAGCAATGAGTGTTAAGGGTCTTGCTCAAGGGCCCACATTGATAACTTCAGTAGACCTGGCATTTGAACCCCCAACCTTGTGATTAACAGTCCAACACCCTAACCACTGAGCTACCCCTCCTTATTTTATAAATATTCATTCATTCATTCATTATCTCCCGCTTATCCTCTATTAGGGTCGCGGTGGGGTTCCCCATGCCCATCCAGGGGAGAACGTCTCGGGCGCTGGGCAGATAGACCCAGGACAGGGCGCCAATCCATCGCTGGGCACGCACTCACTCACACAGACACACTCTAAATGGGGCAATTTTGAGAATTCAATTAACTTGATCCATGTTTTTGGACTGTGGGAGGAAACCGGAGAACCTGGAGGAAACCCACGCAGACACGGGGAGAACATGGAAACTCCACCCAGATGGGGATTCGAACCGGGAATCCCTAGCGCTGAGAGGCGAATGTGCTAACCACTAAGCCACCGTGCCGCCCTTATTTTATAAATATATTTATATAAATGTGTTGTCTGCCATACTTGTTTTGTTCTGCATCCTGATCCTGTACTGGCTATGGTTCTTGTTCTTGTACTTGCCATCCTAATTGCTACTTGCCATGTTAACTTTGAGAAATTTGACCTCCATATTTAAGTCATCCGTGCAGTGAAACAAACACTAATGAAGTGACCACACTTGTCCGGAATGGTGGGTAGCCTTGTATGCGGTGCCCGGGAAGCATTTGGGTTTTGGTACCTTGCCAAAAGGCACTTCAGCCATATCATTTATTGGGACCTCGGAATTTCGGATCGTGAAGCTGGTTCCTTAAACACAAGCGTACCACTACCACATGGTATCTGCTATGCTAACTACAATGCGACTATGTTCTATGCACTATTATGTTATTTGTTCACGTATCTTATTTGGTACCCATCATGCTACCACATGTATTATCTTTCACTTTGCTTAACTTTATTTCTATAATATATTTAGAATAGGGCGGACGGTGGCTTAGTGTTTAGCACGTTCACCTCTCCGTGCTAGGGATTCCTGGTTCGAATCCCAATCTGGGTTAAGTTTCTATGTTCTCCCCGTGTCCACATGGGTTTCCTTCGGGTTCTCTGGTTTGCTCCCACAGTTAAAAAACATAGATCAAGGTCAAATGATTTCTTCAAATTGCCCCATATATTGTGTTTGTGTGAGTGAATGTGTGCCCAGCAATAGATTGGCGCCCTGTCCTGGGTGTATCTGCGACCCTAGTAGAGGATAAAGCGGAAGATAATGGATAGATGGATACTTAGAATAATACACTAAAGATGTTCAGGAATGTAATGCTATTTTTTTAACATCTATTCTCCTAATGACATGGTATCTGTTCCGCAAACTTATTTGGTTTATTTATTTAACTATTCAGCCCAGCTAGCTTTCTGTTCAGCTTTTTTCTTGTTGCTGGTGTTACATTGTGTCACATCGTTTCTTCTTGTTGATATATTTAATACCTATAAATGGCTAATTTCATTTTTTAGATTATTTTGTTTTTCACTGTTCTTTCTCTTGAGCGTATTGCACTGCATTTGCAGTGCAATACATGGGACTAAAACATAAATGTGAATCATGTTAAGATAATGCTGATAATGATGGAACTTTTAACCCTTATTTTATTCCGTTACTCCTGTATCGACACAGACAGACTGCTGACTGATCTAAACCTGGTCTTATTTGAAAACCAGCTTGAAACTGAAATGATTTCATGAGTTTCAGAAAGGCTAGTATGAGCCTTGTGCCTAAAGACATTCCATTAACCATCTGCATACTCATATTACCTCAGAGTGTTTGTGGACTGAATGCAATGCTTTTGGGACTAATGAACAACAGATGGTTGCCAAATGCATCAATACATTATCCGCTCCATCACTCCTTCAATGACACAGCAGTGTTTTATAATTTCATTCCACACATTTCTGATGGTTTTGCATGTATGTCACAGCTTTATATTAAACACACTCAATTTGTAAAAAAAAAAAATTAATCATTTGAAGAACCCTGAATAAATCACAGGAAATTATTCATCTTTCCCATGATTTATTCACTTTAACACACGCCCTCTTGTGCCTTATTGCTTCATTAAAGCATTGCTTCTGTAAAAATGACACTAAAGCAAGAAGCTCAAATCCGGTAATGTAGCTTGTGAATTTTCTTTGCAGCCCATCATTCCCATGTTTACTCAGAATGTCAGAGAAGGATTCCGCTCCTTAGGAAATTTAAGTAAGACTCTTTTTATATATCCTCTATGTATTACACTATGGTTAATTAACAGGGTTTCTGACTAACAACTTTCTTTATACAGAGTTTTTCAAATGGCTGTATGAGAGATTCCGTCTGCCGTTTGCTCCTATATACGGTGGATTTCCTGTCAAATTTCACACATATCTAGGTGACCCCATCACATACGGCCCAGAAGTCACGGCTGCTGAGCTGGCTGACAAGGTACAGAGTTGAAATGTGTGAAAACCAAACCTCTACATTTATTTATCATTAGGCGGCTTTAATGATGTGCTTTTACAGTGTAAGCCATAATGGTCATAAACTTTTATGAGCTTTTCCCTTTGATCCCCTCTTAAGGTGCAGTCAGCAGTCCAACTTCTCATCGACCAACACCAAAAAGTACCTGGCAGTATTCTGCGGGCGCTCCTGGAGCGATTCTACACACACCCCAAAGACGAGTAACACCTTCGTTTTTATGGGTACTCTTAAAAAAAGAGGATTGCACAATCAGCCTGATAAGGAACAACATAGTATTCTCTCAGGCACTACCCAAACACTGACATTTATTTCTCAGCATTGAACCTGAAGTTGAAGAACTAATTTAATTCACATGTGATCTGTTGTTGCTCCTGATGTTTGTGGCATGCACACTGTTGCTGAGAAGGCACATCTAATAACAGTGTGTCTGATATATCGTGTTTTCACATGAACTTGAATTTGTGTGTTTTTTTTGTTCTTCATTTTTTTATTTTGTTGCTTATCTGACACATTTGGATCTGTTTGAAGGACCACTGCCAAAACTAATGGGGCCTTTCGATTTTTTTGCTGACTGAATGTGAATCACTTTAGAACACAACAGCATTTTGCTTGTGTCCATGTGTTCCAATTTTCATGCAGATCAAAGTTCTTAATGATTTATGTGCAGACTGTGATGTTATGTGTAGTGAGTGACACACCGATACAGGTGACAGGTACTGACTGCTTAATAAGTGCTAATTGTACCAGTTGGGTATTTTAAAGGAACACTCCAGCTTTTTTTTCTTGTCCAAAATTCGAATTTAGCTAGTATTATAATAATATAGTAATAATAATAATAATGTTTATAATTATATTGGTGATGATTAAAATTGTGATCTTTTTATTATTACCACCCCTATATTGGCTTAATCTTTTTGTCTGTGTGTATTGTAAAAAGTTTGCAAAAGCTATTTTACCCACTTCCCATTATTCAATTAAGCTAAAACTTTGCACACATGTTCATCGTCAATGACACCACATGAATCAATTAAAACAATTACCAATTAATTAACTAATTAATGGTAATTAATTTTCTTTTCAATGGATTAATTGCCCATTTTCTACTAAATGTTATACTTCACAAACAGAATTAATTTAGAATAGTAAATTAACACGATATAGGGCTGATTTTTAAAAAACTTTTTTTTTTAATATTTTGCTTGTTTTATAAATTGTTTCTATGCTAATATTTTTCTAAAAACAATACCTGGGAATATTTTCACCTATTTTTTTTCCCCCAATTTTATTTAATGTTTGTTTTTCCAAAAGAAAAAAAAGGTAAATTCTGCCTAAAACATTTGGACATTAAATGCTTTAATTATAATACACAGCAGATGTTTTTTCTTGAGACCTTTTATACTGCAAGTTAGAAATCATTCCATGGACATTTTAATAGGATCTGGCCTTAGTAATAATAAAGCAATAAGGCACGAGAGTGCAGGCATTATTTTGAATAAATCATGGGAAAGAGGTCCCAGGTCCCATCAAGTATTATGGCTGAAATGCCTTTGAGCACGCCGTGTGTGTATATGTGTGTGTCACTGCAGGGATAGGTTAAATGTAGTGGACAAATTCCTCTGTGCGTAAGCACAATAGTCAAAATAGATTACTTTATCACTTTAAATTATTAAAAGTGTGGCTCTAGTTTTAAAAAATGGGAAGGTTAGTATATGTTGATATGTGAACAGTTGTAACTGAGGTTGTACTTCCAACACAACAAGTGGTGTTCAAGACTCATTCAAGAGTTTTACATTAGCTTGAATACTATAGTTTGCTGAGGCTTAACTTCATACAGACTTGGAGGGTTATAACAGTTCAGTTCTTAGTTCCATAAACAGCATTAATAAAATTTGAGAAAAATCAATATCTGAACTCCAAAATAATTATATGCATCGTTAAATAAAGTTATCCATCTAACCATTATTTTCCACTTTATCCTGTAATAGGGTTGCTGGGGGTGAGGGGGTGATAGGGTTCCCCATGCCCATCCAGCGGAGAACCTTTTGGGCGCTGGGCAGATACACCCAGCAGAGAGTGCCAATTTAATTGACCTTGGGCCATTGAGCCATATTTTTGGACTGCGGGAGGATACCGGAGAACCCGGAGGAAACCCACGCTGACAGGGGGTGAACATGGAAACTCCACCCAGACTGAAATTTGAACCAGGAATTTCTAGCGCTGAGAGGCAAAAGTGCTAACGCTAAGCCACTGTGCCGCCTAAATAAAGTTATACCTATCCTATGAGTTGTCAGATATGTTACTTTCCTTTAGTGTCTACTAATAGGTTTACCAAAGGCACGAGAGAGAAAACTAAATGTAACGAATCACTTTATGGTAATTGTAAATGGGATTTGTTGTTAATGAGTAATGCAAACTATAACAATTGTTATGAAAAAAAGACATGGCATTAGTCTTGAGTAAAGAATAACAAATAATAACTGTTGCTGACATTGTTGTCTTAAATAGCAGCTGTAGTGCAGTTTAATCTTGTGTTTATTCTACAATGCAAGCTTTTATTTTAGTAATCTGCATGGATTTTTATGTTCAGTAGTGTCTTCTTTCCACTGGCATGTGCCTGACCAAATGTTCCTGAACAGTCAGGTTAGGTGTTTTGTATAGACAACAAGTATTCCCCAGGTGTTTGCTAGTTAAATCAGTAAATCAGTCGATAATGGCTCCAACTTAACTGTATTGTTCATTCATATTTTATTTCTTAGGATCACATAGGGTGCTAGAACCCTTGGTCTAGGGCATCTGGAGAAAAAAAACTGTAGACAAAGAGAGAATGCAAACACAACATGGAAAGGAAAGGTCCATCTGTCCAGGACTTGAACCCAGGACCTCCATGTTGTGAGGTGACACTGCTATCCACTGTGCCACCCTTCATTTTTTTTGCTATAATTAAGCATATAATTTTTTACTCAATTAATTGTTGGAAATCTAAACATGCAGTTATAATCTGCGATGCTAAATTATAAAAGGAATAGCAGCTGTTCTTTGTTACTGAATGCTGTTCAGAGCGGATTGTCATATGGTTTATTATGTAGATCAGATGCTATTTGGGGAAAACATGCACCTGAACAAATTTAAATATGTCATCAGTATAGAAAAATTTGAATATTTAATAAACTATTTTTACATCAATATATTAATACATGTTCAAATCATTGTCCTTGGTAATGGTGCTTTTACTTCAGAGTTTACTTGGCTGGAGATTTCCTTTAAGACAGAGCTGGCATTATAAACTAGATAGCTTCGGATGACATCACATATCTTTTATATTTTTATATATATTTTATTTTACATACATATTCCTGAAACCTGAACACCACAAACACAAAGGCGGATGAGCACTGCTGCTGTTTGCTTAATGGTAAAAACTTTTGAAAAAAAGTTTTTAAAACATTTTGCATATTTTGTCTTTGTATCAGATTACATCTACACTTACCTGGTTATCACATGAAACAGTAAGATAGCAGTTTATCAAGTGCACACACTGTGTTGTGTTATTAAAAATACCAACAATGAACCTCTGCTTCCGTATGTTTTGTCTGTTCTCAGACAGTGTCTTGCTAGTTTATTATTTGTTTACATTTTTTTTCCACCTGCTGCCCACTCAAAAGTAGCTACATACGTCTTGACCCCTTCAGGTACCCTCCTCCTGACTGATTTTTTTAGATATCCATTTCAACAATTAAATTTTTCATGTTGAGTAGCTTCAGCAAGCGGCATTGATGTCCTGCAATTTTTAGACCTTGCTTTGGTCTCGTTGATTCTAATATTTACTAAAGGCAAGAATTGCACTAATACTTGTTTTGGTTTTTGGTGTATTAAACATTGCAGGTACTGTAACATATCAATAACAGATTTTGATGTTTATACAGCAAGAATATTAAGTAAACTAGATTATATGGTGATGGGTGTCTACCTACATTTTGAGTTGTAAAAATGCATAAAGTAATTTTTTTATGTGTAAAATGTTACGAAATGGTGGTTGCACTAAATAATTTGACAGTTTGGTTACATAACTAATGACGTATTCAGACGAACTTCTAAAACATATTTGTTGCTGTTACATTTGTGGTGATTTTATGTAATACAAATTATATCGTCCTTTATGGGATTTCTGCAGTTATAATTACAAATCCAAACAATATTCCATTTATTGTAAAAAGCAACAATAAAGTAATTAAAATATTTTTTTCATAATGAATTTACTGTGATTATTCTTATTAACAGCAAAACATAAAAAAAACTTAAAAACAGTAAAACAGCGATTATCAGCAATTTTCAGACATACTATTTCACAAGTCCCAGTTTTTGCATAAAATGCCCAGTAATTAAGATTACCAATTTAATTTTTAATGACAATTTTCTGTGTATAGAAATAAATGTATGTTGTGTGTGATATCTTAAAGAACTATAGAGACAGTCTGGTAAAATGACCACAGTGTACTTTATTAAATGAATTTGGTACTTTGTGTTGCATTAGAATCAAATAAAAATTTACAAAAATCCAATATATACAAAAACATATGCTCTTTTTTGTTTTACTCTTTAATTTACAATAAAATTAGGTAACAGAGTCAATGCAGTTTAAGCACTTTTCATCACACAATGCAACTTTAGACCAATAATGAACAGGTTTATTTATGTCTTTTTTGCAATTATTTTTTTTTTCTCCATTAATTACGTCAAGTACACCACACTAGTTTAGACTGAGCTGTAATATGCCATATGGATCTTGTGGTGTCGCCACGCCTTCTAGTCAACACACACCCTTTATGGTCAGGATTTGGAATGGAATGTACTTTTTAAACATGTAAATTTGCATACATTTATTTACAGTTAAATAATCATTTGCAGCTCACAGGAGCACCTCTGCACTGCACCTCAAACACTGTCAACATCTGTACATGGTGTTAGGGCTCCCCTAACTTGCTTGGCCAAAATTCATCAGACTACTGTGCGTGCTTGTACTATTTCTCAGTTCACACAAATTCCATTAGAAATGTTCTGGTTTAGTCATTACACTTCTATTGATAAGGGACAACAATGTATCTGCAATTTAGAACAATGAAAAAACGACTGCAGACATATCATAAAGTAAATAACAGATAAGTATAATGACGATTAATGCACAATCCTTAAGTTCCTATAACAGTCTGGTCCTTGAATAAACATTACACCTGATTGTGTTTGCAACCACAAGTTTTGTTCCTGCTACATTGAAAAGTGTAATTTGCTCAAAAATAATCAGGGTACTTTTTATTTGACTTTTTCCTGAAAGAGCACTTTTGTAAGATTCCTGACACATATTTGTTGATACATGTTTTGTTCTTTAAAACCTAAGGTGTTAACATAGAGTGGCCCCTCTATTCTCCACTCTCCTGGATGATCTGTTCTTAAGATTTTGAAATGTGATTTAAAAAATTTGTGCAATTAAGTCAGCAGTTGGGCAATCAAGCACTGGTGCTGAATGAAAATGTTTTGGCTCACAATGACATTTCATTTCACCCCACAAAGGGATTCAAAGCGAATGGTATCAGGGCTCTTTGAGGCTCAATACAGTTTTCTGCATACCGACACATGTCTATGGATGTCATATAGAGGCACAGCCATGCTACCTCAGAAGGCCTTTCCAAACCCTTTGTTATGAAGCTGGAAAGCAGCCTATTTAAAACAATGAAATGGGGAATATTCCACTTACTTTAAACTGTATATTAAATTACAACATTTGTTCTTTCAGGAACAACAATTGGACCTAATCCAGTAATTTACATAACCTGTGTTTATTGGGTGAAAACTGATAGCAGTAGAAGTACAGTAACTTAAACAGAACATTAAACCACAATGAAAAGGAGTACCTTCAACAAAATCCATGTCAATAAAAAAGGCCAAGTTATTAAGGCAAACAAGAATGCAGTGATGTATATAAGCAGTTGTAAAATGCTTTTTAAAAATTTATATTGATTTCAACTGTCAATTGAACAGCATCTGAGCTTCTAGATACAAGCCTAATCAATATGTATTTAGAAGTTGGACGTAAATAGCATAAACCATACCCGCCCTTTTAGCCTATACAAGACAATGTTCATGTACAACCAAACAGACTGTTTTTAGTCAAGTAATCTTTTGGTAGGCCTGGTATTCAAATCTGATTATTAGCACCAAACATAAACCAATAAACCACAACTATTTTGTGGCTAAACTCTTCTGAGCATATGTTTTTAATTGATAGATTAATACCCATAGGTAAAGGTACTCTGCTTACATCATATTGAGGTAGGTTATTACCATTTACACTCTTTTCGGAAAAATTACTGTAGTAATCCATGAGGAACTGTCATCATGCAAGATGACTTGAATTATACACTTTCTACAATATACTGCACATGCATTCATAACTGTCAGAGATTGAATATGTGACATGTAATTTGGGTTAAATAATCCCAATTTAAATCACAGCTACAGTGCTAAACCACTGAGCCTGAACTTGTACCCACTCCCTACGACCACATCACCTCTGCATTCATTTTTATTTTACACATTAAATTTGTCTTATTAACTCGATCAAACACTGAGCCAATAAAAACTAAAATGTAATCATTATAGTAGGAAAGCATGAAATTTAATAAATACACGGTATCTTTTTCATAGTAGCATGTCAAAATGTGCCAAAATAAAATTCTAAACCTCTGTTAATTTGTTTTGATCACATTTCTAAAAAATAATATACAAGGTGTGGCAGTGGTAGTGTTGATCAGATGCCAGTTTGTGATGGGAGGCTAGGCCAAGGGAACATAACAATATCTGACACACCTGTTGTGATGTTATCTGTTAATTGAGTTTTTAATTTGGCAAATATTTTGCATGTTACTAAGGAAAAGCATCTCAAATTTTCTCACTCTGTGAACTAAATTTTGATTTGGCACAGAATCCTCTTCTACATAAAAAGGTTGTAGTCTACCCCAATTTGTTTATTAGAAAAATGGAATGTAATTTTTTCTGCGCTCATCCTGTATACTAGTACACTAAAGACGGTATTATGAATTTTTTTAAAATGGCAACCAAAAAGTAATTTTATACTAAGTTATTTTTTTTCTAATGCAGGTAACAGGTAATATGGGCGCAAATACTGTAAAGCAAGCAGTAGTGAATGCTTGTTTTTTTACTGATTATAAAAAGTGTGGCTGAAATAATCAACGCTGAGGAAACATGTTATATCTAATGTTGACATTGTAACACAGAGTGATGAGATCAACAAAATAAAGTTAATAAACAAAGGTATCTTATTAGTTATTTGCAATGGTTGCGTTTATGTTTAGATCTTTCGGCTCCGGACCCGCCAATGCCTAGTCAAATAAAAGGGCAAAAAAGGGTTCACAAGTTCAGGATTTGAGGTAATGTTGACTCATACCGCTTATGTAGTAGATAATGTCATACCTCATAAGAATTCAAACACACATCAGAGTCAAAAATATGTGAACACCCATTCATCACAACTATATGAGCATATTTCACATTCTATTCCAAATCCACTGACATAATACTGAATTAACCCAAGAGGCTTTCTATCTCATTATTTTTAAATAGAAATTTGAAAGGTCAGGGCCTATTTTGAAATAGAAAGTGTGAGTGTCCAGATACTTTTGAAAATATATTTGAGGCAAATCTTTAATTTGATCAATACTTAGAAGGTTTTAAGATTTAAAGATTTGTGATAAAGGCCATAAAGAAATGAAATGTGCTTTAATTCTAACCCTCCCCCCACTCCTCTATAATGCTATTTTCTTTCAAAGCTATAGTACAAGTAAACAATGTATTGTGATTTAAAAAAATTCACATTGCTGTATGCATCCAGGCGGAACAGTATAAATAAAAGTAAAGTGGGCACAAAATGTTTGTAATTTAAAACAACATTTCCAAGAAAGTGTGGCTGTAATCTCATTTTCAGATAATTGGTAACAGAAATACAGGACTAAATAACTGTGCTTTATTATATAACAGGATGTTTTAAGCCTAAAAATCAGTAGGCGAAATAAAAAATGTTTACTCTTCCTTACTATTAAATATAACAAAAGTCCTAATATGAGACACACATTTCTTGTTTATTTTCTCAGTAGTAATGTGTTAGAAAACTGAGTATCGTGTAGGTATTGTTCTGAGCTCAGTCAGGATCTCTGAAACAGGGTTATTCTATTTTTATAATGGGAAATCTCATTTCCTTTTAATGGCATATTTTATACAAAACAGGCAAAAAGCAATTATGTCATATGTAAAGCCTTAATTTAATGAATTAATTTAATAAATTTTATTTAATCAAGACTGAGACTTGCATTGGTTGCACTGGATGTTTCTGACTCAAATTTTTTCTTAGAATAAAATATTTTAACAATTGTGTTATGGTGCCGTACAAACTAAATATGCTATTATTAATCAAATATATGAATTAAAATTAGAATAAGTTATATTAGTATGATTTAGGAATTTTGTACAAAAAAGGATGCAAATTATTTTATACTCTTTCTACGATATCTGTACACATCACATTCTAAATATTTGCTAGTTATATCAAAAACAAAGTTTTTGCACCCTATTTGACGATAGTCACCATATTACATTAATGTCATACAGTGAAATATTGGGCAGTTTAAAACAACAGGCCACAAACTATTCTATACTCTAGGCATGTATCAATAATAAATTGTTTATTATTGAATGGATATTTCCTTTAATCAGAATATTACACTAAACTGCTAAATTTGTGAATATTTTGAAATTTCTACTTTTGGATTCTGACAATATTTAAGTAAAACCATAAATTCAAAGACATTTGCTGTACAAATGCTTAAAGCAGCATAAAAAGAGTGATAATATATGTGGGGAAATCCCTTTTGGTCCAACACAGTGATACATTACTAATAAAAGACAATTTGTTACACATTGTGAGTTGTTAGTTTCCAGCCAAATGCATGCAGGCTAGCATGTGTCAATTTATGTAGCTAATCCATGTTTTAGCACAATGGAAAGTTATATCTACAGTGAAATAGTGACAAAATTTCAACATTTACCCAAAAATCACAATGTGCATAGTAAACTTGTTATTAACAGAATTTCCAACTGAGAAATCTAGATAAATTGCTGTTCATTGCAAGTAGTTATGGCATAAGTAGTGAGCATGTGGACATGATTTTTATTAGTGACATTGGGATCAGACAAAATAAAAGTAACCTAAGATTGGTGTTAGTTCCTGCTTTTAAATGAAAACAGTGTAAAGAACAGAAGGGTAACACAGTGCAGATGGTAGGTGGAAAGAGGGCTGGAATATTACCATTAATTTTATAAATGTTGGCATATTACTGAGCAAAGTCTTTGTGGCTAAAACCACAGTGCCTTTTACTTCATTTTTACTGATTACGATTCCGTTATTCACAACAGCTGTCACAATTTGTAATTTAACAAACTGTTGTAATTACCAACTACCAGTTCCACTCTATTTCACCACACTGAAGAATATCAACACCTGTATGGACATACTGACTTTGGATGTGAGCTATTTAGCTAAAAGTAAGCTATGTATATGTTATTATCTAGAAAACATAGCAACCATGTATTCTTTTTAAAAAAGAGGAAAAAAAGAGGCAAACACTGTCCTAAAATGTTACCTAACTTGTGTCAATATCCTGAGTCATATTAAATTTTGTGATATATCTTAAAACTAATCAATGGCACATACCTGTAGTGCCCATCATGAAAATTAAGTGAACCCATCAAAACTCACACTGTGCGACCAAATAATGATGTACAAAAAAAAAGTTCATCAAAAACATAGCATTCTAACAGGCACGTCAACAGCTTCATACATGTAACATTTTTCCATACATAAGCTTCTTCTGTGCTCAATTCTCATCACATCTTGTGCTTCTCATGTTGTGTCATCACCTGGCATCCCTGGTATTTGTGTCTTTTCATTTCCTACAACGAAGACACTAAGAAGCACTTAGCAACTGAAAACTTGAAATACCAGAACTTTATCTTTTATATGTACCAGAGTGGGTGAGTTTGGCAAATTTAAAGATACAGTGTCACTTGAAATTTCTGTAGACACTACATTTGGTTCTTTCAGATGATTACACATTTACATACCTAACACATACTCACACACATGCTCACATTGATCCACACTGAGTAATACACTGTATCTTTAATCTTTGACCTGGAGTTCGTCCAAGCTCCAGCAAGTGGTTGGTTGCTGTGGAGTTGAAAATGAGGATCATTTTTTTCTCTTTCAGTCCTCTTAAAAGTTATGTTTGCAAACATTTGTAGAGAGATCCACACAAGCCGAGCTGCCGGGAAGCGGTTTCTTGGCGTGGTATCTTCTCCCGATAAGAAGATAAGAGTAGGTGTTTGCACTGTGGGATGATCCAGTGTGGCTTGCTTTTTTGATGTTTTAAATTATTTTCTACAGTATTCAAGTAGATGTTTGAATTGCTGCCCTCATTTTTTATATACAGTTCTGGCAGAGATTTTTAATCCACTCCGATCAGTATATCCACTTCAGGGTCCTGTAAGGACCAGGATTTTGGCACTGCAAGAGATTGCTGATGTCAAGTGTTTTTTCATTTTTGTGTTTGTATTAACATGAGACGGGTTCATCAATAAGGTCATGTAAGTGGATTTTAAATCCTTCGGTCCAAGGACAATGGAATTTTGTAGACAGATAAACTGAAGGAGCGCATGACTAATGCCTGGAGTGAGGGGGTGGCCAAAATATCAGACTTTTGTTCAGTCACAGAGTGCCACACAAAAGTTATTTTAATGCAAGTGTGATAAACATATATGGAAAAAGAATCACACATTTTTTGTGTTTATGTCTATGTGAACATTCCACATCTCCTCACCAACTCATGTTTGGATTCCTGGATTTGTTGTTGAGTATGAGAGCCTTTTATGCTGTAATCTCCACTAGTAGGGTTGCCACATAAAATTTAAATGCTGAAAAAATGACTTGTACATGTCATTTCATTGGCTAAACATGAGACATGAGAATAACCAACATAAATAAAACCAGTTTCACAAGCAGAGGGGCAACGTTGGATTTTAGTGGAAGAATCAACATATGTTTTTTTAACTCGCATTCCATTAACTACAAAGTACATTAAAGTACTCTATTTTTTACACTAAGTAGAATAAACAGCAGAAAAAGAAGGAAATTTTGGGGAAAACAAATTATTACTTTGGATATGGATAACAAAAGAATTTATTTCATGCCTCGACAGTCTTAATGTCAAAAAAGTAAACGCCTTTAGAAATGATGTGGCATTAAAAATGATTGCGGTAACACAATAGTAATCGGAAATTTGTAGCAAAAACATAAAAAACATATAAATTGAAAGTTTGATGTGGTGTACTTTATGTATATGTGGAGATATTTTAAAACTAATTCATAAAAAACTTTATTGGGAGATTTTACCATCTGTGCTTTTGATCATGTCAGCTGAGCAGTCTGGATGGTGTCACGTATTTCTTAATAAAAATGGTGGCAACCTTGTCCACTAGTGATTACATTAAAGAACCGTGTAAAAAAAACCCAAACGGATGTGTAAGCTAATGAATAAGGAATACTTAAAATGAAGCATTTGCTATTAGCACCTGGGTGAACATTTTGCAAACCCTCTGTAAATCACATTTCCATTAGCCCTAAAGTTTCAGCTCAAACATGCTGCTTTTTCTATGATTTTATACATTTGCTTTCAAACATAACTACTGACTCACTACAACTACACTAATTTCGCCTGAACAAGTTTGTTTGCAAATGCGACTGGTTACTGCTATTTTTGTTTTGTTATTAGTATTTGCTTTCAAGTACAGGTATATAAACTTTTGATATGTTCTCAATGATTTGAGCCTTAAACACTGTTTATATATAAATGGGGTTTTGTGTCTTTTTAGCATATCAATGTCAGAACAAATTTGTTTTGAGTAGCTGGCTACCAAGACTTAAATTGGATCCATTGCAAAAAACAAAGCAACCATGAAGTGTTCAATAGGACACAAATGTGACTTCACACCTTTTTAATAGAGTTTGATTTCCCATGAAATTTCCCTCAACATAAAAGAAAATCATTGAGTTAAATTGAGTAAATCCATGAAGCAGCACCTCATAGCTATTTTTCCAATGACACAACATAAAATAGCTGTGTGCTGAATTTCTGAAGGAATATGTAAAATCTTTCAATTATACTTAGATATATTAGATATATTATTAGTAATGTATTTATGCAACTGTAAGTAAAAATGCTTTCTTTTTTGTGATTACTGAATACCAGAACAAGTTCCCGTTCTGGAGTTGTGTTATCATGTCACCTTGTTTGTGACTTTTTTCTAGCATTTTTAGTTTACTTTCCAAGTTCAAAGGTAAGCTGGGTTAAATTGAATTTACTAAATTATAACCTGCGAGTATGTCCATATGTTTGAGTGTTTGCATTGTGACAACACAGCAACTATTCCATGTTGATTTTTTTCACCTTTTGCTCTGTGAGTACTGTGATAGGTTAAATAAATATCTACAAGACGATGGTTGTTTCCATTTAAAGGTCAGACTGTTCGAGTGTAATGACAAGTTCAATTCTAACTTTGAACAATAAATTTGTTTTACTGAACAGAAACAAGGTTTCTAAATGTTAGAATTGTACTGTATGTGGCCAAAGCTAATTTCACCAAGGTGCAAATAGATGCTTCAAATGAGAGAGAGGGCTAGTAGGGAAGGCTGACCTGATGACTCTGAAAAGTAGTTTTTGTAAGTGTCCATACACCTGTGAATCCTTTGTGCCTATTTTTGTACATTTTTTTGTTTTTTTGTTTTTTAAATCCATGACAATCAACATCATGAATAAATGCTATCTTTGAGGCTGATAGTCCCATTATGTTATTGCCACAGTCCTGCTGTTAATGTTTGATAAACTATAACACGTTTTTGTGTAAAATCATATGAGTGTGTTACTACAGGGGCAGGGCTACAAAGTGGTTTCATATTCCAGCCTCTCCTGGACAAGCATGTCATCTTTATAAAGCAGTCGAGGTGGTGTTGAGGAATTGGAGATTCCCAGGATGGCCCTGCGGATGCCGCGATCCAGCACATGCCTCTCCCAGGCTGGATATCTGTTCCTACAAACGTCTATTCTTATCACGGTTTCTTCCACACGTGCAGCACGAGAGGATGGCGTGGATGGAGCAGTGGGTCGCACCTGAAATACAGGGGCACACCCATCTCGCTCATTGTATTTTGCATCCCGTTCTGTGTCCCTCCCTAGAGTGCCACCTCTATTTGAGCGCAAAGAGTTGGTAGCACCCTCCATTGGCATAGCAAAGCCTGTGGCAACGTTGGTATCATCTAGCTGGCTCAGGCTGGCTGAGCGTCCAAACCGCGGGCCATTAGGATGGAAGAAAGCGTAGTACATGAGCATGAAGACAATCCCTGTGAAGAAGCTTGAAAAGATGACGCAAAGGGCAGGAACAGCAAAGGCATCGGTGCCCACTGGCAGCCGATAAAGATACCAGAGTGCACTTAGTGCGGCATTTTCAAGCAAAATAACCAGGTAGTAGATAAACAATCGGCAGCGTGTGCGCCCCTCCTTCACGTTGAACCAGCTGAATATGTAGATTATGCCCACCACCATGTCGAAGACAATCTCCTCCCACTTACTGACGCAAAATTCGGTCTCGCAGTGCACAATCCAGAAGGTCATGATGCACCAGTGTAGAACAATGAAGATTCCAAAGTAGAGCTGAAACACAGAGGCAAATAAGGCGAAAGTCACGACCCGAGCAGCAATAGTGAAGAAGTGCCAACAGAACTGGATGATCACAGCCAGGTAGCTGATAGGTTTCTTATCATCACGTGAGTCCCGCAGTGCTTTCTGGTAGGATGCCAAAGCCCAGGCTAGAGACACCAGAGATGCAGCTGCTGTCATTCCTGCAATAAGATCAAAGGAAAAAGATTTGCCTTTGAAGATGGGTGTTATTTTAATTTAAAGATTCATAACACAATCAAAAACTGTTGTTTAATCAGCATACATTATATGACTAATAGTATGTTTACATCCTGTTTAACACACAAAAAGTTAAAGCTCAGACAGAATAATTTGTATTTAATGTTTATTCAAAGAGAAAAAATGTTTGTGAAGTCAAGCATGTATGTTAGAGTAAAGCACAATGCTGGCAATCAAATAATGCTGTCATTATATAAGGGACTTTTGGAATAACATCTTGGTCTATGGGCTAGCGAAATTATTCAGCTTCTTAAAATTTCTCTAGTGACTAAACTTCCTATCAACTGACAAATTTTGTGACTATTAAGATTTTTGCCTAAACCAACCTGCTGTCTGGATTGAACAAACAACTGAACAAAAATAGAAGTTGAATGGCAATGTCCCTGAGATGCTTGAAAATACTTTATTGTTAATGCAGCAGGATGTACAGAAGATACAGAGGATTGAAATTGTTTTACTCACAGAACCCCAGAGTAATAATTTGATAAAGCAGAATGTTATCAGTGGCTTTGTGATCAGTAGTAAATACAAATACAATAATTTGGAGGTAAAGCCTAAAAACATTGGAAGGTTATTTAGTTGATGCCTGATATGCTGGCAATGCCAAGTGTGATGAAAACAGTATGTGATAGAACCCCCACCCCCCTGGTTGTCATGTGACTGATGAAAGTTGCTTGATATTTGAGCTTTGGACAGATGCAATAGGGAGAAAAAAGGAGTATACGCCACAATGCGTTGCTTGGATACCATGGTTATAATTTATCTGTGTAAAGACGAAATGTTTTCTGGGAATCTAGAATTCATTATAAGACACGACAATATTAGATCATATTTCTGCTTAACTGTGGAGTTACAAACCAAGCAAAATCCTGAGGCTTCATATAAGAGTGTGATATGGTACATGGTGTCTTGTTAGACATTATCATTATAAATATCTTTACCCTTCACAAAGTCTGATATTTAATTAGTGTTTTTACTCTGGCTCCCTGATTGACGCTAACTGCACACTGTGTTTGTGCCAGTGGTAATTTAGGCAGTGGATTACCAGAAACAACCACACATAATAGAGCTGATTTGAAAAAAACAACAACAATAAAGTCTGAAGGTTAGAGAAATCTGAATTTATATTATTAATGCTGTAGTTTCTTTGAAGTGTGCAATGATTACTTAACACTTGTAACAATTGTTTCCTGAATAAAATAAAATGAAATTAAAAAAGGGGGCTGAAGTAACTAACAGCGCTACAACAAAGCATGACTGGTTGGAATCCCAATCTGGGTGGAGTTTCCATCTTCTCCCTGTGTCCGTGTGGGTTTTCTCAGGGCTGTCCAGTGTGATCCCACAGTCCAAAAACATGGATTTAAAGAATTAGCTGCCCTAAATTGCCACATGTCGTGTGTGTTTGTTTGTGTGTCTGCGTGAGTGAGTGCGCCCAGTGATAGATTGGTGCTCTGTCCTGTGTGTATCTGCCCAGCGCACAAAACGTTCTCTCCTGGGTGGTTATTGGGACCTTACCACGATCCTATTGGAGGATTACGTTGAAAATAGGGCCTGGTTGCTCTATGGTTAGGATGTTGGGTTATCAATTAACAGGTTGTGGGTTCAAATTCCAGAAACACTGACATTACCAATGTTGGTACTTGAGCAAGACCCTTTACCCTCATTGCTACATGGAGGCTGAACCAACTCTGTGTTCAGATCTCAACCAAGTTGGGATATTTGTAAGTCGCTTTGGATAAATGCATCCACAAAATGACCAAATGTAAATGTAAATGTAGATAATAAATGATTCAATGGCTGCTCTGAAGTGCCATATTAGCCCCCCAAGTCTCCTGCTGCTCAAATATGTCTCTTGAGATAAAGACCTCAACAATCTCAGCCGTGTCCGTGAATTTCATGTTAGTTGCTTATAGTATTCAACTGCTAATCTGAGGATTGGGGGGTTCAGATCCCAAGGACCATGTTACCAATGTTGGTCCTTGAGCCCTTGGCCCTTTGCTCTCATTGCTTAATAAAATTAACAAACAAAGATTCCTTCTGTGATTTTGTTTTTTGTGGATGCCCACATTAAGGTACACGCCATACATTTTATCTACAGAAAATGAGCACTAACAAGCAACCATTACATCACTTCATGTTAAAAAATGGTTTCCTTGGTTGTAAATGATTTGTTTTTATGGGGAGTTCATATATCATTCAGTGCTTGAGAATGGTTCTAGAGGAAGGAAAATCCATTTAGTTTAATTGTAGACTATATCATTAGGGTTAATGTTTGAATCCTAGAAGGCTAATTCAATCCATCTGTTTATACTAAAATGTACCAAAGTGCTGAAGGTTTACAGAAATTATTTCACTTAATAACTTCACAAGAAATGCATAACTTTATTGTTATTTTATGAAAAATTGGTTATTTCATATTTAGGCCATTTAAAAATAAATAAATAATTTAAAAATAAATATATATGTGTGTGGTGCGGTGGTTTATTTGTTGGCATGTTTGCTTCTCAGAGCTGTGGATCCAGGTTCGTATCGCGATCAGGGTGGAGTTTCCATGTTCTCCCTGTGTCCAAAGGGGCCTTCACCTGGCTTCCTCACACAGTCTCAAAACATGGATTCAAGGTATATTGGCTGCTCTAAATTCCCCTATATAGTGTGTATGTGTGTGAGTGAGTGAGTGAGTGCGTGCCTAGTGACGGATTGGGATTGGCGTCCTGTCCTGGGTCTATCTGGACTTCACGGACTTCGTTTGCCCTCACACTTCAATAGGTCTTTTTCCTAATCTGTTGATTAATGTTTGTGATGAAAGCAGATCAGAGGAGGTCCAGTTTGCTCTTTTTGCATTTTAAGCAGAAATGACTGAGTGCTGTACTTATCTCAAAAGACAGAAAATCAGAACAGGGCTTTGTTTATATGTCTGAGGCTTTTTTCAGAGACAAATTGGGTTGGCATGGCTGAAGCTTAAGAGTCATGACATGGTTATGTATGCTGTGTCATCCCATCTCTATTGACCCCCATTTTTTAAAACTGCTTTAAATGCTTACTAAAACTTGGAAGTGTGCTGGAGCTATGACAAAAAACACTGCTTTAAAAAAACTAATTTTATTGACATACTGGTCTGTTTACTGAGCTTCTTTAACACCTTATTTATGTATTTAACCCACTTATATGGGATCCAGCCTATTAGGAACACGGCATGGTTTAATGACTACTTTGTAAAGTAGGATGATTAACTGGTGACAGCCAGGCTGTAATTTTTCCTTTAGTGTCAATTTGATGGCTGTGGGCTCTTCTTTTCTGCTTACTCCCTGTATCCATATTCAGTGTCTCTAACTCTAATTCTCTCCCTTTTTCCTTCCTACATGTTTCTCCTCTGCCCTCATGCACATGTAGCACATCCTGAGGAGACAGTCGCCACGGGAACCGATGCCTAGTCAGGGAGGTGACGTAATGCTCCAGTCTCTCCGTTTTAGCTGTGGTAATTTAGGACAGTCACACAGGGAATGTGTGTCTGTGTGTGTTTGTGTAAGTATCATGTTCTGGGGACCATAAAAAAGGATCTTATAACAGAATTCATTGAAGTTTAAGATGAATATGATTAGAATGTGGTTTAGGTTTTGTTAGAAAAGCAGTAGTGTGGAGTAAATATGTCTCCTTTTCACCACAATATATGAAAACTAATCTCTGGGTGTTTTTGCATGCATGTAGGTTTAGTGAATGATTACATAAAACCATACCATGGTTTCATTACTCACTGCAGCTAGTGTGGAGTCAAACTGGAATTGATTTACTCAGTTGTGCACAATAACTAATTAAAAAAAATCTTTCAGTTTTTTATGGTCCATACTATTACTTGTATAATCTAAATCAAGGCAAGATTGAGTTGTTTTAATCGAATCAAAAACAAAAAAAGGACTATAAAACATAAATGGTAAATATAAATATATATATTTTTATTCATTCCCTCTATTAAAATACTGTCTATTTCTTATTGTACTGTTACTGCTATGGGCTGCTAAAATTCCTTTGGTATAAATAAAGTATTCTATCTATCTATCTATCTATCTATCTATCTATCTATCTATCTATCTATCTATCTATCTATCTATCTATCTGTCTGTCTGTCTGTCTGTCTGTCTGTCTGTCTGTCTGTCTGTCTGTCTATCTGTCTATCTATCTATCTATCTATCTATCTATCTATCTATCTATCTATCTATCTATCTATCTGTCTGTCTGTCTGTCTGTCTGTCTGTCTGTCTGTCTGTCTGTCTATCTATCTGTCTATCTGTCTACCTCTCTATCTGTCTGTCTATCTGTCTATCTATCTATCTATCTATCTGTCTGTCTGTCTGTCTGTCTAACGGTGGCAGGATCACAGCAAAGCTGGGGTGGGGGGGGGTTTCGAAGGTCTGGCATTGCAAACAGTCCTGGCCCACAGATCTTGTGCCATTTGCTAAGCGTGTGACATAATGAGCCGGAAGCGTTTTGGATTGAGTTAGATGACTTTTTGAAGAAGGTACCCAAAGAAAAACTGTGAGTGAAAGAAATGTGGTAAGCCAATATAGTGTTAGTGACAGGAACCTAACAAGGCAAATGATGGTAGATTTAGTGAAAAGGATAAAATGGCTGTAGTGAACACTTTAGGAACATATAGTGACATAGAGTGGAGGCGGGAGAATACAGGTGGAGTATATTCTGTGTAGAAGCTTAAACCTGAAAGAAATTTTAGATTGTAATGTAGTTGCAGGGGAGAATGACGATAGACAGCACTGGATGGTGGTTTGTCTTTGGTGATGAAGAAGCGGAAGAGAGGGAGAGCAGAACCAAGAATCATATGGCGGAGATAAAAGGAATATGACTGTCATATGAACTTTCAGAGAAGAAGTAAGACACCGATATTGGATTTTTATATAAAAGAACTAGACAACTGGGCATTGACAGCAAAAGTCGTGAAGGAATCAGCAAGAATGGGCAGGAAAGTTGAAAGAGGAAAAGGTTGATAAAAAAATAGCCGGGATCTTCAGAGAGATGAAATGAGTAGCAAAAGTACAGAAAGATGAAGCATAAGAGCCGGAGTGGCAAACACTAAGGAAATTGCTTATGACAGGCTGTATGAAAAGTTGGACACTAAGGAATGTGAAAAGGACTTGTATCGATTCGACAGATAGAGACACAGTGCAGGGAAGCAGGCTATAATAATAAAGGATAAAGATGGGAATGTGTTGTCCAACAAGTACTGTGGAAAAAGTGTTTTAAGGAGCTGATAAGTGTACAGAATGAAACAGAGAAATGGTTGTGATGGGATGTTAAAATATGCATTGTTTAATAAATATTTTAAAATATATTTAGCAAATTTGTAATTTGTGCAAGGGGGAAAATATGGATATGATAGATAGAACAGAATAACAGAAATTATAAACAACTATAAAAAAGCAGTGTACAGTATATGATGCACATGCTGTAAATTTTACTATAAACATAGAACAAATCTATGTTTGAAAAAAGAGGCAGTTTCCATGAAGCCCACTATAACAAAATTATTGATATATTAAACTAAAATGAGGAAATTATATCCAGTTGTATGTAATCTGCAACCTCACCACTAGGGGTCACTTAATTCTACACACAACTTCTTTAAGTGGACACAATGATCAGATGTAATGGCATGTTTAATACATAAAAATAGAAATTGTTTATAATAATGTGTTAAATTGTGTATTGTAATTAATTTGTACATTGTGATTGTAATTAAATTTATTAACCTAATCAGGAATCTAGGAATCAACACGCTCGAGTGGACAAAAACTATTTCAGTGAATGGACCTGTGTTTGAATTCAAGTTAGCATGTATCAAAGAATATTTTTAACCAAAACAAACTTGGTCATATGCAAATAGCACAGCAAAATTTCCAGGGCAGATCAAACATTTCTTGATGTAAATGGATGTTTCAAATTTGTCCACCAACAAAAGAGCGTAGTTGCACTCAAGACATTTATGTTCAAAATTTTAACTTGATTTTTTTTTTTAAAAACAAGACCACATTCACTTTCAACACTTACATGGAGAGAATAGGGGTCATGTCAAAAATGAAAGCCCTAAAACATGATGTACAGGATAGAGATCATTTTAAAGTCAACTATACAATGTATTAACATTACAAAGTTGAACAACTGGGTAAAGTGAAAACCTCACATTCTTACAGTGGTCACAACATTGAATGCTTAGTCTGGCATTTGATTCCTTTGTTGTAGATTTATCATTCTAATAAGCTGTGTGCCCCATACCGAATGGTTCAAGAAAAAAAAAGTACCTCTAATAACTAACATTATTTACTAACTAATGTTAATATAAACTAACACTATTGCATTATATTAGTCATTTAAATAACATAAAAGGTGACCAGCTGAAGTTATACCTTTAAACTGAAAGATGAGTAATATACATAGAACAAAAAAGACAACAAGCCTAAGTGGAACATCAGTGCCTGAGAGGAAATGGTCCTTAAGAGGGTTTAGGTCAATACTGGGCAGGCCAGAGGGATTTGATGTAACACTGCAATCTAAAAAAAGTGTGTTTTCAGTTGTGAATGGAAAGTGTATTGCTATATTTTATATGAGCTGCCTGAAATTTAACTCAAGTAAAATACTGTAGCATATACTGTAACTTCAACAACAATCCATAAATAAATCCAATTTATCAATATTTACAGTTACACTTATACAATCATGTTACACAATAGTCCTGTTTTAAGAATAAGATTGAATCCAGACAATAATTTACCTTAAGACTACAAATAACCCAAGATGTATTATGTCTGATGTACATTCTAATGGTGCTTTCTCTGTATTTCTTTGCATTTTTAAAGTGTTACACATTTCTGTGATGAATATAATCATTAATCCAACCATCCATCTATTATCTTCCACTTTATCCTCCACTAGGGTCGCGGTGGGGTTTTCCATGTCCATCCAGGGGTGAACGTTTTGGGCGCTGGGCAGATACACCCAGAACAGGGCGCCAATCAATCACTGGGTACACTCACTCACACAAACACACTCTATATGGGGCAATTTGATGAAACATGAAACTCCACCCAGATTGGGACTAGAACCGGGAATCCCTAGTGCTGAGGGGCAAACATGCTAACCACTAAGCCACTGTGCCACTAATCATAAATCTTTATTTTAAAAATTCTATGAATACTTGTTCTATTAATTCTTAATTCTATCAATACTCTATTAATAATGTGTTTGCCCATTTCCTTAACTATTCATTTTCATAGCCCCGGGATAGGATTCACCATCCCTAAAGACCCCTTTTATTAAGGTAAATCTCTCTTCTGTTTTTCTGAAAAATGTTCTATGACAAAGTGGTATTCAGCTATTGTTTAAAATTTATGGATTATTAGTTGTTTCTGTTATTTCTGGTACAATTTGTATTTTGACATTTCTGAAATTTTAAGGGGTCCAGGTCAGGGCCCACTTAAATTCCTTTACATTATACGCTTCAAACATGACACACATGATTTAAAAAAAAAAATCATTGTCTGAAAATAAATTTTTTAACAGATATTACAATGCCATCTTTATTTACATCTTCATCCACACTTTTATATCAATAATTAAATATTTATTTAGCCTAAATATTTTGGTTTTACATCCATATCCTTGAGGTCCTCTCTTCGCGTAGTAAGTGGAGTAGAAAAGCATTATTCCATAATTGTTGCCTTTTATGTGGTAGCAAATAATAGTCTAAAATAATGGAATTTTAAAGATACTGAATCAGGAGAATGTCTCCTTACTGTCTGCTAGCTGGCCATCCTTTAAATGTGTGCTCAAGAAATCCTGTGTCAGTGCAGAGCCCTTACTCTGTGAAATGGAAACAAAATGGTGCACACTGTTCCACAAAACTGGATTCCAGCAATCAACAAAAGAGGATATCTACACTAAAACACTGACCAGGGTAAAGTGGAAAACGGCAATAAACCTGCTTAAAGTGTTGTATATCACACATTGTCAAGTAGAAGAGAGAAACTGGAAAAAGAGAAGAAGGTTGGAAAAGAATTGTGTAAAAAGATGTTACATAAACAGGCAACTTTGAACCCAAGAACCCATGTTAACATCTTAGTTATGTGTGATTTTACTATGCCTCACGACCAAACTGTTAATATCCATTACATCACTTAAACATGCCTAGTTTAAAATAACAGTACATACCACTATTCCCAATTATCTTCATTATTTGACATATCCCAAAATAAAACACAGCTATAATTGAGCACTGCAAACATTAAACTTTGCTTTGGCAGGTGTATTTAAACTCCTGGTTGTCAAAAGACTGTGTAGCACCTATAAAGCTCAGGATAGAATAGTCACACCTGCTCCACCCTCTCAGTTTCCACCAGCCCTGCTGCCCTTATCTGATTTGAGTTGTTCAAATTCATCTAAGATTCAGCCCCTGCACCATATTATGCTGTTATTCTTGCCTGCGTTTCTTCTCTATGTGAAAGCATTTTACTTTTGCTTATGTGTTGGATTGTTATAAGGTTACTCCTTATCATGTTGTTCGATATTTGTTTTCCAGAAGTAATACCTACATGTGGTTCTTTCTTCTGCCTTTTGCTAAGCTGCTACAGACACTTCTTGACTTGTTTGTTTTGCTTTTTGAGTTTCCTAAGTGCACACTCTCTTTTTTGCTTGGTGTTGCTGGTGTTTGCCTTACCTCTGCTGGTCTTCCTATTTGCGGAACCCGCTTTAAGTAGAATAATGAACACATTATACTACTTAAGAGCAACAGCAGTAAGCATTATACTTTATGCCAGTGCAAAAAAAACTGTATGTACTAGTGCAGTATACATTGCAGTTCTATCCAAACACAGAGGCTTTTGACTTTTTTACATCTTAACCTATTTCATGTTATAAGTTTCATTTTTACATTAGTTTTCCCATACATATTTTTTTGCTGCCACATACTTTTAGGATAAGTAAGATAAGACAAGATAAGATATGCATTTACTGGTCCCATAATTGGTAAATTCACAACTATCTATAGGGAATGGGGAAAATTTTAATAACTTTAGCCAAGAAAAATCTTAATATTAATATCCCCCTATTTAAAATATCTTTAATATTTAGAAGGGCCTTACATAGTTTGTCACCAGAGTGTACATTGTCAAAACTACCCAGATCTGAAGGAACATAGCAAGCAAGATGTTACCTTGGACGGGCTGCAACTTGTGCGTCTGTATAATGATGCAGAGCTGGAGGACCAGCTGGGGGGCGCTCTCCAGGAATGTTGCCAACAGATGAAGCATGCTGACATCAGCGTACTCATACACCATTCTCCAATAGAACCTCCAGCGATCATTCTCACTACTCCGTCTGCTACGAATGCCTAAGTAAATGGTGTGGAAGTACCTAGAAAAGAGAAATTGACGGTTTCAGACAGTTTGTGGTAATTAAGTAAAGTATTATCATTTTGTTTAAATTCATTTTTAGGAAATTGTTTATCTGTAATAAACTCGCAGAGCATAAGACTAGATTTTAAACAATGCCAAATGACTGACATTTCACTCTGTAATTAAAAAAAGTGACCTGTCATTCTAAAATACCTGCTGTTTTTCCTCACTGTTAAAATTCTTTCGCATTTATAACAAAATATAAGTTTTCGCTTAACATATAACTTATATAAAAACTTATAGCTAAGAATACAATGAGCCTTTGCTTCACTGCATGAAATATATTTGAAAAAGATTTTCTGTCCTTATTTAACAACTGGCAATGTAAATAAGGTAACCCTTGGGAAATTAAGATTCAAGATCAATCAAGCACATCACTATCTACAACACTTAAACAAGTGATAGAATAAAGTGATAAAAAGATCTATTTGCATACCATCCTTACACAAATAAGAATTTGTCCCTCACATTTAACCCGTTGTTGTTGTTATTGGAATTTGGTTAAGACTTTTTTCGTTCCCAACTGTGCTGGCTGTCTTCAATAGATAATATTGGGAATAGATAATGTGCTTTTAGTCGCTGTTAGCAGCACCTAAGTGTGGGTATACTGAGGTATACATCTCTGTGTAAGAAGTGTAGGAAGAGTTGCATGCCACCAGATACTTTTATATTGCTTTCATTCATTCATTCATTCATTCATTCATTCATTCATTCATTTATTATTTATATATTATTTATTTATATATATAATAATATATTAATAGTATATTGTTTATATTTATTCGTTTATATTCATTTATTATCATTCACTTAATACTCTATTAAGGTCATGCCCATCCAAGTAAGAACGTTTCGGATGCTGGGCAGATACACCGATGACAGGGCTCCAAACTATCACTGGGCAAACTCACTCCGACAGACACACACACAAACACAACCTATATAGGGCAATTTGGAGCATTCAGTTCACCTTGAATCCATGTTTTTGGACTGTGGGAGGAAACGGGAAAACACAAAGGAAACCTACGCGGACACAGGGAGAACATTGAAACTTCTCCAAGACTGGGATTCAAACCTGCACCCCCAGTGCTGAGAGGCAGACATGCTAACCACTAAGCCACCATACCCCTCAGTTTTATTAGGTCTATTTTATTACAGTTTAAAACTATTATTTGTCTCTTGTGCTTTTCTGTCTTATAGTTTGTGAGGATGTTTAATGCCCTTTACATGACCAGTTTCCTGGTGAAACCTTCTTTATACCTTAAATTCTGCAAAGCTGCTTTATGCACTCATTTCTCAGAATCCCGCTTTACATCCCCAGACTTGTTATGTCGTTTCTATCCCATAATTCTTTAAAACATAATTATCCTTTTAGTTCATTGAAACTCTCCAATCTTTACATATTTTGCATCACTTTACAATTAATCATTTTCCAATTTACTGTAGATATTTAGAATATCATATTATTGTTATACAGATTTAAAAAAGAATTAGGTCCAGAATGTTTCAATGTGAGCTGTTCTCTTGAGGCTAACTAATCATTCCTGAGTGTTCTTTTCCCATTAGACACACACTTCACTTCATTTCCAAGTTCCACGAATTATAACTTTAAAACTAATCATGGACTTTAAATATATTAAGCATTTAAACTTATTTCCCAAAAAGAGGTCTCACTTTTTAATGGGCACCTTTTCTTCAGCTAAAGTGACTGGAAGAGAATAATAATGAGATCCCAGGGTTCAGCATATTCATCTGTAGTCAGATTCTAAACGACCCTTAGTAAAAATAGTTTAGGTGTTAAAATACTAAAAGTCTTAAATGTCTTTGTGGCTTAATCTTAGACAATATAACAGTAACATAACTTTTAATGAGAGATTTCATTGACATTATAAAATGTACATACTTTGAACAAAACCACACATAGAAATTAATGTCAGGTTTTAACAGAACAAACAAATGAATTGTGACTTAGTCTTAGACTTGAAATTTAATTTATTTTTAAATACTTTTTTGACAATTTTAGGAAATTTTTACATTACAGGATAAGATAAGATTATTTGTCCCACAATAGGGACATAAAAAAATTACAAGTGAATAGCAAAATAAAAGCTGTATTAAAATCTTTAAAATGCTTTAATATGATTAGCAGTGCATGTGAGCTTGAGGTTCTTCCCACAGTTTACAAACATGGATTTAAAGCGAATTTGCTGCTCTAATTTGCCTCTATATAGTGTGTCTATGTGAGCGATCATGTGCCCAGCAATGGATTGAGCCCTGTCCTGGGTGTATTTGCCCAGCGTCTGAAATTCTCCCCATCACTATAGAGGACTAAGAGAAGGAATTGAGATAAGAGATGAACATTATAAAGTACACAGCCACAAGCCGGTGGTCATCCACCTATATTTTCATCTCTTTTCTAAATACCATTGAGCAGATATTTATTTTATATTATTTTATAATTTATTTTATATCTATGTTTAAGTTGTACTTGTTTCTGTTCCAGCATACATACTACCCTTTTCTGTACATTATAAGCCCGTAATAGTATTCATATTTATCATTGTTTACAATATATAAATAAGGTTTAAACAGTAAAGGAAATCAATTGAAGCCCATGAGAATATGACAAAATTATAAAATAAAAAACATAACATAAACAGTAGTGCACCTTGTACAATTCAGATGTTCAGCTTCATCAAAACAATATGAGAGAGATTGGGTTCACAGATTTTGCAGAGGCCTGTTGATCAAGATATGCAGCCTGGTAGTGAGCTATCAAATACAAACCAGAACCAGCTGAAGCTTTTTCTTTACAGATCTTAAATGAATACTGAAATGATTTTAAATGAACACATTAAGGTTTCTAAACAAAAAGCTTTATATTTGGTAAATGTTTAGATACTTCAATTTAAATAACATTTAATCAGTTATTTTAAGCCACTTGTTCCAATGAATGAACTGTGGCAGACAGAATTGTCTAGTACTGAGCTGTGAATATGAGTAAAGAAGCAGTTGAGGTGATAATACTCACCCGTGAGTTGTCTGTGTTTTATATCTGTCTGTCTGTGCAGTGCTTAAGAGAAAAGGAGCGGACGCTCGAGGGAAGAGAGAGAAAGTGCCTTTACCTAGAGTGGAAAAGGCATCTTTCTCTCCACACTGTTACTTGGACACAAATTTGAATTACTTTCTCCTCAGGACAAAGGTTTTTATACACTATCCTACCAACCAACAGTTCAACTTGTCCCACAACCTTTACAATGGTCCGAGCTAACAACACCAGTGATTGGTGGAAAAGAGTGATTAGAGCTATTGTGTGCAGGAGAAACTCACATTTACGTAATGTGGAAGTTGTTTTGTTTGTTTGATTTTTCCGCTCAGTTAGTTAAATTAATAAATTAGTTTGACAAAATAAAACCTCACCAAGAAGCGATCAATTGCACATGTAGTAACCTTGACACCATTTGCAGGAAATTTAATCACAAGTCTAAAAATGCGCTTGGTAATAATAAAAATAACACAATTGCACGAGCAATGCTGATGCTGATATCATAACAAATGCTCTGTACTGAATAAACACTTTTATAAAACAGCTAGTTCCAGTCCTTTAATATGATTGGCTGAGCCATTTGTCCAGCTGTGACAATATTGACAATAATGCCCAACTCTTTTTAAAAATATTTTTTATTTAATTATTTACTTATTTTTAGTCATTTAGCAGATGCTTATCAGACAATGTACAAACAAGAACTACTCAGGTCAGTAGTTACGGAAAATCCAGCTACACTGAAGAATTACCACATTAGATCATTATCCTATCACCCCCCCCCCTTTTTATATTTTTTTTTACATAAGGTGTTTGTGAAAGAGATGTGTTTCGAGTTGTATCTTAAAGATGCCAAGTGACTCCACCTTATGTACATCTGACCTCTTCACATTCGTATCACTGAGTGAAATGTGTGAATGTGGTTGAACATTGTTTTAGTTCATGTTCCATCAGTGTAAACAGCAAGCTGATTTTCCAATGAGCTGTATTCCATTACTTAGCAATCAAATGTTTACTTTAATAACAGACTACGGATTATTGATGTTTTTTGATTATACTGTTTTTATAACCATTACATGAAAGAAATAAGGCACTCGGGGTTGGTTGGGCATTATTGTGAATAAATCACAGGAAAGAGGTATAACTGCACGACGCATAACAACACTTCTTTTCTGTGATTTATTTACAATAATGTACGCCCTCTCGTGCCTTATTGCTTTATTAACTATTATAAGAAAGTCAATACAAAACATGTTATGCATATTTGCAGTATAATGAGTACTGATGTTACAAACAACAAGAACTTCACACTCATTGACACTAAATCAAATTTTAAAAGCCTTTAAAAAAATTGTGTTCTTTTTTAAATTCATCTCAGTAGGAGTGCAAATCACAATCCATTACTTTTGAAAGGTAGAGTGCAAACAACATGGGGGTTTGTTTATTTAAACATTTCAGTCAGGTCTGCCACTGCTGGCTGTCTTCAGCATGTAAACCATCCCAGTGACACATCCCGACTCTCGCTATGCTGTCTGCCCTGTCTTCATCACTGCCTCGTTTAGCTCCAAAACCGTCAGCGCTAACAGCACAGACAGCGCACACACCCTTGACTTGGCTTCACACTTCCTCACCTGCCAATCAGCTGGATGAATACAGGCCTCAGTGAGAACAGAGTGTACATTGTTATCACATATTGCATCATGGTTTTAGGAATATTTTCTGTTGCAGCAATCACACACTCAAAAACGCTGCAACTCTCCACAGAGTGACATTTTACTTCAAGCTTCGAGAGATAAATTCATTTTAAATTGTTTAAACAAAGACTAGGCAAAATATAAAGTGGGTTGATTTTTTGGGAAATGCTTACCTAGGAATAATGCAGACTTGTCAAAACACTGCAGAACATATTTTTAAGCTACTGGAATGTTGTGAATTTTAGCATTAATTGCTACACATTGATGTGATTTAAAAAGACGGCCAAATACATTATGCCTAATGATCAAATGTTTTGTTTTATATTTTTATACTAAGTGCTTATCACCTACTTCAAAAATAATTGGCATTAATTTGTGATACCAAACACACATCCACAATTTGGGAAATGCTTTTAAAATTTAGCAATTGGTTCCAGAATGTGAGGAAATTTTTGAAGACTGATCCAGGTTAACTGTGACCCTATGCATAGAAAAGTCCATGACAAAAATCTAGGGGTTAGAGAAATGGGGGGCTGTTGTCCTCAGGTTTTCCACACTTATATATAGTGTGTTGTAATGTGTTTCTTTATTGAACTAATTGATTAGTTAAAGCTTAGGAAAATTCAGTGCAATAAAGTTGTTAAATAACATTAAAATACACAATACAAATTACTAAACGTTCTTAGTTCTTGCAAATTCTGTCAGTATGACTTTATTAGTTAAGCAAAATACTTTTTGTCCCTCTCTTTTACAAAAAATGTTCCCCTTTAGTAAACTGTAAGTTGATAACTAACTGCTGAAAGAATGTAACATTTTCAAAGATCTACAAAATTGACTCTCAATGTTGTATTTACAAAGAACAATTCATTAGGCGTTGTGTTTCTCAAAAGAGGATGTGAGCACAGGCACCGAGAGAAAACATAAAAGAGAAAAAGCGTAAGTGTGCTGAGAAGCTTCTGTCTGCCATCACAGTAATTTTTGTTAAACACAACAGTTTTTTCTTCTTTGCACTTATTAGAGTGATGAAAAGCTCAACATCGCACGGTGACTCGTGGAAAAAAAAATGTTCAACTAGATCAAATTGCCAGTGTCATTCAATGAATTATTGTTTGGTATGAAGTATTTAGTCTTTTTACTAATCTCTAAAATTAGTTCATAAAATTAGCTAAAACAACCATAATAAGAGGAATATTAAATACCACAAGGCATATACCACACATAGCTTCATACAATACATTGAATGACATGTGACCTCTACAACCAATAAACCACCAAAATATCAAATGGAACAATTACTATTACAAATACTATATAGATGTTTACTCTGAGAGTGTACACAAAATATAAATGCTAATAAAATTAAAGGCAAAAGAGGAGGCACCTACTGGTCCAGTTCTTACACAGCTGCATCCTCAATGCTAAAACAATAGAGGTAGTCCCTGTCAAACATATTTGCTAAAAGCTAGCACCGCTGGTAGGGGCAGTTACTCAGTCAATAAAGAAGTGGAGAGCGCAAATTACAGTCCTGGCTTTCCAACAAATTTAATGACTTACTGCATGTTCTTCACTTCACCAGGAATTAGCATGACTTGTGTATTGCTGTCAGTGGGCTACCAGGGTAGCAACATGCGGTGTGCTGTCCCAGACCCTTAAGCACTAGCTTAACCTTACCAAAAAATGCATGTTGTTCTAAGACAGAGCCATGCACTGTAAATTGCGAGGGGGCAACTAATATGTAAAAAATGCTAGAGTTTACTACATATGTGAAATGTCCCTAAATGCAATGTCCTGAGAAATTAAATACACTCAGGGCAGAGACTGATGTATTGTGATCATTGTGGCTTGAAAAGTAACCCTTTAGCCATGGTTGTTAGTTTAAATTTTATGAATCCTGTGCATGTTTACCAACAAAATGGTAAAGAGCATACACAAGGATGACGGTGTAATCTGAGATGCATGAGGACAAAGCTTGTACAGGAACAGAGGTATCAGATAGCAGGCTGTTCTAACCTGAAAATGAACCTCGAAGTGTCACACAAGAAGGACAGGGACATTGATTATTCATAAATGCCACACAAAGAGAAACGTAAAGTTTTAATACAATAAAGGAAATAATTATGTTGGTTGTGTTATCTATATTAAGTATCTATATATTGATAAAAAATATTGATAAATTATACCTGTTTTTGCATAAGATTATTTTTATGTATCCTAATTGGTGTGGTGTGCAGGGAAATGTTTTGCAGTTCACCACTATAAGGTAAACAAGGACTAATGATATATATATATAAAAAATGTTGCTGTATCTTTATACTTACAGTCCTTTAATACTATACTTATATTAATAAGCTTAATTTGTGTAGCACTTCTCATATAGCATTAATTTAAAGTGATGACAGAGAGTAAAAATTGATAACTTAATAAAAACAAAGATATATAATACTGCATCTTTGATTGTAATTGAGTTATCTCTCACTAACCTGTAATCCCCCTAGGCATTCTAAAGAAATGTTTAAACAAAACTCATTCTTTAGGAGGCAAAAATTACATTAAAACTTCTTCAGGTACAAAAACCCAAGGTATTTTCCCCAAATGTTCTATATAAGCAACAACAGCACCAAATAAACTTATTAGACTTTAGAAGCAAGCTACAGTTGTACAATTGTCCTAATACAGTGTGTATGTCGAGAGTATCTACTTACAATATTTGAGCTAACTACAAAACTTATTCAACACTTAATGGAAAACCAGAGTGCCATGAGGGAGGCCATCCATCCTTTGGAGCCATAGTAAGAAAATGCTGTCTTGTCATTTATCAGCTGCATAGTTGAACTGTGGCACTCTGGTTTTCCATTAAGTTTTGTGGTTAGCCCAAATATTGTAAGTAGATACTCTCGACATACACAATGTATTAGGACAATGTCTTACAAGACGTGGTTTGCTTGTGGTACTAAGCACTCTTGCAGAAAATTATTTTATCAGTCATATAATAAAATGTCTATTTATAAAATTATACCCAATATGTGGATCTACAGCAACAGAGTGACATATCTTAATACCTATAATAACTATATCCAAAATGACTGGTGTATTAGATTTAGAGTAAAATGCACTTTCATTGAGTTATATATTTATTTTAAAGTTTAAAATGCTTGACCTGCCAGCATTGGTTCACCAGGCAACACAGCTTTGCTTTTAAGGCAGTGGGAAGATCAGGCCACGAAAAGCAGCAAAAACATCACAAGCTGCATGCCTCTGGAGAAAGCACTTCTAAAAGCGCATGATGGAGAGCTGCAAGAAGAATTTAAAGTCTTTACAAAGAGTCGGGAAAAAAAAAGCTGCACTTAATGGTGCCCACTTGCTGATGATCTATGTGTGAGAATGTGAAGAGCAGTGACAGACAGATCAGATAAAAAGGTTAACAGAAAACTTCATAGGAAGACAATAACAAATCAACAATGTATAATGTATTTCATTCATTCATTCATTCATTCTCTTCCGCTTTATCCTATATTAGGGTTCCCCATCCTCATCCAGGGGAGAAAGTTTCGGGCGCTGGGCAGATATACCCAGGACAGGGCGCCAATCTATCGCTGGGCGCACACTTACTCACACAGACACACACACAAACACACTCTATATGGGGCAATATGGAGAACTCAATTGACTTGATCCATGTTTTTCGACTATGGGAGGAAACCAGAGAACCCGGAGGAAACCCACGCAGACACGGGGAGAACATGGAAACTCTACCCAGATGGGGATTCGAAACGGGAATCCCTAGTGCTAAAAGGCGAACGTGCTAACCACTAAGCCACCGTGCCGCCAAGAATGTATTTATCAGATGTATTTTTATAGATCAATTGTCTTTTCAAACAAGTCAGTAAGTCTGTACTTACAGCAAAATACTGATAACAGGTAAATCAGCTATTACAGGTGGACTTGTTCATAGGCTTTTCAGGTGGAATTTGTTCATAGGCTTTTCAGGTGGAATTTGTTCATAGGCTAAGTAAGTAAATGAAATAACAAAATAGCAAAATCCCAAATTTTGCCCAATACAGTAATTTAGGGTTAAAATCTTATCTCATCCTCTTGTCTTTCGCTTAATCTTCTACTAGTGTCCTGGTGGGTTCTCTGTGACCATTTGTCGAATGTTTTGGACAATGGGCAGATACACCCAGGACAGGGAGCCATTCTATCGCTGGACACACACTCACTCACACAGACACACTATATGAGAGCAATTTTAGATAGGGTCAATTTTAAGAAGCCAAATTGCCTTGAATCATGTTTTTGACTGTGGGAGTAAACTGGTGAAAGCCCACAAGGACACTGGAAGTATATGTAAAGGGGATATGCTTACCACTTTGCCACAATCAGAAATGATATCTCTGTCATTCTACAAGATGTTTTTTTAAATCCCGGATTCATTTATTTCTGAACAATATTCCCTGTTCTCTGTATAGTGAATCACAATTTAAAGCCATGAATCAAAATAAGCACAGATTTAAGAGAACATTCCTTCTCGTCTGTGCAGAAATCAATTCTCTTGACTGATAATCATTTCTTTTTTATTGTGACCCTATTCAGGATTAACTATTAGCTTTGAAAATAAATAAATATATGAATTGATTGAGAATTCATGACTGAATAATTTAGCATTACTTTTAATGAAATCTTTATGGAATGTTGGTATTCTTTAATTAATTGTAGAACAGATTCTATCTTTATTTTTAGTGAATGTTCATATCAAACTTTTTACATTTACTGCTTCATGTCAGGTTGCTTTAAGCTTTAAAACAGATCCTTCTCTATATGGTTCTGGTTATCAATATGCCGAAGTAGTTCAATATGAAGTTTTAATGTTTGTAATGCTACAGAAACAGTTCTTCTAAGTTCTATCCAAATTTCTGCTGTTGAAATGGAATTAGGTGGGATTGATAACCCAGACCTATATACGGCCCCAGAGAGTCGGCGGCGGATGGGAAGAAGTCCAGCGCCATGATAAATGCCTGCTGTCCATCTGCCAAGAGGAACTGGCTCATTCCAAATCAATTGAACCTTGTTATTCAACAATTACGGCCGGCCCTTTTACAGCACCAGGGAGAGAAAGAAGGTCAATGGGATACAAAATCGTAAATAAGTCTTGCACCCGGTTATTATCACATACTAAACTCCTGACAGCGCCATCTTTCTGGCATTTACAGCTCACTGTGGAGACATGCATTAATCATATGATTGAGAGCATGTAGATTTCAGGAGAGTACAACATATAACAATAGGCAATACAAAAATTAAATATGAATTTTCAGTACTTTAAGAGTATTACACTTTTCCATAATTGACAACAAAAGCTGCGAACAACATCAAAATTAATTACCACAGTACAACAACCTAATAAACCACAAAAATAAAGATCATGCCATGTACACATACAGTATATACCATTTAATCACCATTAGGATAATGCCATCTGTTGCACATATTAATTTCATAGAAATCCAAATTTTATTAGTTAAAATAATGATTTTCCATGTTCTTATGTCTGTTGAGGTTTGAAGTAAATTTGTATTTGTCTGAATATTATCTGAAAAAGTATTAGCCTTATAGGAAAAGGGATAAATGACAATTGTGGGAAACAATCAGACATCAGTGTGTAATTAAAGGGTGGCTCAAAAAAACAAGAGATGTTAATGACTCACCTGCTGTGTGTTCTGTTAGATGTTATTGTGCAGGTAACGATCTGTGCAGAAAGGACAAAAGCTCTCAGAGAGAAGGATAGCTGTAGCACAAGTGACAGCAACCCACAGGAGCTGTGTGCATGAACATGTACACATGTGTTTGTGTCAGAATAGACACTTAAATAAAATTACTGTAAAGTGCCATGGCAGTGCCATTGAAAAGTCATGTTATAAACTTTGGCAATAAACGCCAAATTTAACTTCATCACCAGCCTGATCTATTTACTAGTGTGGTGGCAAAACTCCGATGTGAGAACATGTGTGGTCATGGACACTGACCACACATGTTGGAAGGCTGGAAAACTTTTTTTTTTAATAGCTTTTTTTTCAATGTTTATATAAAATCTAATAGGAGATTAACAACAATAGTTTTTATTACTCCTGTGCAGGCAGCTAAATTGCATTAGTTAAACACCATTAGTTATGGTGTATATGCTTAAGTATGCATCAGATGTCCTCTATGTCCATGGTGAAGTACATACGGAAGTAAGTGAAGAAAGCACTACGGAGACATGTAAGTCCACTAAGCCAAAGGGCAGCATCAATGCTGTCACATCACAGCATCATGCCATGACAGCACACTGTTACCATGACAAGCATTCCTCTTGGACCCTGACATTCAGTGTAGACATCAAGGGAGGGGGAGGGAAAAAGCAAGGAGCAAAATGATATTAGCGCAGCAAAAACAGTGTAAAATACCAAGGAAAAACATGTGCAAGCTCATAGCATAGGTTTACAGGTAGAGCTGTGCAGCTAATGGTAACCCTCATTAGCCAGATCAGAATCCGTTCAAGTTAAATGGGCTCTGACAACACTGAGTGACGCGTGCAGGTTTTAACCTCCTATTTACAGCATTTACATTTCATTCTAAATTCAAATCATGTCACCCTAACCTCTTAAAATATGACTTTACCTCACCTTAGCCTTTTATCTCAAAATAAATATACACCATTTTGTCCACTCTGTTTTTGCTTTAATCCCATTTCCCAAATTGTGTCATCGTTCCAAACCCATAGCCATTGCTATGCTCCCCAATCACCTCCTATCAATCTGGAGGCACATGCTTTATATGCTCTTGAATTTTCAGGTCATTTCATTTAGGTTCAAGCTCATTTACATCTATTTTGCTTTTTTTGCAGCATTTATCAAATGCTTTATTTAGAATAAAGTATAAACGAAGCCAACGCGGATCATGCTAAAAAGCTTCCACTTATTTACATTTTTTTTGCGTTTACGTTTTAGCAACGTTGAAACTCTTTTTCATGTGAAATCATTAAAAAAATATAGGTTTAAGGCCATGTTTAATAGCTTACTGCCTTTTCTTTTAGGAACCTTAATAATTTTTTGTTCGAAACTCCAGTGACTATACCACCCAGCCATCCTATAAGAGATTATGAACTCCTAGAAGGTAAGTGTGAAAGGGTGGGACACAATTTGGACCAGAAACAGGATTGGGCAGCCTGTGACCTCCGTGCCTTTGTCTTCCTTTGGCAACAAGCCACGCCACCTGCTCCTATGCATCTCTTGGAACCTCTTTTTGCCCCACCAATGCTGTAGCCCACTCCGTGCTCTGCCGAGAAACTGGTGAGGCATGGCTTTGAGAACATGCCCGCAAACCCGACGTGTATTTGTCGACCACATTTCATCACCTCTCTTGTTTCTCCAGCTCCACCTTCTATTCCCTGCCACACATAACATTACCCTTATACAGGGAAGACCTAAGCAGTTTGGGTATAAACCTAAAATTTGAGGGGATTGATAGTACAAAAATATTTAAAAAAAATAACAAAATAAGATTTGAATTTAAGTTCATGTAATCTCATCTCATTATCTTAACCACTTAATCCTATAATTGGGTCATCCTTGGGACAATGTTTCGGGTGCTGAACAGATATACCCAGGACAGGACACCAATAAATTCAAACCACAATGATCTGTTTTCAAAGCAACCAAATGCAAACTAAGGGACACCTAGCAACATTTAATATATTTAAACAATGCTAATGCTAAACATATACTTCTTTAGATTACCTGGCAATCAAACTGAATGTGACATTTAAAATTTACATTTGAAATGTTAACAAATGCAAATCTCAGTGCAGAAACAAATAAATCTACTAAAGTTTATTTTAGATCCCCTGATTGATATTCTGATTGATATATCTTTTATGAGATTTAATATGCAGATAAAGCAAAGTAAACAATCTTGTATTTTAAGTAATAACCATGCCAGTTATGAAAAAAGAAAAAAAAAGTGTAAAAAAAGAAATCCTGACCCTGTAATCTCTTTAAATTTATACTGATTTCTCAATAATGCATAAATGAAGTTATACGGAACCTGCAGTATCATGTATATTTCATTGAATTTCATATCAGTATAAATCTTTTTCTCACCAAGTATAAGGTATATATACAGTGCATCCGGAAAGTATTCACAGCGCTTCACTATATATATAAGAATTTGTTGTATTCTTTGTATTTTATGTAAAACCAATTGTGTTCTTCTGAAACTTTAAGCTGGCACTTTGTATTCTAATGATTTCACTATATCAGCTCTCCACAGACTATTCTTGGTTCTACGTTTGAAATTGATAACTTATGCTGCTGTGTCTATTAACTGTAAATTGAACGTTGGATGCGTAAAACAAACAGGATCTCATGTTTCATGGTCAAGACTCTGAAACCAGCCTGGTGCGGAGTTCCACACAACACCGTGGATACCATTCTTAACCATCATCAATACATCCTTTTTATTTTTAGTGCACATAAACCTAATGGGGTGTGAAATTAAGTCCTATTGTCGATGGAGCATTCAGAAATTGGGTCTGGGAAAAACACAAGGACTATGCTCACACTTCTGCTAGGATTTACTTGGCAATGTGAATTGTTTTAACACTTCCAGGAGGCACTGAACAAAACACATGACCAAGTGAACATCAACCCCACAAATATATTGACCATAAATCAGTTGCTCCACCTGCCTGCATGTGCTATATAACCCAGGGATGGATAAATAAAGGAAAAAAAGTTATTGAAACAACACATGAAAAATCTAGCAACATCTTTATGTCATGATTAACAACAAATAATGAAAATTTATTCATTCATTCATTATCTCCCGCTTTATCCTCTATTAGGGTCGCGGTGGAGTTCCCCATGCCCATCCAGGGGAGAACGTCTCGGGCGCTGGGCAGATAGACCCAGGACAGGGCGCCAATCTATCGCTGGGCACACACTCACTCACACAGACACACTCTATATGGGGCAATTTTGAGAATTCAATTAACTTGATTCATGTTTTTGGACTGTGGGGGGAAACCGGAGAACCCAGAGGAAACCCACGCAGACACGGGGAGAACATGGAAACTCCACCCAGATGGGGATTTAAACCGGGAATCCCTAGCGCTGAGAGGCGAACGTGCTAACCACTAAGCCACCGTGCCGCCCAATAATAATGAAAATGCAAATTAGAAAAAACAGTGATTCTGATAGTAATCTGTTTTTATGTTAATGTTTATGTTTTTTATTTTTAAAACTACTGAAATCTAAAGGGTTCCTAACATGCAGGTATATCTGTATGGAATAAGGACTAAGATCATACCCAATAATGGTTAAAAGTTGTTTAGAACAAGCTGTTGATTCCATCAGTCTGAGGGTGAAGATAAGCCTAAAACAATGATATGAAATAAGTATAGAGTATCTCTTTTGTTCTTAACGAAGATCTGACCGAATCCTAATGAGTAGAGAGGGAAAAGGGGCAATGGCACAATAATGGTAAAGGTTATAAATCTGAATTTAGTGGTATATAGGGTCACGGGAAAGTTCCCCATGCCCATCCAGGGGAGCAAGTTTCGGGCACTGGGCAGATATGTAGTTAAACAAGCAAAGAGTCATTTTTAAGACTGAGAGTTTATTCATACTGAATAAGTCGTACTAATAGTTTACAAGGTAGAAATTACTAATTGTACTTTTGTTTGTGTTATTTATGTTACAGTTCTTATCGTCAGGTTTAAGGTTATGTACAAAGTTGAGGTATAAGTTCAAGAATAAACCTAATCAGTTTTGGCAAGAACATTTGTGCAGTCAACTATCACTGGGCACACTCACTCACACAGACACACACACAAACACACACTATATGGGGCAATTTAGGCCATTCAATCTACCTTGAATCCACATTTTTGGACTGTGGGAGGAAACCCAAAAACCCAAAGGAAACCCATGTGGACACGGGGAGAACATGGAAATTCCACCCAGATTGGGATTTGAGAGGTGGACGTGCTAACCACTAAGCCACCGTGCCACCCATATAGTACATCTTATATGAAATAAAGTAGAGTAGAGCAATACACAGTGGTTTATAAATCATAAACTACCATACACATAGTATTACAACAGATGTTTACTTTATAGTGGAAATTACGGTCCTTTCACTACACTGTCATTTTTCTCCAATACTTTTTCTTTTTACATTCCGAACAATATACATTTTTTTTTAGATTTTTAAGGGAAATTTGTCTGTTTATAAATTGTACCTGCACTCATCTAAGCTCTGTTCATTTAAAAATTTCCACAAAATCACCGAGAAATATCTATAGTAAATGAAAAATGCAGCACTTACTTCAGATGTGAGAATATATAGAGATAAATAAACCACAATGACTAAATCTCCCTTGCTTAGCTCTACTTGATTTAGGTACTTGATAATGTATTTTAATTTATACCCTGCTAAAATATTCCTATGGCATTAAACAGAAGGGATTTGTTGTTCTTTCCAAAGCCAGTAAGTCCTGTCAACACAGTCATGTTTCTCAAAATGTACAATTCCTAAGGCATCAACACTAAAGCTTCAGCAACAGGTTATGACTGAATAGGATGCATTGCTGTTGCTGTGCATTGCTGTTGCTGTGCTGATACTGTTAAGAAACCCCACTTCTCATATCTTGCTTGAGGTAAAAGATAATAGATTGGATGCATGTTAATCATTAATAAACAAAAACAAGAATGGTGCTTAAATTAAACATGTATATACACCAGTTTGAAAGAGGCTACATATAAAAATATACTGACATATTTGGTTTCCATTTCCTCATAATTTCAGTCGTTATGACAATAATAATTAGAATAGTCGCTGGCCCTAATGTTGCAAAAGAGAAAACTGACAAATCAGACTCAAATGGCTTCCACTTAATCCTATATAAAGGTAAGTCCCCATGCCCATCCAGGGGAGAATGTTCCATGTGCTGTGAAGATACATCCAAGCACCAATCTATCGATAGGCACACTTACACAGACATAGACACACAAACACACACACTATATATATATATATATATATATATATATATATATATATATATATATATATATATATATATATATATGGGGCAATTTTAAGCAGACATTTTAATGTGAATCCATGTTTTTGAGTCCATGCCCTGGAGGAAATGCATAGGGGAACATGGAAAACCCACCAAGATCGGGATTTGAACGAGGATCCCCTGTGCTGAGAGGGATTTTACTAGCTACTACGCCACAAAGCTGCTACTTGAAAATCTTTTAATATACAAATTCCTAACAAAGCTTAAAATTTCATACTGTGATGTTGACCATGTACATATCCGCAACCAGGGCCGCACAGTGGTGTAGCAGTTAACGTGTTTTGCGTCAAGGCACTGGGTTCAATTCCCAATAATTCCCAGTAATTCTCAGTGGATTAACCAAGGTCCCTTTCGTGTATGGTGTGCATGGGCTCTCTCAGCCTGTGTGAGTTTACTTTGGGCCCTTTGGATTTCTCCCACATTCTAAACAGAGGCTGATTGCTTTATGATTGTATCGTTTGTAACCGTTCCTGTCGGGAAATAGCCACTTATGCTGTTCCAAGGTTAAGCTGCTAAATAAACCAAAGCGAGAGCATTTCTTTAATCATTGACTTGGCTTTAAACAAGATTATTTGATCGTTGGACCGATACAGATGTCGGTCTAAAAGGCCTGGTTTGCAAAGCTATCATAAAATATCTTTGGGATTACAACTGCTGATAGAACTGAACTTAATGATTCGTTTTTATAGATTAACCCAACAATCAGTGCGGTACTGTGGTAGCGGTCAGCATGTCCACCTCTCAGTGGGATCAAGGTTTTGATCTGGGTGGAGTGTTTTTATGTCCTGGGTGAATCTGCTCAGCACTCAAGATCCCCTTTGCATCTGGTTATAGACTTTCCAAAGGGCATTTTTTTGTGTGTTTAAAAAAAGGTAATGGAAAGATCTTTGTCACTAAGTGTACTATGGTAGTAACATCCATGTTTTTATTGAATGTGGAATTTGAATCTTTGTTACACACTAATGTGTAGAAAAGTGTTTATGTAATTTATGACATCGTCTACATTAACGCATTACCCAACACTAACCAGGAATCTCTTTGGGTAACTACAATTTCTGGTTTACTGTGATACAATGAAAAGGTAGAATGGGGAAAAAAAACGTGTTCATCCTGTTTGCTAGTATTTTTTTTAAATGCTGTTTCATGATGTAACACTTATTTCAGAAAATCCTTTATGAAATTTTTTTTCTTGCAATTTAAAATTCAAACTTATTTAATCATGATTTAGCAACATCAAATTATATATATATATATATATAATATAATATAATTATAAAAATAGTGTGAGCGAGTGTGCCCAGAAATAGATTGGAGCCCTATCCAGTGTGTATCTGCTCAGAACCCGAAACATTCTCAATTGGATGGGCATGAGAATCCCCCGCTACTCTAGCAGAGGATTAAGCGTAAGATAACAAATTAATAAATTAATTAAAAAAAGCCAAACTGGCATTTGCAAGAAAGAGTCAACTGATTTTTTTCATCTTCTTTTACCGGTTTTGATTCTTACACTAACAGGAAGAAAGTATTCCTTCCATTTTGGGGTCACAACACAGTGATGTTCTGTGTTGTCACACCTCCAGGGCCTCTCCAATCTCCTGCCAACTTCCTGTCTCAGAGTGACTTTCTCTATAGTACAAATAACACTTAGTGATCTACACTGGAACCTGTACCCAAGTTGCAAAAACTTACAAAAAATGGCAAAGATTTTAAACATATAAAAACAATACTCTTTACAGTAATTATCCACACCATGTCACAATCAAAAGAAAGTAGTTCATCAGCAGAATTTTTCTATTTAGCTTGAATGAAGCACAGCAAAACAGTAACCCTTAAGAGCAAAAAAAATCCCACTCATGTATTTACTGCGCTGGTAAGTGCTAAGACACTGCTCTCAAATGAAGCATTTTGCAGCCCGTTCAAGAGGTTGTGACAAGACATTTATAGAATGCGTCAGACATGCTTATTCTTTTCTCCAGAGAACATTAACAGCACGAGTGTAAGCCATGCGGTGATGCCACCAAAGTCAGTTTCTATCGCTATGGAAACTGACTTCTCTGAAATCCAACAAGGGCTCAAGAATGCTTTGCACATTTCTGACTATCTTTAGGCTCTGCCTTTTGATCATTTGAACCAGAAAATATTAAACAGATTCCAATTACCATCCACTGGGATACCTTTGGAATCAAACTGTGTAAATGTAGTTTTGAATATCTATTAGCCTGGAGTTCCTTTTATCAAGGCTTATGTGTAACCAAGATCACTGCCTTTCCAATAAAGCATTTGTGAATGGCTGTACTTCCAGTTCAGCAGGAGTTCTGTGGTTTAATTGCCCAGCTTTGAACAGTATATCTCTAAAGCTCAAAGCTTTTGCTTTTTTATGAGCAATACATTTTGGTGAAAAATTGAAAAGTGTAGTTACAGTGTGTGTCAGGCTTCTTGGGCCATATAAAGAGAAATATGAGCAAAACAAGCACAGTTAATATACACTATAGGAATACAATTTTGGCATAAATTGGAATGTTGACAACAAGCAAGTTCCACTTATTGTTATATCAAATTTATACAGTACAACCTGTTGGGAAAAGCCTTTGATAAATAAAGGTTGATTAGGATCTCAACTGAGCTCACAAAAGTCATTTTTTTCCCTCTCTAACATGACCTAAAGCAGAGTCATGATGGAGGACAAGGTCAGCAGAGGTTCAGAATAGACCAATGTGGTAATGAATAAAGAGACAGTACAAAGTTCACAAACATAAGTTTAGAAAAGTGAGAGGAAACGGGAAGTTCTGATAAAGATTAGGTCTGCAGAGATAGATAGGAACTGACATCAATAAAGTCATGTGCAGCATATGGAGCCAGTGAGGTCAAGAAAACCGTAACAGGTCACAAATTTCAGAGATAGAAGAGTATATTTCATCCTGACAGAAGGTAATTCACAAGATACTGAAGTGAATCTATTAATTTGTGATAAGTGTAAGGAAACATGTAAGTAATACTGTAAAAAAATACTTTATTTAAACAATATCCTAATTCGTTGAATGCATATTTGGCTGTTTCATTTACTGAATGTTGTTTTAAAAAAGTAGTTACCATAAGTACCTTATAAAATAAATTAAGTTGAGCATTCAAATGACCCTAAAGGAGGTTATTTAACCAAAACGACCAGATTGCTGTTTAATATCACATTTAAAGGATGGATAATTAGTACTTAAAACCATAATTTGACACAAAATATGAACATAAGCCATAGCAGAAGGATCACATTTTTGGCATCTGCATATAATAATCATAAAGAAAATACAGTCTGCTAAATTCTTTAACTGACCACCTCTTCAGATACAGAGAACCAGATCTGTCAATTAGGTAAATCTCATCTAATTATCTTCCGGTTAATCCTATGCCCATCCATTAGAGAATGTTTCGAGTGCTGGGCAGAAACACACAGGACCAGGTGCCAATCCATCTCTGGACACAGTCACTCACACATATACACACAGTACATAGGCAAATTAGAGCAGATAATTTACCCTGAATCTATGTTTTTGGACTGTTTTTGGAAGAAAACAAGAGAAAACCCACAGAGACAGGGGGGGAAATGGAAACTCCACCCAGATGGGGATTCGAACCTATCCCCAGCATTGAGAGGCGAACTCGCTAACCACTAAGCCACTCGCTAACCACTAAGCCACAGCCATTAATCCTAACTTTCACAAGCCAAAGAAATCTTATGGTAAGACTTACCAAAAAGTAAAAGTTGTTATAATTCACAAAAAAAGTGGCCTTTAAAGTGTGAGGCTGGCACAATGTCTGTTTATGTCCCCAGAGTAGAAAACAACTGCAAACGCAAAAAGTAAATTAAGAAGTCAAAGTTGCATGACAAGTTCTTGATAATTTAGCATGTTAAAATGCATGATAAAATGTTGGTGGTTGGTCAGTGATGGTCTGAGGATGCATAACCATGGGGGATTGCAGTCTAAATGCTATTAGACACCATGATAAAATCCTCTGCCTTCTGCTGATGTAGTGGGCTGTGGGTTCCTTTCCTTGTGTGACTAAAGTATGAACGCAGTTCATAGGTGATGAAGGCACTGATGCAATTGATTTGCCCTTGTGTTCCTCAGACCTGAATCCAATTAAAAGCCTCCGGGATGTTCATGAATTAGTACATCTGATGCTGCCAGGTTGTGGCACAGATTTTCTAGAAGCTAACTGAAGCCCTGATCCAGGTCTAGGAGGACATCCCCCAGGACACTATCAGCTAGCTTGCAAGGGTGCCATACACACCAGTGAGTAACATTGTAAATTGATGGAAATTGGATAAGCCTCCAATTTTAATGTTTTTCAATGTTTTTTAATATTACTTGCTTACAGCCATTCATAAGGGGCTCTCTCATTTGACCACTGTTTTATGGGTTTTATGGGCCTCATGCTACAACATGAAGCCCCCCACCCAAAAGAATGATGGAAACACACCAATAGCAATACAACTGAATTAAACATATGAACTCAATAGTACAGTTCAAACAATGCATTTTTTTATTAATGACATATTTTTCAGTCTGTAGTGGTTTGCATAGTTGCACTTCTATTTACAGGACTCTGTTAATGCCCTCAACCACCATTGATGAGCCTGGTGTGGGAGGCTTTGACCCAGCAAATAAGAGAGGATCATGAGAATTCTTCAATAATGTAGGTGTAGTCAGTCTGGCACTCACAACATGCACAACATACAATTTTAACTATTCTTGCTCAGTGAGTTTCTTTCCCAAATGAATAAAAGGCCCCAGGATAAAAAAAATTCTCACCTAAAACTTTCAAGCTATAATTATTGATTTTTGTTAGAAAAAAAAAACATTGAAAAAAATCATGATTTTTTTTTTTTTTTCATTTTTAAGCGTGTTAATAAACATTTTAACTGTAATACAGTTTAGATGAATCATCAACAACTATATATACTAGTATAGTTAATTGAACTACAATAATAAAATTGGCAATGAATTGAGAAGGTGATTGTAGTAAAGATGGTTAGTGTACATTATTTAGCCTTCACTTACTTTATCCTTCTCACTGTTCTACCTGTTTGTTTGTTAAATAAGCTATGCTTGCCATCCATAATTGTGATTTCCAACATTAATTAGGAGCAATAATAAAAGGAGGGACATGATGACCTGGTGTATGTGTAAGTTTTTTCTGTGTGTGTATGTGTGTGTGTGTGTGTGTGTGTGTGTGTGTGTGTGTGTGTGTTGCTTCAATGACTAAACAGGAAACATATAGTTCAAACATGAAAAATATAGTAGATAATGTATTTTTATTAGATAAGCAACATGGGAGATCAGGGATAACTCATTCAGGCTGCAATCCTCCAGATTTATGCCTCTCCAGACTCCAGATTGTTGTATGTGTGTGTGTGTGTGTGTGTGTGTATGTGTGTGTGTGTGTGTGTGTGTGTGCGTGTGCGTGTGTGCGTCTGTGTGTCTATGTGTGTGGCTATATGTGTTGTTTCAATGACAGAACTGAAAAACAATGTAACAAAAAAAAGTTTTAGCAGTCAAAGTGGTCCTACCCATAATATTATATAGATTATTATACATAATAATATTAGATGCCATGCAGTGTATTAATTGTATTAATTAACAGTCTGTAAGCAAGCATTTAAGCTTTTTTTTTTAGGATGCGAATTCTCTTTGAGGTAAAGAGTATAATCAGTAGTAAGAGTGACATGCGACCTGAGCTATGGTTTGGCTTGTAGAGGTCACATACGCATTCAAGGTAGCATTTAACATAATGCGTTGTATGTAGGATGTGCATGTATTTTATATTGATTTTACCATATTTGTTTAATAAAAATTTCAAACTATGATTTGTGTTTTGAGTTTTTTCCAACATAGAGATTTGGTAAATAATGGTTATAATATAATATAAATGTAACAGATTTAACAGATATTTTTCTCTCTGTCACAAGCGACTGGCTTAACTAAATAAGAATGACAGATACAAAATACTCTGCAGAGCAAATGTCGATAAAGCCATTTCCCATTTATATTGGCACCTTTGGCTGAGAGGAATAGGAATGTCATTAAGTGTGACAATATTCAGACTCCTTTACACATCAATAATTAAGTTGAGTCTGAAGTGGTCATGTTAGAGTTTTCTATTGAGCATTTAAATCTTTTTTATGGTTTTATCTTTGAGTAAAAGAAAATGCCATTGAGTTTCCTTTTCCTGTCACCAGCTGCTGCCCTTCTTGCTAATGCTTTGTTGTTGACTGTTAAGATCTGAATACTCTGCTGGTTTGAATGAGTTCCATTTTTTGCCCAGTGAACATAAACTCACTGTACACTCTGTGATTACAGAAGATTTCTGGTGATGTCAAAGGAAGATGAAAATATTAGATGCATTAATGTAAAATTAATAAGGCACGAAACAGCTCTATTTCTATTACCTTGCATAAAACTTGTAACATTAGCATGCATCTGCATAACTTTAATGTGCTAATATAGTCAGGGTTCACTAGATTGCAGTGTCACAGCAAGTGGCTTAATGCCTCTTTATTTCAAGAATTATGATCCTTTTTCCATAAAGTAGGATGAGAAATGAGTATCTGTGTCCTTTAGCCACTTAAGTGCTCTATTAAAGCATATCATTACTGAATAAATGCCAATATACTTTGGTGCTCTTGGCTGTCATGTATTTAACCCCTATAAAAGTGGCAGCACAGTCAGAATGTCGGCAAATCACACTCTTTAAGAGTAAGCATGGTTCTCAATGGTCAATCTTGCTGCCAAGATGGCCTCCGACCAGCTGCTATAAATACTCTACGCTCCATTTAGGTCTGTGCATGGCACCTGGTCGTCATGGAAGCCTGCATACCCAGGAGTTGCAGGCATTCTCATTTGCAGTGCGGTCATGTAGGGCTGGCTCATTAAGGCAAGTGAGCAGCCAAGAGGAACTCAACTGCTAGCCGACAGGCTTTTATAAAGTGTGCAACCTTCAATATAACAAAATCCAATCAGCATTGAAATCTTACATTTACAGATGCACATATAACAAGAGTTTATCTGGTATGTCGATAAAGCTTTGTCCACAAGTGGGACAGTACCAGTGACAAAGATATACAACAGGCCATGAAATGTTACGATAGCTTCTAGTCTGTAAAGAAGGCAACATACTGTATATCACATAACAGCAAAGTTTGTGTTAAACATTGAGAGTGGAGTGTAAACCTTTGCTTTTAATGGCGATCTATCCATCTATTTATTATCTTTCGCTTTATCCTTTACTGGGTTCGCAGGGGAGGGGGGTCCCCATGCCCATCCAGGGGAGAACGTTTCAGGCGCTGGGCAGATACACCCAGGACAGGGCGCCAATCTGGACACACACTCACTCACTGACTCACACACACAAACACACTCTATATGGGGCAATTTGGAGAATTAAAATGACCTTGATCCATGTTTTGGGACTGTGGGAGGAAACTGGAGAACCCGGAGAAAACCTACGCGGACACGGGGAGAACATGGAAATTCCACCCAGATTGGGATTCGAACCGAGAATCCCTAGTGCTGAGAGGCGAACGTGCTAACCACTAAGCCACCGTGCCGCCTTTATGGTGATCTAATAAATTATTTTAAATACATTAACTACTTTAACTTAAGGAGGCCACTTTAGAAAGATTCTAAGTGAAAATAATCATTAAATTTCTTTGAAGTTTCAAAGCATTCTCCTTTAATGTTAAGAGAAAATAGTTTATTCAAAGTTGATTTATTAAACATCTTGACTCTTAAAAAATCATGCAAACAATTACAGCAGTTTCATAACCTCATTTTGGGTTTTAACTTGACATTTCAATTTAAGGCTCACTAAGACCTTAACACTGTAACAGAATGTTATCTATGGCTGTGTAAATGATGGCAATTAGCAGTCTGAAATTTACCATCGACTACACAGCTTTAATTAAAGTATCAAGGTTGATATATTTGTAACATTGTGCCGTTAAGCAAATGACAGTTTACGGATTTACTTAATGATGTTTTTTTCACCAGCATTAAATATATTTTATGTTTGTCTGATATTTATTATTATCATTATGAGGTAATGTTTAAGTAGCTTATGATACCAAATACAAGATGTATTTAATTAATATATATATTTTTTGATGATTTTGATTTGTATGATATACCATACTGATATATCAGATCTGACCTAATATGTGAGAGATCTGACATAAAGTTTGTCAATAAAACAACTAACTTTTTTTATCATTTTGTCTGGTAAATAAAGTTTTAAGTAAATTAAAAAAGTACATTTTATTGCATTTTCTTGTCACAACAATTTCACAACTTTTCAGGAGAAGGAGTTTGTACTTAATAATTAATTTTTGTTGACAATCGATCCTATTATTCAAAAGAATGTCATACCATTATTCCTTTGCTTAGAATTAATGTGAGTTTAATGGCTGGTTACACTTAAATCACAATCTAAAATAAGTGTTTAACTAAAACTCCAGGTTCAAATCTCAAGATTTGAATCTGTTAGGAAAGGATTCTGTATGTATTTAGGAATATTCCCCCTGGCTTCTTATAGCATATTATGTTATAAACTAATCTTTGTTTAATAGAAAGCAAAAAATATTTTTAATTAAATTAACACAGCTGTTATATCTTATGTTCATTTAAGTAGCTATAACATTGGACTTTTTGGGGCTAGTTGTGTAAAAGGAATATAAACGTGTGTGGGTTCATTCAGGCTTAAAATGTTAAAATACAAGAGATTTTTTAGAAAATCATTTGTAGGCATTGTTATGAAAAATGTTCAAATTTGTTATGATTGGATTTGGAGGTCTTTTTATTAACAGACTTTTGAATCTCTTACAGTAAAAGTAATTAAACATTTTTGGAATCATTCCTTCATTGGAATTACAGTGGCACTGCAGCTGTCATTCGAATGAGGCTGGAAAGAGTACAATAATCAAAAACTATTAGCAGAATAGTTTGCTTTACTTGGTAAAGTGCAACAAAAGTTTACTTTTGGACCATATAATAGTTAGTTATTGAAATTAGTGATTACATTCATTTGTACATATAAGTGCATTAAGCATATTAATAAAACTTTAAAATAAAGCTTTTTTTAAAGTCAACAAACAAAAAAGCAAATAATATATTTATAATAAACATATTTCTTAAAGTCATTCCTGCAGAGAGAATATGGAAGTCAGAGACCTAAAATTTCAAAATTATGATCTCCAAAATAATTAGTGTCTTTTACACTAGGGGTGAGTAAAAGGTTAGGTAAACAACGTGGATCAAGCCTGAAGATTCATAATTCACAAACTAATCAGTCACTTATTAACTAGCCTCTTTCTGAGACGGAGGCAACTTTCTACTCACAAATCAAAATAATAATTGAAATTAAACACACAGCTTACAAACAGCAACACATTTTGGTCTTTTAATGAGACAAATGTGAATGCCAAATCTGTAGTCTATTATACACTATAACTAACTATCATGTGTTCTGAACAGTTAATATAATATTTATATAACGGAATAAAAATAATTTCTAAATGATTTATTGACAATTTACATTAATCTTTAAAAGAGCTCTTGGTTGCATGTCACAGTTAAAATGTCAGTTTTATTCTTTGAACTTTTAATTTAAAATGTATACAAAGTGTAAAATACTTTTTTTCTGAAATAAGTAACGCAAAATAAATGCAATATTTTAATACCTACCTCATGCATGCAGCACAATTTTTTTAATTATCATCAGAAAAGGATGGTTGGCCCACACACATGTATTAAACATGTATTTCAGGAATGGTTCATAAAACACTACATTTACTTTCTTATATTAATGTAAGTAACATTTTAAGTTAGTTTTCATTTGTGTTTTCATTTAAAGCACATTGACCTTGTTTAGTTATGTGAATTTAAAATTTCACATCAAGGTTTCTTTATATGCCATAGGACGAATTTCAAACATTATTTTCATGGCCATTAATTGTATTTTAATGTTTAAAGAGTGGCATGCATAGGTTTGGGCATCCCTGGTCAAAATTTTTGTTTCTGTTAATAGCTGAATTCAAAAAGGCATAAACAGTCATACATTAGAGCAGGGGTGCCCACACTTTTCTGGCCCGACCAGGGTTAATAATTTTTTTAGGCTTTTATATTGAAATCTGTTTACACACATCATGTTAGTATTGGGTGGGGGGACACGTTGGCTTATTGGTTAGCACGTTTACCTCTCAGTGTTAGGAATTCCCGGTTCAAATCCCAGTCTGGGTGGAGTTTCCATGTTCTCCCCGTGTCCGCGTGAGTTTCCACCGGGTTCTCCGGTTCTCACCCACAGTCCAAAAACATGCATCAAGTCGATTGAATTCTCCAAATTGCCCCATATAGAGTGTGTGTGTGAGTGTGTGCACAGTGTGCACAGATTGCCCCCCTGTCCTGGGTGTATCTGCCCAGCGCCTGAAACGCTCTCCCCTGGATGGGGAACCTAATAGAGGATAAAGTGGAAGATAATGGATGGATAGATGAATGTTAGTATTATCGAATCAGCATAGAAAAGACGGCATCAGGCCATTTTCACAGAAATTGCAGCAAATAGCATGGCGAAAATTTGGTGTTAGTACAACCAAACGACCAAACACAGTGGAAGTGCAATGGCTACCTGCAAATTAAGCAAAGGCATTTTTAGTTTGACATTGCAAAAAAATATTCATCCCCCCACTATAAATGAAAGTGGTATTTTAATTCTTTTTGAGCTTCACTCATCTTGTCAGTCAAATAAAGTGCAAAAACAGGAACACAAACTATCTAATGTAGATGATTCTCTAGCAGTGCTTCGGATTTAAGCATGGAGGCGTGGCCACGGGCCGGTTTTTGAAACAGCGAGGGGGGGGCAGACGATTCAGAGATCGCGATTCAGAATGAATCACATTGTGTGTTCAAATGCGTGCGCGCGTTTCGGATACTGTGCTGTAAAAAAGCGCTGTTACGTGATTCATTTTTTCAAACCTCCATCGCGATCGACCGAACACCCTTGAGCACCCCTGCATAAGAGTGATGAAAATGAAAGACACATACATTAAAGAATTTAAGATCTGAAACATATTTTCCAGACCGTAATCAAATTTTTAAAACTATGGCTTGTTTTTGGCACCACTAAAAAGGTCAAGCAATGCAAATTTATAAACTTTGTAAATAGTTATAGACTCCTTCCATTTAACAATAAGCAGACATGAACTCCTCTAAACAGCTGCCAAGCTCTATAAAAATTTAAATAATTGATTCCCAAGCTCCAGGAACAGAGTATAAGAATACAGCAGAGTGCTGTTTTCCGATTTTTACAATGTAATCAAGGATGGAAAGAAAATCAACAAGCCCTTTGACTGCAAACTATCTGCAGAAAGGTTTATCAGATTCTGGAGTGAACATTCTCTGTTGTAAACAAATATACACTTAATTATAAAGACATTAAAGAAAATCCATTCAGCATCATAGCAAAGTTGTACATCACAAGTTTTCAAAGGAACATAAACAAGTCACACAATTTAAAGTTCTACAGACTGAGTAATGTAAATAAAAATGTTTTAGCTATAATGATCAAGTACATGTTAAAATTAAAGTGTAGAGAATTGCATATAAAACACTTTTTCAACTTGTAATCATGAAAGTGGATCGACACGGTATGTAGAGAAAGCTAGAAATAAACATCTTCATCAGCACTGTGGTTAACCCCCTACTTGAAGCACAACGGTTTAGAAATATACTGGATATTATTGTTTTTTAGTATTTACTCAAGTTCCTGCAAAATCACAACAATAATATTTTATTTGTACAAAGTAATTTTTATTTAATACATAAATCCTGGCGGCACGGTGGCTTAGTGGTTAGCACGTTCGACTCTCAGCGACTCTCGACTCTCATGGATCAAGTCAATTGAATTCTCAAAATTGCCCCATATAGAGTATGTCTGTGTGAGTGAGTGTGTGCCAAGCAATGGATTGGCACCCTGTCCTGGGTCTACCTGCACAGCGCCCGAGACGTTCATCCCTGGATGGGCATGGGGAACCCCACCGCGACCCTAATAGAGGATAAAGCGGGAGATAATGAATGAATGAATGAGGACGTAAATCCTTAATTTTTATGTTTAAATGATTTTGTTGTTTTATAAAATAGTTTCTGCTCTAAATGAACAAAAATCAATTCATTTAGAATTACCATATTTAATATTTTTATATTTAATATTTAATATTTTTCTTATCTCTTATGTTTCACATAATCCCTTATTAGGGTTGTGGGGGTTTCCCATACCCATCCAGGGGGGAATGTTTTGGGAGCTGGGCAGATACATACATCCAGCCAATCTATCACTGGGCACACACTCACTATATAGGAACAATTTAGATAGGGGCAATTTAAATTCGCCACTTCACTTTGAATTCATGTTTTTAGACTGTGGGAGGAAACTGGAGAACCTGGAGAAAACCCACTCGGACACGATGAGAATATGGAAACTCCTGGGATTTGATCCTGGACATGTTAACCATTACGCCTCAGTGCTACTCGGATTGTTAGATTAATCTGCCCTATATTTATAACTTCATTAATGAAATTTTTGTAATTAGCGTGGGTTAAAATATTACAATATTTATTTTAACCTTTCTGTTTTAGATGACAGATCATAATTACTGGTTAACTAAAGTTTTAAATTCAAGTATTTATGCATGTATCGTTTGTTCTTATGCAAGATTTTCTAAGTTATCCTACTTTTACTTACTTATTACTTTAAATTCTTAATCCTCTTGACTAACCTGAATCTGAGACAATGTAAGATGTGCATCAGTGATTTTCTAATTTAGAACCTAATTTATTTTGGTGAATTACTATATTTTAGGGAAATGTCCTTCATCAAATTGTCCACATCACTGCATGGCCTACAAACATTAACATTACATCTTTAATGTGCATTTAATTTACATTTTGCTTGATACATGGCATGATTCTCAACCTATAAATGGTGTGCTTCAGGTGCAAATAATACTTTAGATAGTCCTGACAAAACTACACCAAGCTGTTCAAGCTACATACTTATCTAGCTCCCATGGTGCAAATAGCATCTTTATCAGTATATTTGATATTCAGCCAAAATCTGTATTTAGGATATTAAAATTATGTGCTCATATTCACTTGCAATATTTAAATAGTTACCTGCCAGCAGTCAGTTAGCAGTAAGAACACCCAGCACTTAGGAAATTGGCACCACCAAAAACTGCACCCTCCACCTTCAAACATAACTTCCTTTCCTCATCCTCATGAATGCAGTAAGATAACATGATTTAAAACAACTCAACATGTTTTAAGATGCTGCATGTTTCTGCAGTGATACTTATATGACTCTGCAACATAAACACTTTCTTTCTACAAAAGCTATGCCAGCTTTGAAATTTGCATGTCCCGACCTACTTATTCACACTTTTCAAAGCTTCCAAAAAAGGTTTTCAAGTGCAAATTTTAAAGGTCTGTTTTTAAAGGACCCTATTCATGTCAATAAGCTCATACCTTGCTGAAAAAAGTAATAACTTATAGAAAATTATTCTATTGTTATATAGCAAGGTACCAAGCTTTAAAAATATTATTTTGGGAACCAAAACTGGTTCTTCTTTATGATTATGGTAATGAAAACCCTTTTGGATAAATATATTTAGGCATGAATTAGAAATCATATAACAGTAGTGAGTTCCGTCCAACTCCCAGTGGGTTCTTATATTTCCTACTCAATGTGTCTATTCAATCCATCCAGCTAGTTGTACTTTTTGTTAAAATATATACATCACAAAAATCAACAAATTCATGAATAAATAAATACGCATGAATAGAAAATAAAGCAATGTGGAACTACGATGACTTGCTCATTGAAAGTACAAATCTGCTCAAGCATTCAATAACTGCCAATGGAAAATGTTACACACCCAAAGCCTCACTGAGATTCTTGCATGAAGGTTTAGTATAAAACTAGCAGATGTAGAAGATCTCTATAGTATGGCCGCTTAATGGCTGATTTTAGTTTACGTCCCCTACACATTTAGGCTATCCGCCCAACACGTGCTGCAAAACAGACTTGGATTTTTGGACGATGCCCCAAAACCCAGGTCCTGGCTGAGGATAATGAATGTGGAGATATTTTGTACTGGGGTGGATACCAAAGGGTTTCCCAGTGGACGGGGAGTCCCAGTGCTGCCCGAATGAAGGCTCACTCACCTCCAGATCTGGCCGAGCTGCAGGATGTGGATGACGGACTGAAAGAGCCAGATACAGAAGGCGCAGGGAGCCGAGCGCTTCTCGTTAGTCCGGCTGCTGTCGGGAACGGGGGTGTCGCTGTCCGCGGTGCTGAAATCATGCACGAACCAGCGGAAACTGAAAACCTGCACGGAGATCGAGCCGAGCGCCACGAAGAACAGAGTCAGCCCGAACCACCAGTAATCGCGGCGCAGGTAGTAGTCGACGGCAAGCCACACGTCGGTAGCCACATCGGCGAAATACACGGCTGCCGCCGCCACCAGCCACAGGCCGTCCCAGGCCCCGTATCTTTTCCGCTCCCCGCCGAGACGCAGGCAGGTCGAGTCCTCGTTACCGCAGCAGCGCGCTTCGCCGCGACTGAAGTCCGCCTCGCCGCTGCCTGAGCCCGGCCGCGAGCCCGGTGCGAGCCCCGGTACCGATCCCGAGTGATCAGAGTTCTGCAGAGGCGTAAACGCAACATCGCTCTTTTTCATTTTCAGCACGCCGTCCGACTTGGCGGCCATTTCGGTCGTCGTTCCCGTTCTCCTTTTTTCTTTCTTCCCTCGTTTTTTCCTTCCTGTTTTCTCCTCCCGTCTTTCTCCTGGGCGGAGAGATGCTGGGGCTGGGGCTCCTCTTCCGCCAGCTACGGCGCCGCCTGTGCATCACAAAGCGCTGCTTCCTCCCCCCCTCCTCCTCCTCCTCCTCCTCCTCAAAACCATGACATCATCGTTTTACCACGCTCCCTTCGTCGCTCATCTTCGTCGCACGGATCATCTGCAGCCTCACGGCATCCCCCATTCCCAAAACGGGAACCGCTTTGCAGCATGGATGCAGCGGTTTTAAGGTTTGCACTCGTTCAACGCAATGGTTTGCAAAACACCATACAGTATGCATTTGAAATAAAACACAATAACCCTGGATTTTGCGCAATGCATTAAACAATTTGTTCATATTGAACTGTGAACAACCTTAATATAAATATACTGTTTTATTAGCAACTGAATCAAATTTACTGTCTTATATCAGAATCACCCGAAAAAAGGAAGTTGGCTTTCATAGACAGACCTGTTAACACATGGTGTTTGCTGTGAAGTTTCAAGGCAAGAACAAGTTTGTAACATTAGAAGCATTTTGCAGCGTGCATCCTTGTCATTTAGAGCCTTCATCAATATTCAAATGAATAACCGCATTTGATTTAAGTAAAATACTGTATTTTTGTCATATATTTTTGTAAACAGGCATGGTGACAGTGGTTAGCACCTTCGCTTCTCAGTTTCGAATTCCAATCTTGTTGGAGTTTGCATGTTCTCCCCATATCCATGTTCGTTTCCTCTTGGTTCTTTGGTTTCCTCCCACAGTCCAAAAACATGGATTCAAGGTAAATTGAATGCTCTAAATTACCCAGTGTTTGTGTGTGTGTGTGTGTGTGGGTGTGCCCAACGATAGCTTGGCACCCTGTCTTGGGTGTGTCTGCTCAGTGCCCGAAATATTCTTCCCTGGATGGGCATATCGAACCCCCCCACCCCCATACATGTTGATGGTTGTTTATTATTTTATTTATTGCTGTATAATTGTGATTAATATGTCAAAGAGATGTTTTTAAACAAGTGTAAACAGGGTCTTAAGAGGTATAATACTGTTTAGCTATACAGCGTAAGCTTATTTTTCTTGATCTCATGCTTCAGTCTTCTGTGATAGATCCTTAAAAGTCTTATGCAGATGTCTTATTCATATGTCGAGATAAGATTGCAGCCTATAGAAAAATCTATATGAAAAAAAAACTCATATCCTGTTACTGAACAATTTATAAACGAGAAAAAAAAAGTTATCTTGGTTCTCTCTAGTTATTCTCTAGTGCTTGATATGGGCATAAGTATTGGGACATCAACCCATTACACCTTTTATAATAATAATAATAATACATTTATTTTATAGGCACCTTTCTGTCACTCAACGACAACCTGAAGAACAGAGGAGAGATATGGTGGAGAAAGATTGTGAATGGCCTTAAAGTGAGCACAGGGATTTTGTAATTGATGGGGAACTTGACCGGGAGCCAATGAAGCTGTTGGAGAACAGGAGTGATGTGGTGTAAACTGGGAGTTTTGGTAATGATACGAGCAGCTGAATTCTGGACCAATTGAAGCTTATGGAGAGATTTGTGGGTGAGACCAAAAAGAAAAGAGTTGCAGTAGTCTAATCGCGAGGTAACGAGGCTATGAACAAGAATGGCGGCAGCATGAGGGGTAAGAGAGGGGCGAAGACGGTTAATGTTGTGAAGGTGGAAGTAGGCAGACCGGGTGATGTTGTTAATGTGTGATTGAAACGAAAGGGTACCATCCAGAATGACACCCAGACTCTTTACCTGTGTAGAGGGTGAAACGGAACAATTGTCAATGTTAAGAGAAAAACTGATTTTGTGCCAAGAAGGAGAACCTCAGTTTTATCACTGTTAAGTTTTAGTAAATTTGAGTTAAACCAGAATTTAATTTCAGCCAGGCAGACAGTAAGGTAGAAGGATGGAAGATTGGAAGTGGGTTTGGTGGCAAGGTAGAGCTGCGTGTCATCTGCGTAACAGTGGAAATGAATGTCTTTTATAACAACTACCGATTTTTTTTCTACAAGCTTGTAAAGTTTAAATATCTATTATAATTATAATTGAACAAGTCTGTTAAATCTGTCATTAACAGTTTGTACACCTTTTAGAATTTGCATAATATGTTCTAAATCTGCATCACATTTTTAATGAATTTTTAAAAGCAGACAAAAGAACCCAATCAAACAAGTAAGACCAGTTGAGGAAATTGAGGAAAACCATACAATATTACATATCTCTGAGTGGGAAAGGGATTTGAAACTGACCATTCTGAGAGATTAGTGGGTGTCTTTCCTGTCTTTCCTAACTATCCTACGATAAGCATCTGTAAAATTACACTAATCCACTTAAAGACTGTGGGTGCATGCACCATTTACTGCACTTTGCCTCGATTCCTAGGATCAGCAGAGAGCTATAAATGGTGTACTCTCCAGTCCTAACTGTAACAGCCAGCACAGTCAGGGGAAAATAACTCAAAAGATGCAGTAAGAAAAACCTTTGTTAACATCTAAGTTGACTAACACATAAACGGTGAATGTGCTACCAAATGAATTTGCAATATAAATTGGAACATGATTGGTGAGAGGTGTAGCCACACCTGCACATAATTGTGGCTAAGCAAAGAGCTACACTGCTGCGATTTTAGTGGCTACAGCAATAACAATCTGTTTTGCTAAGAGAAAATATCTATATACTTCTGGATGAATTATGCACAACTCTAGGCTGCTCAGAGCTAAGTTGTCATTTCAGTCCCACCTGGTCAGGCTTGTGGCATGACACCATCTGTCTTCATCAGCTGCATAAGGACTTGGCAGCATGTCATGACTGGTGGGCAGAGCCTGAGCGCACCCATTTCATCCCCTGCTAGATCTCATGGACAAAAAATAGCTCTGGGATGGAGAGGTCAGGACACAATCCTCCCTCTTCACACTTTGTCCCTCAGTCTTTTCCTGATTCTTCTTGTCCTGAGTCACAAGAGCAGATTTCTTATTTATTTAATATAACTCCATATTTTTTTTACAATTACAAGCAATATCCACTTAATTTTTGCAATGATATTTTTTAGGATTTCTTGTCCAAAAAACATTTTGTTGTAATCAATCACACATATATAGTTTTGCAGGATTTTAATAGAAAAATAGATTTTTAAAAACTGACTTCAACAAACTTTCTTACACCCTTATAAACTTATTATAGTTTATATGTATTTATATTGTAATCAAAAAGTTATGAGATTAAATCCCAGTACTGTTATGCTGCTGCTGCTGTGGGTAACATTCATTTCTCACAGTCATATACAGACATTGGCCGTCCAAACCAAAGACATTGGCTGTTGGTACCAAACCAACACACACACACACACACACACACACACACACACACACACACACACACACACACACACACACACACACACACACACACAAATAAAATAATAGTAAGTAAAGAAGTAAGTGTTGATCAGCTACAACGTGCTTTACAATAGACAAAAATACAATACAAAAGAGAAGCCAAAATTAAAATTAGAAATAAATACATAATACACATAAATAATATCTTTATAGAAAAATAAATTACCAACAGGTACCACATAAACACAAGAAAATATCAACTGATGCCCATTTTTAAAGGCTGAATAATAAAAATATGTCTTAAGTCTTTTGACTCAGAAAGTCTAAAACCCTACAACCCTGGTCGACATATCACTATTGATAAACAGCTTTTCCCATCAAAGACTCGCTGCTGTTTCCTGTAATACATTGCAACAAAACTGGACAAGTTAAGCATCAAGTTTTGGGTGTACACCTGTAATGTCCTCCCATATCTTGGCAAGGACCCCTGTCATCCCAGCGGGTAGAGACTGTCCGAGACTGTAGTGAGGAGGCTAATGGAATCATTTATGGACAAGGGCAAAACTGTAACCACAGACAATTATTTTACATCACTATCACTTGCTCGATTACTGCTTAGATGGAAAACCACTACCCTCGGCACAGTCAACAGAAGTCTGCAGGGAATTCCGCAATCCACTAGGCTGATGGACCTGCCTGGTGGAGTTTGCAAAAGAGTTGGGTGACTCTCATGTGAGTAAGAAGAAGGTACGCAAAGAGAAGCTGCTTCGGCAACAGCCTTCTACACCCAGCCCTGGCAAAAGTGTCAGGTCAACCATCGGTGCACAAACAATTGTGCAACTTTGAGATGTGTTGACTGCTACAAATTCACGTGTGGCAAATGTACCAGGGACATACCCTGGCAGTGCCAGGTATGTTCTGCCAGTGCAGATGGACTGCTGTGTGACTACTGAATTGCCAGTCGCACATGACGGACATGCAGGGCCATTGTCTGAGTTGATATGGAATGACCCAACAGTTAGTTTGGAGTTAAGCATGCCCCCTCCTATGGTGCGCCAGTAATGGCCTTATTTACAAAACAAAAGAGCCTGTTCACAGCTAATTATGCTAGTTAGAATTCCTTAGGTCATTCAACCCGTCTCTGAGTTCCAAAGGTAGAAGAAGTCAAATGACCCTTCTCTGGGACTTCTAGTGTTAGAGACAAGGAGTTCCACAGGCACCACTAGGTGCATAAACAGAAAACACTGTCTTACTTCCGTATCCTCTAAACTGCCCTGGCACAAGGATAAGGTGCTAAAAGATCAGAAATATAATCCGGACCATCTCCTTGCTCTGCTTGATATGTTAAAAACCAAAACTTTAAACTGAACTCCAAAAGCAACTGGCAGCCAGTGCAGAGATGCCAATATTGGAGAAATACCCTCTCCTATTTAAGATCTAGTGAGAACTCTGGCAAATAGAATACAAATCCAAGAACAACTATAAAATCCATATATATGGATCATTTCTAATTTTGCTTTCTTGGTTTATTCAAAGTTTGGTGTACCTTTGGTTTTGAAGGTCTCTGTACAATGCCATGTGTGTTCTTCTTTAAGGCTTTCACGTTTTTTGGGGTGAGCCTTTTTGTTAAACTGCACCTGCAGTGTGTTGGTTCCTAGTCTGAGACCAGCCTCCTGGTGCAGTTACAATGTGGTGTAATTACAGCTGCCTTTTCTCATTGATATAAGTGGCATTCAGTCTGATTCCCAGATGCCACATGCTCGCTTTCAGAAACATTCCAAGACTGATTCTTCATGACAGCAGTGATCAAGGCGCAGCCACGGAGTAACCAAACCTCCAGCATCCAACCTGAGTGTAAATCTTGTCACAACTCTTTTTAACCTCACACATCTGTTTCAGTATCATGTATAATAACACATGTGTGAGTTCTAACACATCTTTCCAAACCATGATGTGACATAATGGATTATAATTCAAATAACTAGACAGGAAAAGATCACTTAAACACAACAAAATACTTTTACACAAACAAGATGAAACATTTTTACTGTAACATTTATCTGATATTTTTTTACTTGCATAATAATACTAAATGTTAAAACTCATTGTTTTTAGACATAGATTTTACTTATAATATCATTAATTATTATTGTCTTATTTTACATTTGTAATAAAATTATTAAAATTCTATATTCTACATTTATAATATAATCTACATAATTTTTATTATCCATCCATCCATTATCTTCTACTTTATAAGCGATAAGGGTCGCAGGGGGGTTCCCCAGGCCCCAGGCCCATCTGGGGAGAATGTTTTATGTGCTGGGCAGATACACCCAGGACAGGGCAATTATTATTATTATTATTATTATTATTATTGTTATTATTATTATTATTATTATTATTATTATTATTATTATTATTATTAAGCTTTTAAAATTTTTAGATAGTTTTAGATATTATGTCTAATTGTTGTTTGTAATATATTGGGCATATATTGACACGAGTGGGCGGCACGGTGGCTTAGTGGTTAGCACGTTCGCCTCTCAGCGCTGGGATTCCCGGTTCGAATCCCCATCTGGGTGGAGTTTCCATGTTCTCCCCGTGTCTGCGTGGGTTTCCTCCGGGTTCTCTGGTTTCCTCCCACAGTCCAAAAACATGGATGAAGTCAATTGAATTCTCAAAAATTGCCCCATATACAGTGTGTTTGTGTGAGTGAGTGTGTACTCAGCGATGGATTGGCGCTCTGTCCTGGGTCGCATCTGCCCAGCGCCCGAGACGTTCTCCCCTGGATGGGCATGGGGAACCACACCGCGACCCTAATAGAGGATGAAGCAGGAGATAATGAATGAATGAATGAATATTGACACGAACAAAATTGTTGATACTATTCTGCTAAATAAGAATACCCACAATGGTAACTGACAAAATTTATTTTAAAATTTGCTTCAACAAATCATTGTTTAAACAAACCAATGAAACTTTTGGATAATGGTATGGTCATTATGTAGCCTTTAAAATATGGTTGCATATTACAAGGAAAATTCAGATAGGTTTGCTGCACAGTTTGTCATTATCTGACCTTTGACTGCTTTGAGGCAGCAAGCAAAGCCTTATTTTTTATTATTTTGACTTGTCAGCATTTGTTCATCCAGGTATCATTCATTAAAACTGATAACTTCAAGGTCTTACTAGCTATGTGCGGATTTGCTTTTTAACATGCATCGCATATCTATTTTGACCTTCATTACCTCACCAATGGCATGAACATACCGGTCGAATGCAGATCAACTGCCTGAATTTAAATACACTGACACTATCAGAAATATATGAGAGGCTTTGGTAGGCAGACAAGAAAAACATACTATTGATATTTCATCTAATAGCTTTTGACTCATCATTTATTTATCTATTAAGTTACTATATTCCTGATTGATAATTTTGCTTATTAATGAAACATAAAAAATAATGTTATTGCTATGATTTTTGCTATAGATGCCATTACTATTTACCTGTACTGGCACTAAAAGTACACTTACACATACACCCCTAATGACTTGGATAATTTAGCATTTGCAGTATTCCTTTTGGGATTTTTTTATATGTAAAAGGAAACCGAAGACCCCAGAGAAAACCAGTATTATCACAAGACATGAAGACACACAGACCAATGTTTGTTCCACGGGATTGTAAGCACTGGGCCACCATACCATACCAACTTACCTTTCATAATAGCTGTTGAGCAAAGGTAACCCTGATGCTGGATCTTATACTCTAAAGGGTGTCTGGCTGCAGGTATAGCTGTGTGAATAACTAGTGTCTCATGAGCAGTGGAAATATTTTTATACTTCCTCAATTTGGAAAATGCAGATGTCAAAATCAGTTCCCATTTTATCAGGAGATGGAGGTTGATGGAAGATGATATTAAACATAGGCTAATCAATCAGCTTCCTTATTGGCTCTGCCATGTGATGCATATGTGCTGTTAACATTGACTGATATACATAATGATGTTAATTAATTGAATGATGTTAATTGATGTTAAATACATAATGATGTTAATGCTATGTCATTAATTCCTATAACGTATACATATTTAAGTATATCTTTAAGTATATCTTTTATCTATCTTTATAGTATAATTTTCACAGTACTAATCATAAAAGACTTTTTTTTACTGAAGCTTGGATTTATCCACACTATGAAGAACAGAAAACCCTAAGCAAGCTACTTATATATTAACAGAAAAAAATGAGCAGTGCTTTTGGTTTTTGGCTCAGGTGCTCAATATAATAAGACCTTTGTTTTTCTGTGAGCAAATTTCCCAAATGTTCTGCCTCAATAAATCTTTTGTGTTTTGTTAGGAAACAACAATATCTCACACATCTTCTTGCTGTATGAGTCATAGGAGATCAAGTGTATAACAACTAAAGATGTGCATCCAGGAAAAAGCTAAAGTATTTCATATATTTAATTGCAACAATGATGGCCACTTACCTCATGTTTTTAAACAATACAGTAGGCTTGTGACTAAGGAACCAGCTTTGTGACCTGAAAGTTGCCAGTTTGATCCCTGGTCCTACCAAGTATTACGGTTGAAGTACACGGGCATATATGCTTACTTTACCGGTGTGTCTGTGTTTAAATGTAATCGATGAAGGAATGACTATTGGAGACAGGTTTTCTCTCTAACTAGGACGGGATTTATTAATTAATTTATTCATTCATTCATTATCTCCCGCTTATCCTCTATTAGGGTCTACTGGGGTTCCCCATGCCCATCCAGGGGAGAACGTCTCGGGCGCTGGGCAGATAGACCCAGGACAGGGCGCCAATCCATCGCTGGGCACACACTCACTCACACAGACACACTCTATATGGGGCAATCTGGAGAATTCAATTAACTTAATCCATGCTTTTGGACTGTGGGAGGAAACCGGAGAACCCGGAGGAAACCCACGCAGACACGGGGAGAACATGGAAACTCCACCCAGATTTAATTTATTTATTAATTTATTAATTTATTTATTAACATTATTTTAACACATTTAAACATACAGCTATTAGCATGGCTTAGCTCACAGAAAGTTGCTCCTGTCGGTTTCATGGAATCTCTCCCAGCATGCCTGTTTATTCTCAATTCAAGACTTTGGGATATTTTGCCATGACATTATTGACAATAATGCACATCTCTGACCGTTTCACATTAGTATCAACAAGTGAAGTGCAATATATTCATTTGAATTATAAAGTACAGATTAATATATACAGTGAGCTGATTCCTGATAAGCACTAGAACTGTTTTTATAAAATGTATTATGTACCTTGGCCACTAGATGGCAGTGTTTGGTTGTTAAAGGAACCAGAATGTTGTTACTCAGCGATCAGTGTTCACTTTGAAAAAAGGAATAGATTAGGTTGCAGAAGACCAGTTTATTAATGATTTGTTGTTGTTATTTTATTTTATTATTAAGTGTGTTTTTAGTGTGCATTTAATAAAAACAATAAGGCTCCCGGGGCTGTGCATCATTCTGAATAAATCACAGAAAAGAGGTAAAGTCAAACCCATGATTTATTTAGAATAATGCACGTCCTTTCGTGGCTTATTGCTTTAATGAAACTTTATTTTAACCTTGTTTTTTTATGTGCTTAAGTACTCTTACACTTTGCCTCCGGGTGGCAGTAAGGAGCACAAGACTGCTTGGAGTAACTCACGGAAGAAGTATTTGTTTTAAACACATTTAAAGTACGTTTTAATCGCAGGGTTTAAAGAGCTAAATGCAGAAAACACTGATTACAGTAAATTAAACAAACAAAACAACAAGAAGAGGCATTAACAGAGAAAAAGAGCTGGTTCAGGAAAAGACGCATGGCAATCAGACGCCACCGACCCACAGAAAGATTCAACAGAGAAACTTTAGGAAACTAAAGATAAACGATATGCAGTTCAACCGAGAAAGAGAACACGAGACATATCAAACATAGGTGAGACACATTCATACATGAACAAAAATATAATAACGCAACAAAAATGAGAAATTTAATGAAGTCTTTAATTGGAGAAAAACTCCTGTCACCCTCTCCTTACAAAAAGTATATGGTTTAAGTGATATAAACAACTGCAAATGCGACAGTAGAATAAACTTAAATAACTCTGTTTGAAATTTAGTTTTTTACAGCTTTCATCTTAAGAAAAAAGTGCTAAGACTAGAGCTTATTTAAATATAAATACATATCTTCAAAGAACTGAACTGTCCAACGAATTCTGAAAAGAAAAAGTTAATATGGAGGCTTTAAGAAAGTTTTGACACAATTAGAAAATGGTGAAGGAAGATTTGAATGTTTTTATTAATTTTAAAGGGTTCTGTAGACCTATTCTCTCATTTGCTCTCTTACTCATTGTCCATATCACGGTTCGAAGAGAAATACATCAAGGGTCAAACTGGACACTTACTGAAGTGGAATTGAGAATAAAACAGTTTAAATGATGCTTATTTCATTCATTATCTCCCGCTTTATCCTCTATTAGGGTTGCGGTGGGGTTCCCCATGCCCATCCAGGGGAGAACATCTCGGGCGCTGGGCAGATAGGCCCAGGACAGGGCGCCAATCCATCGCTGGGCACACACTCACTCACACAGACACACTCTATACAGGACAATTTTGAGAATTCAATTGACTTGATCCATGTTTTTGGACAGTGGGAGGAAACCGGAGAACCCGGAGGAAACCCACTCAGACACGGGGAGAACATGTAAACTCCACCCAGATAGGGATTCGAACCAGGAATCCCTAGCGCTGAGAGGTGAACGTGCTAACCACTAAGCCACCGTGCAGCCTGATGCTTATTTAAACTGTTTAAATAAGCTTGCACTGAAAATGTTCTGTTTGGAACCATTGTTACCTACATACATTTGTCCATAAAATATAAATTAAGTCATAAGACTTCATCTGCCAGTTTAGCCAAATGTGAAAAAACAGCTTTGTTTATTTCTCTTTTTGTATTACTACATTACATTATAGAAGAACTTCATTTTGGAACCTAACATTATTAGGGTGCTGAACCACTCAGCATTGTGCTGCTGCTGCACTGACCAGTGGTCACAACAGACCTGGCCTTATTGCACAGAGATCATACTTCAACCTGACAGACACACACGCCTCCCTCCCTTCCTCTATTTCTCACACTCACTCCTACACACACACACACACACACAAAGGAGCCATCCACAGAAAAGGGTTTCCATGCCAACTTGTGTATGACCAGCAGAAGAAAGTGACAGATTGACAAAAACCAAAAGTATAATTAAAACTTGGAAGGCACAGGCTTTATCAGGCACTCTTGATCATTTTATAAATTTGAACTAGTTTGTTATATTAGTAAACAGTTATATTTAAGCAGAATACAAACAGATGTCATGCTGTGTAATGATTGTATTGAGATAGATAAAGTATATATACAATTAAAAAATAAAATATAAAATATTAAGTTCATTTTCTGGGAGAAAAATCATTTGTATATTGAGGCAGAAAAACATGGTTAGTAGAAGTTTTTATTTCTAATAAAATAAAAAAATAGAGGTTTTTATTTCTAAACTCAGAAAACCTTTTTGTGTCTTGCACTGTGGATTTGAATTTTATTAATCATTTAAATTACGTTGTACATTTATCTAATCGATATGCCATGCCACTTTGTTTACATATTGCACATTGAATGTTTTATAATTTCTTTATCTTTATTTCATTTATAGTAGTATATAATATAAATTCTAAATTTATTGTACTATATTGTTCATAGGGTGGCACGGTGGCTTAGTGGTTAGCACGTTTGCCTCTCAGCACTAGGGATTACCGGTTCGAATCCCCATCTGGGTGGAGTTTCCATGCTCTCCCCGTGTCTGCATGGGTTTCCTCCGGGTTCTCCGGTTTCCTCCCACAGTCCAAAAACATGGATCAAGTCAATTGAGTTCTCCAAATTGCCCCATATAGAGTGTGTATGCGTGCGTGTCTGTGTGACTGAGTGTGTGCCCAGAGATAGATTGGCGCCCTGTCCTGGGTGTATCTGCCGAGCGCCCAAAAACTTTCTCCCCTGGATGGGCATGAGGAACCCCACTAATTGAGGATAAAGTGAAAGATAATAAATGAATGAATATATTGTTCATAGTTTATTTAATTATTTTTTTTATATTTTGTTACTTTTTATTTTTTGATTCTGCTGTATTTGCATTGGCTCCTGCTATACATGAACCTACCTACGTACACTTATACCTAAGCTTATAATAAAAAGAAAGGGTTTTTGTAAAAAGACTATAGATTTTCTAATTAAAATTGTGAATGTTTTGATTTCTGTTCTGAACTAACACCAGTTGTAATAATAAATTCAAAAGCAATTTAACATGTCAATATGTTTGTTAAACCATTTTATAATATGCTTGTAGCTTTATGCCAGTTTATTGGATAATCCATATTTCATTATGTTAGATTATTATTTTTTTTTCTTACCTTTGGTTAAAAATGCATCAACACCTTGCTTATTTCATCCAAAAGACTTATGCTGTTGGTTGTTACTAAAACCACAAGCATTTTTATACAAGAAACCTGAATTTAAGGCTGCTCTAAATTGCTCGTATTTGAATTGCCGATATCGAATGTGTTCGTGAGTGTGTACCCAGCAATGAATTGACAACCTGTTCTGAGTGTATCTGCCCTGTGCCCGACAAGTTCTCCCCTGAATGGGCATGGGGAAACCCCAACCCCTTTGACCCTAGTAGATGATTAAGGGGAAGATAATGAAATCAGATGCAATGAGATTTTGTGTGGCTTTATTTAATTTGTCTGAGAACAAGATTTTCTTTTAAGTGACTGTTCTCAAATGTGTTATTCTGATCATTGACATAGCATATTCACTAAATTTGCAAATAATCTATGGTCAACTATTTGGCTTGTAGATGGGGGGGGGGGGGGGGGGGGGGGGGGGGGGGGGGGGGGGGGGGGGGGGGGGGGGGGGGGGGGGGGGGGGGGGGGGGGGGGGGGGGGGGGGGGGGGGGGGGATATATATATATATATATATATATATATATATATATATATATATATATATATATATATATATATATATATATATATATATATTTGTGTGTGTGTGTGTGTGTCACTGCATGGATGGGTTAAATGTGGAGGAATAAGCACAGTAGGCAAAATAGATCACATTATTACAGGAACTCACTTAGGTTGCCAATACAAAATTGTCCTGAAATTGGCATGTTTGTTTTTGGCACAATGTTGAACAATACATTTTACCAATAAACGCTTTAGGATGTTAAATGTGGTGTGTATTTCTCTTTTTAGAAATCTTTGTGGTTGCTTGGGGGGTATTGTGGTAGTTTAGCCTTGTGCCATGTGACTCAGGATCTTTGGATGTAGGAATCTGAAATGTTTTTTCTTTGCACTCTATTAGCTTAGAAATTCAGACATTTTTTAAAAAAGTCTATTGCCATCATTGCAGGATATCAGCCATTGGTCTGATAACACTAGTCCAGTGGATAGCACTAGTCCAGTGTGTAGGTTGCTTAATTTGTCATGGAAAACCTCTGTGCTTTCTCCATAAGGCTAGTACAAACATATATTGATTTTTTTTAAAATTTCTTATTGCCAGTAAAACCATGTTTTGTTGAGCAATTATGGTAAGTAATTGACCTTTCATATGCACTTAATGTCCTTCATTGTCTTTCTATGCAGCAGTTCTTACCCCGATGAATCAATACTTCACTCATTGCCATAAATTCTCCAAAATTTTCAGACGTAAATTTTTTTTGTTTTTTTTACGTCTGTTTCGTTTGTATATATATATTTTATTTGCAATCTGAGCTTTAGCATCAGATCTTTTGGTACTTAAAATATAATGGTTGAATAGTCAAAAGTCTAAGCACTCTGGATTTGAGTTTTGTTGTTCATTACTTTCACTAAAGCTATCAAGCCAGTAAAGCTATTAACACCAGACACTTAAAAGCTTTTATTTTTTCTGGTGCTACCTGTTCCTAATTGATAACTCCCTTATACATTAATGCACATCACAACATGCAGCATACAGTGATAACTATTTAAAAATAAATGTTTAACTGCAAGGCATCAGTTCTGATATCATGAAGAAAGTCACATTTTTAAACTTGGGTATAAATAAACTCCAATTCACAATGTATTCTACATTCGAAAATACACAACAGGAGGTTTAGCAGAAGAAACCCTCTGCTGCCAAGAAACAACAAACCCAAACAGGTTTTAAGACATTAATGAAACATTTAGCAAGACCAAGTACTTTGCTTAGTTGATACTAAAATAAAGGAGATAGACATGCTAAAATGTACTACATCTCAACTGTAAAGCATGGTGAAGTCATTGTGATGTTGAAGCTGTATCTTTTATTAGCCCTGTACAATCTGTTTGAATACAAATTACCAGAGTCAAATCTGAATCCAGAATTTGACTAATAAAAAACATCTTTGCTTATAAGTTGGTTGGATCAGGACAATGCTTTTGGATGACTGCAAATGCATATAATAATCTACAAAAATGTTTAAAAAATAAATTAACTAAACACATACACAAGTATCTTCATATGTAAACCACAGAACCCTAAAGGTCTAGAGGTCTAGAATAATTTTGCTTGGACAAATATCAGAGACTCTGCTATTTGCAGCTGCCTTTTCATAACTCCAAGACTCCCCCAGGATGTTTAAGCCAGTTGAAAAAAGTTTTGTGCAGGCATGTTTTTGCATGTCCTGCTTCATCTGGATCGATGGACAGGTCTGAATGTATAAGCATCTTTATTCGACAGCAGACGAAGCTGTGTGCAGCGTTGAGAAGTGGCCGCTGGCTTGGTTTGTGCTTCACAAGCCTTGGTGTGAGAATTACTTCCGGTATCTGTCATGCCTAAAGCCTGCTTCACTGCAGGCTGTCTTTTCAAGCCTGAGAAATCGGATTTTGTTGCTAGGCAACCACAGCATGGCATTGGAGGGATCCTGAAGGAAGTGTGTCTTCAGTGACTGGGTGTGTAAGTTTGTTTTACTTATACTGACAAATTCCAATGCTTTTTATGCTATAACATAGTCTTTTCAGCATAAATGAAAAATAAGTTTGACTAGTGCTTTAATAATAAATGAAACTAAGCTCATCTCATTATCTTGAGCGCTTAAGCCTTTATAAGGGTCGTGGTTTCCCAATGTCCATCCAGAGAACATTTTGGGAGCTGGGCAAATACACCCAGGACAGAATGCCAACCAATCACTGGGCACACTTCACCTACACAGGCACACACTACAGCCAATTCACCTTGAATCCATGTTTTTGGGCTGTGGGAGGAAACTGTAGGACCCGGAGAAAACCCACACAGACAAGAGGTAGAACATGGAAACTCCACCCAGATCGGGATTTAAGCTTGGGTCCCCAGCCCTTGGGTCCCCAGCCCTGGATGTTCTAAACACTACAATTACTTTCTTAAAAATGGAACCAGCTTAAACCAACTAGTATTTTAATTCGATATTTAATCACATAGCGCTCCAGCTCCACAGTGTTTCCTATCACTAATTATGTCTTGTCATACGAACCTAGTTAACAGATAACGTGGCTTCAAAAATGAGCTCTTCCCCATTTCCATGTGTTTTTTTTTCACTCACCTTTCAATCAAGGTATTTTGTTAGAAGTGCTTCGCATTTTGATGCAACATATCTAACACACGCTATGTATAACAGTCTGTGTTGACTGGAATTTAAAAAGCATATCTACTTAAGAGTGTGACCTTAAGCAGACTTTAAAAAATGTATTTTAGAGTCCGCTACAATAATGTTTCATGTCGTTAGGGGTGGCCAGTGCATTGCTTCTTTTAAAGATCGTTGATTTAACAACTTTTTTGGGGCTAAAAATGCTCTTCATCTGACACCTCATTAAATCACAATTATTAAAATGTTTATGCTTTTAAATCTTAATCTGTTCATTTTCTTAACTGCATATCTTGGTTCCATTCCTTGGATGCTGGAGACTATCCCATCATTCAAAGTTAGAAATGCTAATTATGAAATATGTAGTGCCAGTCCTTAAATCTGATTATCTGAATAGTTCATCGAGCCATGACATTTTTTTTAACAATAATATCTATATTGTCTGTCTCCTCACATTTGTATCAACGTGAGAAATGTACGATTGTGGTTGAACATAATTTCAATTTTGTTCCATGGAAATACAGATCATTATAAACAGCTTTTTGTTGTGCTATAACAGCATCTCTTTCCTATTATTTATTTTACAGTAATGCCTCCCATACCTTATTGCTTTATTATAAAATAGGTAGTTCCAGTTCTTAAATCTGATCCGTTTGTCCAGCTGTGACATTATTACTAATAATGCACACCTCTGATTGATTCTGAGTGATATTTACATTATTTTAAAATATGTATTATTAATGAAAATAAAGTTTCATATGAACAAGTCGATTTCCGATGAGCACTACTCCGCTATCCCGCTTCTCTGTAAAAAAAAAAAAAAAAAACTTTCAAAACTAGTCTAGATTACGTCACACGATCAGATACTCTAGGTTGTGCATTATTTTGTATAAATCATAGGAAAGAGGTGCAACTGTACTTCGATTTGCATCATGCAAACAACGGAAACAACACCTTTTTCCGTTATATATTTTTAAGTAATATATGTCCCCTCATGTCCTCTTATAGTAACATCCTGGCCCAGTCCATTACGGGGACATCACAACACATTAACCCCTAGAGATATATGATTTCCTGTGTGCAATTCACCTGATTTTTTTTAAATGTGTGGGGAAAATCCTTGCAATTAGATATAGGTAGAACTGAAATTTGCATGTCTGCAATGTCAAGGACAACAATTTGAATCAACTTCAGCCATTTTAATCATCATGAAATAATGAGTTTTAATGACAAACTAGCATTTCACTGTGTAAAATGATGCAGCATTGCTGATAATTTTATAATATTGTCTAATCCTCTACATTTAGTATATGACCCTTAGGTGAGAAAAGCAATTGAAAGCAATAAAAAGCCCTGTGTACATGTTCTAGTGACCCCACACCTGAAATCACAGAAAAATGTTCTGTAAATAAACCTTTTTAATGGCATCTCACTTCCTCTTTCATTTATGTGTTTATAGTTCCACTGCCTCCAAAACTCCACCCATGCAGTCAGAAATTGTGTTCAAATGGAATCTTAATCAGTGGCACTTATGACTATAGTAACCACATTTAGCTTCAATTGACATGAAAGATTTTATTTCAAGTTCACACTATGAAAACACTTTTAGCATGCAGTCATGAGCTGCAGGATTCTCAGCAGTCCCATGAGGCTGTGAAAGGAGACATCACATGTTTATTTTTAATCCTGGTTTCAAACAATGATCATCATACAGACTCGCTCTCCTTCAGATAATTGAACACGCAGTAAACTGCATAAATATTTTTACAAAAAGGTATGGACATCAAATGCACGTAAGATTCTTAATGAAAATCAAACAATAAGTTGAAAGTCAAGTTGATTAAGTTGGAAGTCACACTTAAAGTGGTGTGATTTCTGATGTACAACAATCAGAAGGATAGCTGCTCATAATGATAAGCTGGCAAATGTTTTTTTAAAATTTTTTTTAAATATGCTATCTTAAAGTATAAGTATTTTACGTACTAGGAAATTAGCATGTCAGCCTTTCTGTGCTGAGGATCCAGATTTGGATTCTGATCTGAATGGTGTTTCCAAGCTATCCTTGCATCTGCATGGGTTTTCTGTGTTTTCCTCCCACAGTACAAAAACATGTATTTATGTGAATTGTCTGCTTTAAATTGACCTTATGTGAATTGGCCGCTTTAAATTGCCCTTATATAGTATGTGTGTGTGTGTGTGTGGGGGGGGGTGGTGGTTAACATTCAATATAATGTTTAAAAATTGACTTACTGAGAAGTTTAGTTACAAATAAATGGTTCAAAGAAAGCCGAGTACAATAGAAAAGAAACACAGCAACACTGCACTATCCATCTATCCATTGTCTTCTGTCTTGAGGCTGTGCCCCATGCCCATCCAGTGGATAACGTTTCGGGCGCTGGGAAGATACACCCAGGACTGCTTCCCATCAATGCCTAATATACAGTACATTGTTTTCCCGATGTTTTTATAAACTACGTTCTGTAATTATTGATTGTTAGAGAAACTGAAAACCTGTTACTCTGGAATCAGCATTCACTTTAAAAAACAGACTAGATTACATCGCAGAACATTATGCTTTCAATAAACGCATTTATGAATCAAAGTCATCATGAATTGTTATTAAGTATAATGTGTTTGTTACTGTGTGAAAGCAATAATGCACTTGATGTTGTTCATTATCATAAATAATTGATGGGAAAGAGGTGTAATGCCCTAATGCACCTGTCGGTAGATTGTGATACTACAGCAGCGGGCATAATTTACACATGTATTAAATGTAAATGTAGGCTGTTTTAATTGATTACCATTTTCCATTGGTTCATTATAAGTAGTGTCTGGACATCTCGAGACCATTATATGTGAAAAATCACAAGACATCAACAATTGTAGAAACACTTAAATCAGCTCAACTGGCAGCAACAATCATGCTACAGTAAAAATCACTGAGACAGTATTCATTTCTAAAACTTATCTTATTAGGAGCACTGTAATGTTTACTCCACTTAAGACTCTTTTGTTGTTTTTTGCATTCATGTATATTGTATTTGCATGTCCTTGCTTGTAGTTTTGGTATTAATTATGATTCATTTTCCTCACCTGTTGCATGAGTCATGTTTCTCATTTCCACTCCTTTATACATTTTTTTTCTTACAATTCTGTCCTTGGGTTTGCGTAGCTTACGTTTTGTCCTTGTCTGCCTATGTGTTCTGTTTGTCTTTTTTTTAAATAAATCCTTGTTCCTTTTTGCAAATCTTCCACCAGTTCAATCTCACAATTTACAGAGGTGTGGTAATGACACTCCTAAATAAAAATTTATTGAGGAAATCACAATAGCTTTTTTTTAATGCCTGGAGTACATAATCTTGTGTTTAGTGATTTCTCCACTTATACAATGAGATAACTAAAACAGTATACTTCGGTTTATTTTAATAAATGTGAAAAGGATGTGGCACCTGTGAAATATTTGGCCATCCCTTTCCAAAGGGATGATCATTTATGGTAAACTAGACATATTCTTTTGTGCTGGTTCATGTCACATTTTTAATACACGTGTGTTTTCAAAACTGTGAGAAAAACATGTTGAGTGAAAAGTGCTAAAATAAATCTCACAGTTCTAACATTTTAATATTATTATCAGAGGATTTAAGTAAAATGTCATGTCATACATACATTGATAAACAGCATTTATAATATTTGCCCTCTTCATCAACACTTAATATTATATTTTAAAGTCCACTTACTTTAAGCCACAATTAAAGCTGTGCATGTGTACGTGTGACCATGTATAACAGGAGTTACTCAGTGTACGGTTTAGGGCAGACATGCTTTAATGGCATTCAGAAGTGATACACAGTAAAATAGTAACTGCTGAATTTAAATTAACTGTGATATTAATACTGAGCAAGATTACGTTTCGCATGATTGCACACCCATTACTAAGCCAGGACTATACACTTTATTGTGAATAATTCAAAAACTAAAAGGCTTGAAACAATTTACACTTTATTTGTATGCTTTCAATTTGATGTGGACATAGTAAGATGTGTTTCTATACTACACACTTAATGATTTAATTTGCACCATTGACCTTGAAAATAGAACTTGGTAAGCATCAGAAAGATTGCAATATCACAGACACATTGGTTGTGGAGTTTCAGCATCTAGTTAAACTCTTATGAATCATATTGATACGAGTGATGATGCTATTCTTAGCAAAAGGTTTACAGGCTACTATGGGGGGCGTGGTCAAATAGTTGTACTCTTGGTTAGACTGGTGTCTACAGCTACTGAGTTTGGCTAAGGGAGGGAAGGATAGAATACAGCTTAAGAACAAATTGTTATACAAATTGCAAGTAAATTTTAAGTAGCTGCTGTGGAGAGCAGCCCAGCTTTTTGTTTTTTTTCTAAAATCATAAACCACTAAACCATTAAAACACAGCATACCTTGCCTTATTAATAACATTAGATTTTACAGGATTTTTACCTGAAACCTTTAACAGATTGTATCAAATCTATAATAGCATGTGAATAAAACAGTGCTCCTGATGCAATTACCACTGCTTGTTAAAAAACACAAGAACATAACACATGCTTCTCATGGATTCCTTGCTCAAGTAAGCTGATCAACGGAGCCATGCACAAAAAACTGACATGAGAGGATGCATTTTTCTTTTCACTTTTTACGAGCAACTTTGTCCCCAAGTGGTACGTCCTCCATTAGTTTCTGCCAAAAGTTGAACAAACCAAAAAAAGTTACGTTTTCGGCAAAAATAAATAAAAATTTGGAAGAGAAACATTTAAAGAATTCACCTTTAGTAGTCGAACATGGTATGTCCTTTCTTCCTCCCCGTCCAGCCTGATAAGCTCTACCTGATATCTGTTGCAGGCAGTAGTCAGCTCTTTGAAGTCAAATAGTTGGGCAGGATCTAAAGAATGGCCATTGATCAAGCTAACCAGGTACTCACGGTAATGTTTTCTAAAATAGAATTAACAAAAGTTAGAGCAGAAAAGAATAATCAAAGTCACAAACACTTTTTTTTTAAATACTATACTAAATTATATCATTGACAACGTTGGAACAAATGTGAAAATAAAAAAATAATGCACCAGTGGAAGCACATCCATTGGAAAAGATTGTTAATATAGTTAATATATTGTCATGTACATTTGGAAATGTTTCATTTTGTACTTTTTTTTTTTTTTTAATACAGTGCCAGTCAAAAGTTTAGACACACCTCCTTGTTCCATTGTATATTTTCTTCTTACCATATATGTGGAGTGTGTTAGCTCGGTGGTTAGGGTGATGAGCCATCAATCTAAGGTCTACTAAAGTTACCAAAGTGGGTCCTTGAGCAAGACCTTATTGCTCCAGGGATGCTGTGGTCAACCCTGTGCTCATTTTGTAAGTCGCTTTCGATAAAAGCATCTGCTAAATGACCAAATGTAATGTAATCCAAATTAAACCATATAGATGGAATTTGTAGTTTTACAATTACAGACTGTAGTACATCTGTTTTTTGTTGTTGTTGGTTCTCTGTTCTCCATTGGTCAGGACCATCACAGAACTGGTATAATTTGGGTGGTGTATTGTTTATTGTCAGTTCTGCAGTGACACTGATGTGGTGAGAGGTTTTTAGTGCAGCAGTGCACCTATAGTATCATTTAAACACCTCAGTGACACTGCTGGGATAGGAATAATGCACCCACCAAGTAATTCCTGCTCTGTGGTGCTTCTATTGGGGTCCTTAATTTCTGAGGTATGATTGCATGTCAGGTAAGGGATGATGGTAGACTGGACTAATTACCTGAACAAAGTACATATATACACTGAACTATTATTATTCTATTGACAGAAAATGGGTTTGATTATTGGTAAAACATAATTTATCACGGAGTGATTTACTACAGAGCAAATTATGTTTAAGCTTTTCTGCAGGAAAGGCATATAAACTAAGCAAATAGTCCATAACTAAATCTAATTGAATTGGGTTAAAAAAAAAACACTCTATTCTGTAAAGTTGATCTTTCAGCCATTATTCAAGAAAATTAGAACGCATGATGCATATTATTTTTCATTAGGAAAATAAATGTGAGATGTCATGAAAGCCCAAGGATAAGAAACAAATTATAAGTTGTCTCTTTTTTTTTTGGTTAATGATTTTATAATATTAAAATAATAATAATAATAATAATTATAATAATAATAATAAAAAAATATAATTTATTTAAGGGTTAGATATGACAGTCAGAAAAACGTAGCAGTGTATGTCATTACAAAGTCCTAATCAAACTTTTAAAAGGGTAAATGGCTCTGATTAATTCAACTGATTTTATATTATTTCACAATTTTTAAATATATTTAAATATTAATTCATTCATTCATTATCTCCCGCTTATCCTCTATTAGGGTCGCGGTGGGGTTCCCCATGCCCATCCAGGGGAGAACGTCTCGGGCGCTGGGCAGATAGACCCAGGACAGGGCGCCAATCCATCGCTGGGCACACACTCACTTACACAGACACACTCTATAGGGGGCAATTTTGAGAATTCAATTAACTTGTTCCATGTTTTTGGACTGTGGGAGGAAACCGGAGAACCCGGAGGAAACCCACGCAGACACGGGGAGAACATGGAAACTCCACCCAGATGGGGATTCGAACCGGGAATCCCTAGCGCTGAGAGGCGAACGTGCTTACCACTAAGCCACCGTGCCGCCTATATTTAAATATAATTTAATAAATTTAATTTAACAGTCTTTTTAACACAGATAAGAGCACTTACTCGCAAAGCCCCGCCTGTCCCGGCTGGGTTTGCACTCCACATGCTGAGTCTGTTTGCCGGGTTCCTTCGTCCTTCTGTTCAATCACACTACACACACCTAACACAGGACACACACATACAAAATGATGTATAGGCAAAACAGACAATTTGGTCAATTATCAAATATTACTTGGCTAATGTAAAAACACAATCTTGTGAAGACTGTGGGCGTTTGGTGCTTTCAGTCATTCTTTTGTGGTCATGATTCAAACGCCAAAAGAGCATAATTAAATTTAATTAAAAAATAATTGTCAGTCTGATTGTAGAAACATTATCTAAATTACAATCTACAGTTCTTGTAGAGTACAGACTAGACACTTCTGTAACTTCTTTGCAATCTGTTTCTGTCCTGTTACTAAATTCAAGCTACTGAATACAATAATTGCTGTTCACTTATTGAAAACAATATATTTGATTATTTTTATTTTATTTTATTAAATTAGGAGACACCTTTAATTGTGTTATATATTGTTAGTTAAATGTAACATTATATATGGGTGTCAATTTGTTGTCACTGCTTTGTAGCATAAAATGCTGATCTTTTCGTGATCAATCAAGTTAATCACAACAACAATTACATATTCTGTAAATATGTATACATACAGTACATGTATTCTTGGTAATAGTATTGTGTAAAATTCCTAATAGCATTTTATTGTTTTTCGAACTGCAGTTTGATTTTGCATGCCTTACTAACTCATACTGTACAAACACAAATGGAGACAAATAGTGAGGCTGACTGAAGCCACTGATCTTAAAGTTTGCTGTCATGACACAATATAGTATTATGAAGGATTCCATTGTCATGGATGTCTAATTAAAAGAAACAGTATTAAGTTTATGGTTAACCAGTAAGTTGGGCCTCAAAGAAAAAAAATAAATGCAAGTGTTTTTTATTTTGTTTGTTTTTAGCTTCAGCCAAATTTTTTTACTTTGGTGTATTCATAGTTAGTGTGTTGTACTAGAACAAGTGGGTAATATGTAACAGTGCTGCTGGGATGTGAACTCAGTGACATTACTGATCTGACAACAGTCCACTATCCAAAAATATTGTGTGAGTACTAATAAAGAATTACTAGATAACTAACCCAATCTTATCTAGTAAGTTTAGGTAAGTGTGCACAATGAGCTGACACAGTACCACTGTCACTGCAATGCCTTGAATTATATAACACCAAAATAATACTTGCTTTGCGTTGATCCTGTGAGGGTCTGAACATCACAATGTGTGAAGGGACTATAAAAGTATTTTAAGGGGCTACTGTCTGTGATTTTAGAACCTTAAACTGCAGCTTTATGGCGAGTGAAGGTGATAAAATAAAAAGCAGAGATTGTTTGAATTGTGTTTGTTTTTTGTCTGTTAGTTTGTATCTGTCATGCTTACATACAGAGAATGGTGAGGGAGATACAGAATGTGAAGATCAAGAATGTGTATAAATATTAATACTGTAACTGAAAGCAGACCTGCTTGTGTTCCTTGAGGAACATCAGTGTTAAAGGCCACACCAGATCTCTACAAAAAAAGGAAACAGATGAGAATGAACAAAAAAAAAACATACTGCATTTACAACAATGAGAGAAAAAGAAGGAATTCCTACATTGCTCTGCAGCAATTTTCTGTATATGTGTAATATATACTGTACGCATGTTAAAAACATATTACAATGTATAAATCAGAGTGTGTGTGTGTACCTGTAGTAGGGCCTGAAGTCGAGCAGGTTCCCAGTCTCGAAGATAGAACAGGCAGTCACGTGGATGATGTGCATGAAGACCGCCCACAAAGCACTGAGGCACTGTACATTTCTAACACAGAAAAAGAGTGAACAAATATGAAATGGTGAGTTACAGAACACTATATATCACTAAATAAAATAATGGAAAAAGAACTCTTGGGCAGCATGAAGGAAAATACAGAGAGGGAGAACTAGTATTTGGCATAGAAAACAATTTACCTTTATAACCACAAACAAACATTAGACACATGAAAGTAAGCTGTGGGTTAAGAAGTGAAGATGTATAGAGGAAGTAGATTAAAGAGAAAATTGACAGACAGGTGAAGAGTAGAGTGTGAGGGTGATGAAAAGGTGGAATAAAGTGCAGCTGAGGAGGGTGAGATAATGGGAGCAACAGGAGATGCAGAAGAAGTGGTGGAGGAATGTGGAGCTCACCGTGTGGAATGGGTTATTACAGCCGCTACAGAACTGATAACGACACTGAGAACAGCTGAAGTGCATACAGCCACCTCGAGCCAAGGCATACTGGAACCTACAGTGAGGACAAGCTGAGGTGGTGTGTGTGTGAGAGGGAGAGTGAGAAAGCAAGAGAGAATTATATTAACATTACCAAAATTAATCATAATTAATCATGTTCCAGCTACAGACACTTTTGTCAGCTGTAAGGAATCATCTTATAACCTTATAAGAATTATTAATAAGATTGTTTTTTAAGAAATATAATCAATAATGTTATCGATTGCAATGTTGACACTAATGCAGAGTGGCCCTTTAAAAGGATATGCACATCAAACAATTTTAGTAACATATGACTTATAGATGGACAGCTAATTCTTACTTAAATAGTATATGTGTATTAGAATACAATTAAATAAAACAGCCTTTAATCACAGTCATCACTTAAACACAGTTATCCTTCATGCCATCAGACTGTACAAGTTCTCTCGGGAAGGAGGGGTAACAGGACAATAAAGTATGGGAAAGGGCAGTAGCCTGACCACAACTGTAAGTATACCAGATTCATTCATTCATTCATTATCTTCCGCTTATCCTCTATTAGGGTCGGGGGGGGGGGGGGGGGGGGGGGGGGGGGGGGGGGGGGGGGGGGGGGGGGGGGGGGGGGGGGGGGGGGGGGGGGGGGGGGGGGGGGGGGGGGGGGGGGGGGGCGCCAATCCATCGCTGGGCACACACTCACTCACACAGACACACTCTAAACGGGGCAATTTTTGAGAATTCAATTAACTTGATCCATGTTTTTGGACTGTGGGAGGAAACCGGAGAACCCGGAGGAAACCCACGCAGACACGGGGAGAACATGGAAACTCCACCCAGATGGGGATTCGAACCGGGAATCCCTAGCGCTGAGAGGCAAACGTGCTAACCACTAAGCCACCGTGCCGCCCTGTATACCAGATTATGTGCAATAATTGAAAGTATCATAATAATAAAATAATAAAAATCTGCCGGATATAAATTTGATCTGTCTGTCATGTATGTGTGTGTGTGTGTATCTATCCATGACAGACAGACAATGTCCCTTTCTTTCTGTGTCTACTTGATACGGTAATCTTAATTTCTTTAAATGAATCCTCCCCAAGGGATCAATAAAGTTTTATCTAATCTAATCTGATCTGATCAGCTGCTCTCCCTCACAAGATAATTTAAGACAAAGCTTATACGGGCACACACTGATTTATACACACAAACATAGCCACACAAACACTTTCCCTCCATCGCATTTGTGTTTCTGTGTGTAAATGGTATTGTTTTTTCATGGCTTGTTTAAACTTGTTTTTGGTGCAATGATGCACTGCAGCTGTGGGTATAGTACAGTGAACCAGTGGTTCTGCTGCTAGCCTGATTACAGCTGGATCATTTCAGAAAGTCAAGAGAGAGTGATGACTCACTAATCCCGTTGTCACGCAGGTAGCCGGCCAAGCCCTGGCGCTGATACTCGGGGTCATTCTCTCTCTTCCATAACTGGAACTGTTCGCATGTTAGACCCATGTGTTGACCCTCCCACTGTGTATATAGAGAGATATTTACCATTACATGTCCAAAGTTTGTGTATATATTTTAGTAATTTATAATTTAATTGTCATAAAAACCCCCACATTGCAGGAAAGGGTGTGTGTGTATACGCGAACTTAACTACTTACAGGTTTTTTGCACTGAGCACAAAAGCTTTTCCTGCACTGTAAACATGTGACTTTCAGCTGATCACCATCGTAGATGAAACCATAAGAGCACTGCAACAACAGATTGAGAGAAGAAAGAATGAATGTTAGGGAGGATAAAAGCTGGTCTGCTGTTTTCTGTACTCAGTAGTGCAAATAAAAAACAACTGCTTCCCGTGTAATGTCATTTTGATTAATCTTGATTGGATAATGTCTGATTTTATTAACAAAATGTTTTTGTGCATTTTATTTGAAACAGCTGTGGACCTGTACATTCATTTCATTAGTCAACCATTTGACAAAAATGCAATGCATAAAATCACAAATAGATACAGGCAATATTCAAATCAGTCATCAGCAGTTCTCCAGAAGTTGTGTGTTAAATGGTTCACTTATTCAATTACATTTTATTACATAGCATTTACTATATTATTAATTTCTGGCACTATATTAAATGCAGATATATAAAAATATGCCAGATATTCGTGATGGCTTTTTATTTCTCTTGCAGCAATAAACTAGTGGCTATGTGGATTACAAAAAATAAGACCACTGTATAATTTCCTGTACAGTAGTTACTTGCAGCAGTAAATTAAAATAAACAATACAAGGGTATTTATATTTTGTACATAAAATACTCGCCCTATAAAATTTCTCCCACTTCCTTAAAAACTGCAGATACTAAAATGTCTGCCATTGGGGCAGTATAACAGGAATAGTGCCCTTATAGTGCCGGTCTCAGATATGAGAAGGTTTGCTTGTAAAAAAAAAAAACCTTTGCAACTTTCTGTATGATGTTCTGGACCCCTGAAGAGCAGGTATTATTAGAGTGGTGGATGATGGAATGAGTGTATCAGACACCTGTATGTTTTGATTGGTGTTCTGTGCTATGTCTGAGTCTGATATGACCCCCACCTTCTTTGTGATGCTCAATTATTAGAGAACATACTAAAGCAGACCAAAATACTAAAGCATACCAAAGTATGTAGAAAAACAGATGGACTACAGTCTGTAATTGTAGAACTACAAAGTTCATCTTATATCTAAGGAGATGCACTTGTACAAGTGTAATATGCATTTTTTACACTTGAGCATTGTCTCAAAGCCGCATTAAAATCAGATATCAATTCTGTTACTGAAGGCTTACTTCTCGGACACTAAGCATATATAAATAAAAGGTTATATGATTTAAGTGCTTTAAAGCATGTTTATATAAAATCTCTTGAATATGAAGACTACACGTGTACTATAACACCTGTACTAAATCTATTAAATATATTTTAGAGTTGGCTTTTTCATTTGCTTCTGCAACTTCAAATAGGGCTTAAGGAAAGTTGAATTTCATGTAGTAGCACTTACGTGGCTGCACCAGCGGAACTTTGGATCTTTAATGAGAGCTTGTTCGGTCAGCTTCTTATGAAAGAGTTCGTAAACATCTGGCTCCAAACAATCCCTTAGCTGAGTGTTTACACACACACACAAACACACACATAATTCATGCAGAATTTAAAATACAATACACATTAAAAAAAATGTAACCACCTAGTGCAATTCCTTGTTATATGGCTAATTAAATGCACTGCAAGTTTATATTTTCAGCGAGAACCTTAAATGATTTTAACCTTATTTTAACTCCAGCTACTTTATATTAAAAAAGCAGTTGAAAAACACAAAGACATTGGTTTTCTAGCCTTGTTACCTGGATATCTAAAGTGGAGAAGTAGCTGTTGAGGTCCTCAGGATCGTTGATGTCAGGTTCAGAGCATACAGGACACACCATATCTCTTATGTGCTTGTCTCTCACAGCTATGGTAAAGTGCAGCTTAAAGCATTCGCAACAAACAGAGCACTGGCAAGATGTTAAAGACTGCATCTATATGGAGAAAGAAAAAACAGGGAGAGAGGTGTTAAGCTGCATTTTATTTTAAAATATTTATGAAAAACTGGCATGAATATAAGTGAACAGTAGACTGGAAATAGATCTAATCACAAAGGGGTATTTTTGCCACAATGATCAGGAGCAAAATGTTGCACTTTGCCATTGATTAGGTTAATCTGCACTCTGTCCCACCTGCAAATGTAACTAAAGCTAATTTTTAGTCGTGGACTGTGTGCAGTGAGACACCGGCTGGTTGTTGCCCAAAGCCGAGATCTACAATGCAGCCCTCACCCCTTAAGCAGTGATCCTTTTGAGGACCCACACCCCCAAGAATAAGTCACTCAGTGCAGTATTCTTGAATGAGTTTATGCTCCTGATTTTCTGTCAATATATATTTTAGGTCAATCTTTGTGAGTAATTCAAATACATATGTTACAAAAAATCTTTAAATTAAAAACTATACATTAGGATTAGGGTTATGGATAGTCACCTATGTTTATCAAAGTGTAATACAGCTTTGTGTACTAGTCATTATATGGTTCCAGTATAGATTGGCGTCCTGTCCTGGGTGTATTTACCCAGCGCCCGAAACATACTCCCCTGGATGTGCATGGGGAACCCCCCCCCGCGACCCTAATGGAGGATTAAGTGGAAAATAAGGATTGATGGATTATATGGTTATTGCTTTTTCATTACAGAGCTGAGCAGATAAACATATAAGATTGACTGAACATAGTGAGCAAATGTCAGCAACATTCACTCCCTAACCTAACTAAAAACTAATTTATTTACTAGAGAGAAAAAAGAAAGTCTGGGGATGAATCAAACTTCTGGAATAAGTTACTTTGCAGCAAAGAACAAATGACAGACTGCTTATTACCACGAGGATTATGAAGTAAAGCATTATGTCTATGTATATGCACTAAAACTGTGTGTGTGTAGTACCTTACTGTGGGGGAATAAAGACAAACAAATGGGACACTCTTTGGCCAGCACCCTGCGAATGAAGTCGCGATCAGGTGACTCGCGTACAGCCTGCACCACATCCTCCACTGTGTAGGTGGCACCAGGGTTCTGAAGCAAAGACAGGGCCAGCTCACAGCGCCCCCAGCTGGGCAAATTGTACATGGCTAGAAGTCTGCGACATACACGCTATAACAATAACATATTGTGTGTCAGGAAGCAAGGAAATGCTCATTTACCACAACTTCATGCTAATAAACAAAAATAGCTAGCTTTATTAGGACCAACACTATTTGGAAGTTGAATGTTAAAAGTGATTAAGGTGACCAAAGGAACATAACGACCAACAGTTACAATACATGAATAAAACTAAATTTACACCAAATCATTACTATAATCATTTAAGACAAACACTGTCATCACCTGCTTGTCAGGATGGTTGATTTCGATAGGGGGTTCTGGCTGGTTACTCCACATGCGTTTGTGGAACGCTTCAAGCAAAGGGCGCTGTAGCAACACCAGTGCTCCCCTTACCTCACCGCCACTCTGTCTCAGTGCTTCCTCACATGCAATAGTGTCATTGAAGCCAAGCGAGGCCAGCTCCTTTATCTAGTGCAAACAAACAACCATGCATGAGCAGGAATTATTGTGTCCATATAAGCTAATGCTGGATGATATGGTTATAAAGTTTTATAGTATTATTGCATTACTTTAAAGATTTTTCCTGAGCATATGGTACTATCTGTCTTATAAATAAAGGTGAAAATGTGTGTGTGTGTGTCCATCCTATACAAATCCACACCATTGTGTTGATTACCATGACATTTAACATACTTACTCTTCGGGACCCTGCAGAGGTTTATATGTTCGTTACAATCACCAAGAAGCGGCTCAAGATGTCTCACCACCTCTAATGTTTCGAGCAGCAACACCAGTGATGGCTTAAAATGGTTAGCGCTATTGTTCAGTGTTACCATCTCTAAGCCGTACAGTATTGCAGACCTCATTAGTGTCCTGTAAACTTTTCATTTCACTCTGGCAGATAATTGTCTATCACAGGTCACATCTGCAACTATAAAAAACCACTCCACTCTGCTTGCATTCTTTCTCACTACCACATTCTCAATTACCTTGTGCACTTGACTGCAGTATTTAAACTTTCTCTACATCAAACCTCTTAAATTAAGCCACGTAAATTAAACTTAAAATCACAATGTAGTTGATGTAAAAAGAATTTATAACTCACTTTAGATTGTCTATTCCTAAGGGCTTGCCTTGCTGCTTTCTCGCTGTCGCCCCCTGCTGCCAGCCATGCCTGTTTGGCTTCAGCTCTGGATAAAGGCGCTGCAGCTCGGTTTTGAGCTGCATTCTCCTCTCCTGTGACCGAAGTAAGCAGCGGTTTGGGCTGATGCTGGAAGGATGCTGCCATGGCACAGATCTCATCCAGCCTGTGTGGTAGTTCTGTTTTCAGCCAGTTGTATGGCGTCCCACTGAGGCTACCTGAAACTTGCAGGCTTGTGTACACCTCCTCTGGACTCACACCCCTCATCTCACCCTCCTAAATAAGGAAAATGACAACATAAGATAAACACATGGATTGTTTTACATGAAATACTAGAAGGAAAATATATGGACATATGAATAGGAAATGTTATCTTACTTTAATCAACTTAATCAGTTTAAGTCCCTCCTCTCGCATTAATTTCTGCCTCTTTAAATCCGGATCCTCCAAAGGTAGAGTTGTTGCAGCGAGTGAGGTAGCGTTTATAATCGGGGATGGTGGACGAGGTTTGAGAATAGTGGAAACTGAATCCGATCTTCCAGACTCACATATTTCACAGTGAGAAGCTGGCATGTGGTTGGCATACGTACAGAACTGACAGATCCACTAGAGGAAAAAAAAGCGATAAAGTCATACACATGACACTTCCATTTTAATGTAGTTGTGATGTAGACTTTCTGTTGTGATTAAATTAACAACTTTTTAAGGTTAATTTAGAACTGAAACCAGAAATTATAGGATGCCTTGCAACCCAGGTTTTGAACGCCTAACGCTAACTGCAGAGATGATATATAACATCCAGTTGCTTTTTTTACTGCATAATGGTTTACTATTTTAATCTAGAGTAAAAAAAAAATATCTTTCAGTGGTTAGCTCCTGATCCCAGTTAGGGGGTCTGAGTGGGTCTACTCTGGGTACTCTGGTTTCCTTTCACATTCCAAATCTTAAAAATGAATTATGTAATTCAGGTTCCTGATGGAAAATTAAGTAAATATTTAGAATTTTAATTATATTACCAACTAAATAATTATATTAGAATCAATGACGGTATTAAAATGTACCCTCTATTAAACGTACCGACAGGATAATTTTTTCAATCTAGATTTAAAAGTCTGTACCTGACCATTGTCTAACGACGCTGCAGCAAGTGGTGAGGGTCTGGAAGGGGTCACAGGAGGACGCGTGGCCAGACGGGGGCGCTCACACACTTCACAAAGAATACTGCTTCCAGCATTTACCATAGTACAGCTCTTACACTGCCACTCTGAGGAAAGCAGGAGAACACACATTGGGTGATTCGGGCAGTAAACACAAATTCAAACATGTCTGGGGTTAGAGTATACTGTGTACAATCAAGCATGTAAAAAAAGTTATAATGCCCTGCATCAAAACTAAGGAAGCCTAAAACAGGTTCTGTTGGTTTCCCTTTTAAGTCATTACATTTCTACACAGGACATAATCAAAAGTCTATGTTTATGTCCTATGTTATGTTTATGACATTATAATCAATGAATAAAATAATGTAACAAAAACATTTGCATTAAAGTTGACATTAGGATGTGGTAGCTTAGTGGTTAAGGTATTGGGCTATCAATCTAAAGCTGGTGGGCTCAAATTCCAGGTCCACTGAAGCTACCTCATTTCTTCAGTAACTCTATGTAACCCTGTGTTCTGGCCCCAATCATCAAGTTGGGATCAACTTTTAAGTCGCCTTTAATGACCAAATGCAATTGCAATTTCTTATGCAACAGGTCAAGCATGTTTCTTAAATTTGGTTATAATGTAGATATTTCAATAAAACATTTTTGTAACTGAACATTCTCAATGTAGAAGTTATTTACAATTTAGTTGTTCGAAATATATAATGTTGACTGAATTTTTTTCACAGTCTTGCAGACAATTAATGTGTGTAATGTGGATCTTACTGTGCACATCAATGAAAAGTTGTTGTTAATGATTTGTGAATAATTTGTTTTTAGTCCATTCTTCCTATGTTCGTTATTTACTTGGTTTTGTGTATAGCTACTTTGTAACAGTTTTGTATCGCAAAAGTAATGGGTTCAAATAATATGGGTTCAGTCCCTTCAGGCTTGCACTCTCCCAAAGTAAAAAGCACAAGATAAATGAGAATTACCAGTTAAATGAAGCCCTGGAACAAAATCTGTATACATCCCACAAATTCATATATTATGAGAATTTCTGATTTACACTCACTGCACACTTTTAAGTAAATTATTTATTATACGACATTGTATCATTGTATTTAGCTTAACAACTGGCTGTTGTTGTCTCATTTGTAAGTTGCTGGATTAAAGGGTCTGCTAAATGACTAAATATAAAAATAAACACTATACTAACCACAATAGTGTACTGCTGAATTAGTCAGGTCTGATATGTCAAACATTCTGAACTTATTTTCTGATCATTTCAAATACAGAGTGGTTATCTGAGTGTGTGAACCATAAAAGACTGTTATGTAACTATTACCTGAAGCTGCTGACCCATATCTGTCTAATCATATGTATTGTACTGCTGGCTGTACTGCTGGCAGCACATGACTGCACAAATGGAGTATACAAATGTTCCTAGTAATGTCCTGAGTGAATGTAGTTCCAGTAAAGATGAATGATAATGTTACACAGGTGTGTTTGCACTTTTGGTTTAGAGGTATAAAATAGATTTTGTATCATTAAATTGCAATTTTGGACATGATTACATAAGAGCTGTGTCTCAAATCCCATCCTGTGCACTTTTTTTCAGTACATAAGTGTGTAGTATACACACATTCACAGATCTTACTAGAGTTCTTTGAACCGTGTTCTCTTTGATGTATGATGTTACATGTAAAAGCATCAGTAGTTTAAACCCTTAGTGTCCCTGATTTCAAAACACAACACACAAATAAATAAAATGTAAATTAACATAGGTACAGCATAATAAAAATGACTTTCACAGCACACTGTGCTATACTCATATTTTAGTTTCTGCAGATACTTTTAAATACTTTTTTAGAGAATACAAAATATTTAGACACTATGTGATGTGGCATAATGCTTTTACATATAATATCATTTGGAAGTATGTAATTAACATGTGCAAAATTTAATATTTTGTGTATAAACCTGTAATAGTAGAAGGCTGAGGAGGCTCTTCGTGTAAAGAAGGAGCAGCAGCAGCTAGACGAGGGCGTTCACATGTCTTGCATAGCACTTCTTGCATTGTGTTCACTGTAGTACAGTATGAACACTCCCATTTGGCCAGAGAAGATCTGTAATGTCATTTACACCAGTACTTTAATGCACAGACCCTTTAATAATGATTTATAACAATATATAAGCACTCATGTGGAAAAAAGAGGGGCATAGAAGACCCATAAAAACACATTAACATTTGTGGTGATATAGTAATGCCTATTTCTCAGATCTATATATATTTGATATGAACAGCCATGGAAGCTAAATGAGAACTGCGGGCAAGGACATAAAACTATTCAACCAGCAGTCTAATGCTCAACTATTCTGTCATCCATGGGCTAGATAAAGTTACTACTCTGTGGGTCAAAATTGATTTGTAATTATGAATATGTTTTATCTTGTGTCAAGAATTCAGTATAAAACATGCCCAAATAAAGTAAAATGATTAATTCTAAGTAATGTTATGTGCCAAAATCCTACTCACATCATTATATAAAGTGCATCATTCAGTTGAACTTTTCAATTTTGTATTTTTAACAATTAACAGAGTTGTTCATAAATTTTTGCAACATTTTTTAAACACTCCAGGCTGGAATGAAACATCCTACCTGATTGTTTTTGTGGGTTTGGCAGGGCCAACAGGGACCCTCGTGTGTGTTGCACGTCCTGGGTGAGAGTGGTAGAGTTGGTCACATTCTAAACACAGGCGCTGTGCACATGTGTTACAGTGAGCTGCCACAGTAAAGATCCCACATATGCTGCAGTTCTCCGGCGTGACCGCTGGTAAATTCATACAGGGAGTAACAGATTACATCATATAGCCAAAAAACAGATTTATAGTAACTGATCATTACACAAACACTTTAGTATCTTGTGTTGTTTTAATCAACAGATAAATTATAAAATCTGTTAACATTCATAACAACTAACTGATGTGAGATGAGATGAAACACAAACTGTCTTAAGTATTATTAATACAGTACATACTTTTTTATATCTTAATGTCCACTCTTGGATAAAACCTAGTGTTATGACCTGAAATATTTTGACTGCTGTACTGCTTATATTACACATTATGTGTTTCATTAAAAAAACCTGCAAAATACTAAACAATTAACTAATTAGTTTGGAACCACTTTGATAATTAATTAATTTATTTGCATAACACTAAAAAGGGAACCACATTGAAATATCATACATAACAATAAAACAATATATACAAAACAACACTTGTTTATCTGTGTGTTATCCTATGCTTTAGGCATCAGTGTTATATTTGACACTGCTGGATATGTCAGAGATCAAACAATCTGATTAATCCAAACTAAACATCATTAATTGAAACCTAACTTTAATACATAAATGATTTAAATCTTTTAAATAAATTAGTCATCAGGCAGAATACCCTTAGACAGTTCTTCTTCAAACTGTACTTACAAAAATGCACAAGTGACACAGAACAGACTACACAGTTATTTTTGTTACTAAATAAAACTGTTTTAGTAAGAAATATAACTAAATCTCAAATGAACAGCAGAGAAAACATTCATTCATTCATTCATTCATTATCTTCCGCTTTATCCTCTATTAGGGTCGCAGGGGGGTTCCCCATGCCATCCAGGGGAGAACATTTCAGGCGCTGGGCAGACACATCCAGGACAGGGCACCAATCCATCACTGGGCACACACCCACCCACACAAATACACTCTACACGGGGCAACCTGGAGAACTTAATTGACTTGATCCATGTTTTTTTTTTTTTTGGACTGCAGGAGAAACCGGAGAACCCGGAAGAAACCCACGCGGACACGGGGAGAACATGGAAACTCCACCCAGATGAAGATTCGAACCAGGAATCCCTAGCGCTGAGAGGCGAATGTGCTAACCACTAAGCCTCCGTGCCGCCCGCAGAGAAAACAGAGGTGCTTTTATTAAAGTTCAAATAAGTGTCAATTATTGAAAATTGATGTTGACTATAACTAAGACTTTAGGTAAGACTTCAGAGTAAGAGTCTCATCCACTACACACAGCACTATAGTTCTTAAGGTTAATAACATTCATTCATTCATTAATTAATTAATTCATTCATTATCTTCCGCTTAATCCTCTACTAGGGTCGCAGGGGGCTTCCCCATACCCAACCAGGAGTGAACATTTTGGGTGCCTGGCTGATACACCCACGACAGGTCACCAATCTACCTCTGGGCGCATTCACTCACACTATATGGGACAATTTAGCATTATATTTACCTTGAATCTATGTTTTTTTGGACTGTGAAAGAAAACCCATGCAGACACGGGGAGAACATGGAAACTTCAACCAAATTAGGATTCGTGCTAACCACTAAGCCACTGTGACGTCCCGTTTAATAACATTTTTAGAGTAAATTAATTTGCAACGAATGAATAAATCAGTAACATGAGCAATGGTTTCTTTACATTGATACAGTTTAACCCAAAATAACTTTGATTTGGAATGGCACATCAAACTTTGTTCAAATTACAACATATTTGTTAAAATGGAAAGTTAAATCTTTATTGCCTTTTGCAGTCCATACGTTTATTTGAATATGTTCCTAAAACATCTTTATTGTATAAATAAGAAACAGAATAATTAACTTTTTAGTGCTGTATGTATGACAGTGTGTGCTGTGATAATAGTATTAGAGGACCTCACCTGGTTGGCTGGCAGGTGTAAGGGGGGACAGGGAGAGCAATCCTTTAGGCTGAGAGGGAGTAGGTTTTGGTATGGGGCTTCTCTCCCATGGTCTGTCACTGGATGGTGAGATCACCACAGCATCTAAAGAGATGCCTTCATTGTCCTATTAGAGTGGTACATCATCGAGTTAGGAAGGGTTTACAATCAAGTGTAACATGCAATGTCTACAGTGTAACATATAAAATACAAAGAAAATTTACCTTAGTATAAACTCCTCTTTTATTATGTTTCATTATGGATGAAATGGCAGGCTGGTTAGCGCTCTCGCCTCCCAGTATTGCCTGATAAGTCCTTTCTGTATGGGTTAGGATGTTCTACCCATGTCAGTTCAGCTCAATGCATGTTTTGAATGTATTTATTTAAATAGTCTGAATTATTATTATTATTTTACTTTAAAACCATTTCATCTGCATAGGCTATGTTCATGGCTAATACAGTTTATTAATTAGCTTTTTGTTAATACAGTCATTCATGTTTTTTATATGCAGTTCAGTTTATACATGTTTATATTTTATCAGATCAAGTGCTTGTAGTTTTTGTTTGAGAGGAATTCCAGTAGTTTTCCTGTTGATGTGTGGTCAAGGATCTGGGGTAGTGTTCCGGGTTTGAATCTTCTAAATAGTTCAATGAGTAAATTCTAAAGACGTTTATGCACGAAAAGCCCATGTGGTCTGCAGTTATAGGAATAATCAACCCAATGTCAGGCACCAACAATCATGTCATTGTGATATATGTTAATATTTTAATGACTGTATCTGCATATTTTTCAGGTATTTTTCAATTGGTCAATTTTGTAATTGTATCTTTATACTACAGGTGTTTTACATAAAATGCTTGGTGAGTGTAGGTCATAAAGAGTGGTGACTCCATTAACCCCATAGTTAAAAAAAAAAAAAAAGTGTATCTCATTAAAAACGTAATAGTGTTATCTTGCAAACCTAAGTGCAATTACTTACTTTTAAAATTGAATTTATAATAAAGAAATAATATATAACATTACCTTTATAGTAAGGGACGGGATGATCCTCTCAAAGAATTCCGGATTAGGGTGGACCCCCTGTATTAAACATATCACATGATTAATGACCTTAATACCAAGCTAAAATCCCATGTAATGGTAATCACCTTGCTTATCATCTCCAGTTCCATTCGCAGACTCGTTACTTCAAGGGTTACAGATGCCACCTTAGTGATATCAGGCTCCACAACATCATCAGGAAAGCTCAAGCCATCTGCCTGCTGATTGGTGTAACCATAAATCAGCAGGACAGACCTCCCACCCTAAAGAGAACCCCAGAATTAATCATGAGTCACATTATTATTATCAGGCTTATTTTCCAAAATATATTTTATAATTAATGATGTTACTGTCACTGAATATCCTTATGATTCCAAATTGTGGTTAGTGGTCACTCACATTAACAGCATCCACTGTGGCTCTGAACACTGGATTGTTATGTTTTACTGTTCGCCAGTACTTGGGTCTGTTGGGATTGGTCAGGTTGGAACCATACTTCTCCAAGATGTTAAGTGCTGTGGACAGTTTTTCCAAAGAGGCTAGGGTCTAAGTGAAAACAAAACACAATGTGAGCAAAAAAAAGCTCATCAGGCAATTGGGGTATTGAATTCTAATCCTTGAGTATCCAAATGTTTGGGTCTGTGGAACCTGTTTATTCTGTTAATGTCAATGTCGATAATTTTTATACAAAGATACTGTAAAAATGTATATTAACAAGAACATACATCATAGTGTCTTAATGTGGATAATGTCAACTTGTCTGACCAAATTGTATTAAAACTTAGTTATTGGGCAACAAACACACAAGGCAGGTTTGGTGCTGTAAACTATTAAGTATAGTAAAGGGTCTGCTGTGATGTTCTAATAAACCAAGTGAGACAGACTACAACTTTAAACAAACTTTAAAACCAAAGCCTGCTGCACTCACCTCTTTTCTGTTCTTTCCACCGCTGTTTTCAATCAACATGTTTTCAGCAGGTATGTAACGGTACTTGGCTGAGGGGGGCAGAGATATGTTGGCCACAGCAGAAACACAGTTTCTGATTTCCTGTGCCGAACCAGGCGCCGCTAAACATGCCTCAGCTCGGCTTCTCGCTTCTTGCAACTGCTCTGACAGCGTCATGGTCTAACATCAAACAAATATAATCAGAGATGCAGCAAGAGGAGTTTAGTTAATCATTACATGAATTGAGGTATGTGTACACCTGCTGTAACACCTTAAACAGGGGTTGTGATTTTGCTTTCAGTAAGTGGTCAAATTACTGGTGTTTAAGGGAAACTACAGCAGCACTGCTACACTAAAACCCCCTTAGTGTCATCAGTGTCACTGCAGAACTGACAATAAACAAAACTGACAGACAAGCAAAATAAAGAAAACATGCAATACAGTCAATTGTAAGTGTAAATTTTCAAAGTGTTATTGTAAAATTACAAAGTACATCTTTATGATAAGTAGGGAAAATTGACAATGGAGGAAGAAGGAGGTGTGTCCAAACTTTTGGCTGGTACTGTATTTGTTCTTTATTTCTTTAGATAATCTACATGCAATAATGACAAAGCACATAATGTAACTTCATTGACTATTCATTCATTCATTCATTCATTCATTATCTTCCGCTTTATCCTATATTAGTTGCGGAGGGGTTCCCCAGGCCCATCCAGGGGAAAAACATTTCGGGCGCTGGGCAGATACACCCAGGACAGGGCGCCAATCTATCGCTGGGCACACACCTACGCACACATACACACACTATATGGGGCAATTTGGAGAACTCAATACCATGTATTTTGACTGTCCATGTATTTTGACTGTCCATGTATTTTGACTGTGGAAGGAAACCGGAGAACCCAGAGGAAACCCACGCAGACACGTGGAGAACATGGAAACTCCACCCAGATGGGGATTCGAACCGGGAATCCCTAGCACTAAGAGGCGAACGTGCTAACCACTAAGCCACCATGTCACCCAACTATATTGACTAACATAAGAAAACTCTTGAGGATGGAAATAGATTGTTACTAGTACATGACAAAAATTTAAGGTACAAAATGTGCAATTCATATTTGGAGTTGCTGTATATATAATACTCATATATATACTCATATATATATCATGCTACCTTCTAATATATAAAAAACAACAGTTTTGTTATTTTAATTACTGTAATTTAAATCAGTCACCCATCTTCTGCTAAACAAGGAAATAAACATCATTCTGCTATGTGTGTACTTCTGTGTACGAACAGTTTACCTTGTGTAGCAGCTCGACCTCGCTTTCTCTGTTATTATGGTCGAAGACGTTACATACAGAGAAACAGTTCAATAAAAGCTCCCTTCTTACTTCCTCATGAAGTTAAAGATTTAAGTCGTTAACAGGTTAAATGTCTAGATAGAGAACTGAAAGCGAAACAGATTGTCACATCGACTTTTCATCTTGTCCTACCCGTTTTCAAACAAGCTCCGCCTCCTGGCTCGTATCGATGTGCGTCTCAAATTGAGAGCACAGTGGCCATGCGTTTTGGTTTGATTTGGTTTTAAATTATTATTCATTCATTCATTCATTCATTATCTTCCGCTTATCCTCTATTAGGGTCGCGGTGGGGTTCCCCATGCCCATCCAGGGGAGAACGTCTCGGGCGCTGGGCAGATAGACCCAGGACAGGGCGCCAATCCATCGCTGGGCACACACTCACTCACACATACACACTCTAAACGGGGCAATTTTTTAGAATTCAATTAACTTGATCCATGTTTTTGGACACGCAGACACGGGGAGAACATGGAAACTCCACCCAGATGGGGATTCGAACCGGGAATCCCTAGCGCTGAGAGGCGAACGTGCTAACCACTAAGCCACCGTGCCGCACTTAAATTATTATAATAAATTTAATTAAAATCCAAAAAATAATCTGTGTAGGTCAAATCTAAATAAATATTTCAACCAAACTTAACATGTTTTCTCAATTTAAAACTCAATTTGTTTAAAACTTATTAAACCATGTAAAAAAAATTTGTTATAACAAAATCTAACACAATGTTGTGTTAGATAACATTTTGTGAGTAGTGCGAGCTACCATGATGATTAAAGTGGTAAACACTAACATGCAGTCACAACAAATTATAAAATTATATATTTGTAATTATTTAACAAAATATGTTGAGATGTGCCATAATATAAATTGTTACAAGAAATCACAATATTTTAACATACTGTAGTCGGTTTGTGAATTACAGTACATATTGTGTTAGTCCAACTTTATTTTGTTTTCTAATGGTTTTATTTTTTATACTGCTTCGACCTCTACTAAAGTCGCCGGGGGTTTCAGGTGCTGGGCAGACTTTGGGAGAAGCCCGAAGAACCTGGTTAAAACCCACGTGGACACGGGGAGTACATGAAAAGTCTAAGGGGACTGGAACCCATATGGGGATCCCTAGTACTGAGAGGCAAATGTGCTGTAGATATTATAAGACTTTTTTTTCTAACAGCAAAGCCTTATGATGAAAAAAAAAATTATGCTGGTTAAACAGAGGTAAAAGCAACTTTCCAAGTCAACAGGGTGGTTGGTGGTACTGTCACCAAACATTAGAAGGCCCTGGTTTCTACTTCAGAAAACATTTGTAATATGTTAGCCAGAGTTTATAAAACATGGCAGCTGAAGCATATGGACTCTCTTGGTCTGCGTTGTAGCTGTTTAAAAAAAGAAATGCATAAGGGTGGAAATTAGTCACGTCAAAAATCAGTAATAAAAACATCTTTTAAAACAGCCGGACGTGAGAAAGGAATAAATCCTGGACTCTAAAGCAATGCAGAACCAACGTTAAACGCCACGTGTACATTAGTTGTACATTCAGAGGGATTCAGAGAGTCACGTACTATACGATTTGAGACAGACCCCACACATCTCGCCTGCAGTCGCAGAGCAGAAGGCGGAATTCCAACCGAAGACGGGTGGGATGATTAAGATAATAACATGTTCTATAACTTTCCTTACACGATTAATTTTATCTCATTTTGCTGGCTGTAATTATTCTATATTATATAACGAGCGATGCAGCAAATTTGTCAAGTAATTTATTCATCAATGTTAGTTATTAAAACCGCGGATTACCCCAAGCATCAAATCAGTTTAGGGCGCGTCTCAAACTGCGAACTAGCAAACTTACTGGTGGTTTACAGCAGTTTGCTCTGCGGTTTGAGACGTTTGTATTTTTACTGGATGTCTACCAAATTCATTATTCATTCATTATCTTCCGCTTTATCCCCTGTTAGGGTCGCGGTGGGGTTCCCCATGCCCATCCAGGGAAGAGCGTCTCGGGCGCTGGGCAGATAGACCCAGGACAGGGCGCCAACCCACCGCTGGGTGTCTACCAAATTAATAATCAATAATATATTTTCACATATAATAATCTCACACAAAGAAATTGTATTTATTTGATTTATTATAAAAATTAAAAGCTTAACAAACTTGTTTTATCTGCTCTATTTTGCTGATATTCATTTGAAAATTAATTTTATTAATATACATTAATATATCCCTGGAGGATGATCTTTCCATGAAATGTTGAAAAAGAATCCAAAACAAAAAACAAACAAACAAACAAAAAAAACATAGAAGCACTTAAGGGATGTCCAAAACTTGGCATTACCACAATTAATTAAGTACTGCCTAATTGAAACTAATCATAAGGGGGTGTGGCCATTCAATTTCATAACGCACACCTGGTGGGTTTGACCAGCTGCAACAACCCGTTGCTAACAAATGTATAAGAGTGTGTAATTCTGTCAAGCAGATTGTGCTGCTTGTGTGTAGTGCACATGTATCTTCACAGTTGAATTGTCACTGGTCACATTTACAGGTTTGTATTTAGATTCTCTGTAACTCTCATTAATGCTGACACTGGTTTCATTTTCTTTTTCTTCTATATGTAGTATAGTGGTGTTTGTATCCTGTGCCTGGTCCTTGTCCCTTCACTAAAATGGAAGGTGGGTCACTGTGATTTATTTTGTGTGATCGACTTAGGTCAGATATATTGATAACCTCTTCCTTTTGTCTTGTGTGGCTTTCTGTGATGTATTTAATTTATTGCAGTAACATGATGTATAAACATGCCTTAGAAATGTTAACAATGATTGTTTTCTAATTTTAGAAGTTAATCCTTCACAGTCAGCAGATGCTGAGCAACCACACTCATCAGTAAATCACAGCAGACCTTTTTTTTATGTTCAACCACCTACTCAACCTTATTTCATGTATCAGTGGCCTATGGATCCATTTGGACAATATGGCTTCCCAGGGCCATGTAAGTCCATGACCCTTTTAAAAAATGTATTTTATTAAAAATCCCCAATTTATCAACTTTGTCTACTTTTTCTTTTTATTGTCAGCTTTGCCCTTTGGACGTCCTTTTATGACACCATATCAATACATGCCTCTTCCTGGTTATGTAGTCCCACATGCGCCTATGCAGCCAACTGATTACAGAAGACTTGCCCCTTTCATGCCATCTATTGCTTCTTATGACATTCGGCTCCGTCAGCACCTCCAGCAGATGAGCGTGTGCAAAGAGACCTCTTCTGCCGGAGCCCAAACAGAGCCTGCAGATTCTGTCTGTAAATTGACCGAATGCCTAAAAGGTCTCCAAACATGTAACGAGGGGAAGGAACTAAATATTAGACTTTCTTCAACACCTGCTGTAATCTCAAGCACAAATGGGGTGGAAAAGAGAAATTTGGAGCCGGCATCCCGGATTGAGCAGGTGGAGCAGAACAGTGCTGCGAAGCCAACAGTGCTTGCTGACTCTGCCATATATGATGAGTCAAGCCAGGGCAGGTTGGAGGAGTCTGTGCTATCAGATGTCATACCGCTTGACAGTTCGTCAGTTGATGAGAATCAGGACCATGGTGACCAGCAATCTGATTGTGGACCACAAGCATTTGCAGACAGAACATCTGCAAATCATACCACTGGGATTTTTAGCAATGGAGATTCACTGCAGGGCCAAGATTCTGGTGCTCATGTTTCTGATCTCTCTGTGAAATCTGCTGAAAACAAGATATCTGGCCAAACGCCAATGGTGGAGAATCTGGAGTCCATAGAGTTTAATTCTCTGGTGAAGACCAACTTTGAGTATGATCTGCCGTATCAAATTCTTCACCTGCCCTGTGACAAGTCCACCACAGACCTACTGCTTGATCAGGGTGAAATTGGGTCCATGGCTTGTATAGATCCTATGTCTACTTTTGTTTCTTCTAAAAAAATCTTATTAAACAGTACATGCCATTACAGCTACTATCCGCCGGTGGCTCCAGAACGCCAGAGTGTCCTTAGTCCATCCTTGGATGAGGTCTCCTCCAGGGATGAAATGTTCTCCACCGATGTTGATGATGACCTAGCAGCTGGGCAGATTTACATAGAAGATGACATATCAGCTGAAACTAGTTTGCTTTCTACCGATTTTGTAACTAATAGAGATGACCCATGCTCAGTGTGTGCCTATTGTGGAACAAGCCTACCAGATGAGGAAGTGGTTGGTTTTTCAGATTGCTCTGGCTATGCTGATAAAGATGGGTCAAAGGATTGTGGTTGTGAGTTGGGTGAAGCTGTGCCAAGTGCTGCTGAAGCTGCAGTAAAGCATAGTTCTAGGCAGACACGTCCTTCTTATACACAGCAAATAACCAAACCCAAAGCCAGGAAAGTGCAAGGATTTGAAGATCTGCTGGAGGAGCATCAAGGTCGCATCAAAAGAGAATGTAAACAGCCCCATATACCTTCAAAAAATGAAAGGGTCCTTGGGAAAAGTCAAAAAGGTGACCACACAAGATCTTCCTTTGGTAAGAATTCACTGCAAGGATTCTGCTTTGACATAAAATGATTATCTGACTGTCGTCAACTAAATTGACTAGTGATTTGTCTTAGAACATTTGCAGCAAGAAGGGGCAGTAGAATCAGCTGCCCGAGAGAACTGGACAAGCTCTACTGACCAACAGAGATCAAAGTTATGTAGGCAAGCTGAAGGGCATCAGGAAAAAGGTAGGTTTGTTGTGGAAATTTTCACTTCTACATTACGAATGGTAATTGATCCCACCCCACCCCCAAGTTTCAATTACCTTTTATTGAAGGTCTGAATTGTTGGTATTACAGTGGTTTAACCTTGTGAATACTATAGATTATAAGGTAGGCCTTTCTTCCTGTGAAGCCTTCTAACTGAAATAAGCCATTCTAGTTCCTTTATGTAATTAAGGAGATCAAACTTTTTTTTTCTTTCTTTTTTTATTACTCTGTCTGCATTTTGTAAGCAAATTGTGTAAATGCAACCATTTTTGGCTGCATGTCGTAATTGTTTAATGCTGAATGCCTAACTTTATTGCTGTGCAAGTTACAGTGGCAAATTTTTAAAAATGTATATTTTCCGTATATGTTAAAGGAAGACCCGTATATCGAAGACCTTCCTGCAAGATGTTTGCTCAGCACAGACAGAGAAGAAATGAATATGATGACCACACCGAAGTGGAATTTTCTCAGTGCCAAAGGGGCAGAGGTTAGTGTTTCAACTATTTTTTATTTTATTTTTTTTTTATATATAAATACCTTCCTTTAGTCACATTAACAATCTGATATTTTTCAGGTTCCATAAAAAGAAGAGGCACAAGATACTAAATAAATCAAAGCACTACTGTAATATTTAAATGTATTACCTTAAGCACAACTGCACAATGCATTGTACTAAAGAAATAAGCACTGGTGTTTGTATAAGGGGTATTGAAGATTAATCACCTTAATGTATACTGCATTTCTCATGCTCACACATTTGAGTGCTGTGCATTCATCTTAATTATATCTGCATGTTTTCACTGGACCATGCAGTGACATGAGCACACCAGCATCTGGCTGGACCTTCAAGATGTTGCACTAACCATGTAACTCTAATCTGTGTTGTCAATACCTGGTCTACTGAATAATTTCCAGAGCTGCTGGGCATTAGAAATGCAGCAAACATACAGGACGGCAATAAAGTCGAGTCCAGAGGTGTTTTATTGTTTAACTTGTTTTAAGTTTTGCAATGCATATCTGAAGATGACACATTTACTTGCATATTGCTGTCATTAAAGACTTTGCATTGCACCAAATCTGAGCAGTTTTTCATTGTATTTCTTAAGAACTAGGTTATGGCTTCCAAGACCATTTCTAAGGCCACTTAACTATTGACAGACTTGCAAACCCTGCTTGATCGAACTTTACTTCCTACTTGGCAATGTTGAGGGCATATGAGCTTACAAATTGCCCCAGACAAGTTAAATATCTCTTGTAGATTGTCATAGTAGCTTAAGACTGGGCAGTCTCACATGGTGCCAGGCTTGTGTAAAAACAAGATTATTTACTTGCGAATGACTAACAAGACAGCTGTATTGTTTTTATATTTGTGTGTTGGTTTTTTTTTTTTTTTTTTTTTTTTTTTTTTTGGTGTGGGTGCCTAGGATAACCCATTGCCACATAGTTTTGCTAATTGAGTTAATGAACTGTTTACATTTTATAAACACCAGTAAACAATTTTGCATTTACAAAGGTTACTGAAGGACAGTGGGTGTGGCATTTGTGTTTCACTAAAGATTATGATGTGAAAGCCACATGAATAAAGAACCCACATAAATGTAAATAAAGGTTTTGCATGTGCTTGACTTCAGGAGTCTAACAGCAGTGTAGGAGTGACAGATGCTTTTTTTTGACAACAGAAAAAAAACCTAAATCATTGTATTTCTAAGCTGCTTATCCTGAAAAGTCAGTCACTCTTCAGACTTGTGGAAGTACTATTTGATTTAATCGGCTTTGAACTTGATATGTTTCTCCTCAGTCTGATGTCATCAGTTTAATCATTTGTCACTAAGACACAAATTGCACTGCAGCATGCAGGAAAGAAATGTAGTAAATGGTGTTCCATTCATTTTTTTTTTTTATGCTGAAACCAGAAGACTTAATGTTTTTAGAGCCCTAAGCCTTCCAGCTGTATGTTAATGAAGTGATATAGGGGCATGTGTTTACACAAGAACACAGTGATGCTCTCAGATAAGATAAGGAGGTTGGCATAGGAAATAATTTATGGTTTATGTAAAGAAATCACTGTCAGATACATGTAAACATTTAAGAATTGATTAATGTGGACTCCTAGACTTTGCTTATAGCAACAACAACTCCTTTGATAGGGCCACGCTTTAACGCTGAATAAGAATTCACGGCTCATTGTTAGACTTTGGGGGTTGAGGTTAAAAGGGAGTCGAGCTTGAGTTTAAGACCACACTAAACACTACGTTAGATTAAACTAAGTTGTTTGTTAAAAGGTCAGAATATACACTTGCACGCGTAGTGATATTTAACTCGGAATCCGATTCGCTATTTTTCGTGTCTGTTAGGAATTCTGGTTAGTTATTGGCCAAGCAACTGCAGTCGGTAACGCCCTTAGAAATGTCAAACAGGCAGCACGTGTAGACGGAGCTCGAGCAGTGCAGTGAACAGAACATCACAGCAGCAGAGGTAAAGCCGCATATAAAATCCACTCTTAGTCTGCTTTCTACTATATTATTTTTAAGTTTTGTATTTATTTACTTTGGCATTAGATAGTATGCTTTGTTTTGCCCTTCACAAATCAGATTTTTTCTATCTTGATATTTAGTATTTCAAACCCTTTGATGTTAAAAGGTAAATAAGTTGCAGTGTTGATTTTCCAACTTGAAATATAATTGCCTTTTCCTTTATTATGCTGTCGTTTTTTTGTTTAGTAATCGTATTGCTTATTTTAAACAGTTATATGCAGTATTTTAAGGATACTTATGCTGTAAGTCTATATGGGTGTTTATGTAGAAACAGAAAACCACTCAGGCCAAAATAAGGAGTGAAGTTGTTGTAATGGAAAACTAATTTATTAGCAGAACAACAGTATTGGTATTCACAATTCCCCGATAACAGTGGCTGATTAAGGGTTGGCCCTGACTAAGTTTAATGTTGACAATTTGACACATCAGTGGCCTTTCCAGCTGCAGATAAAAAAATCTTTATGGTTGCCACTCATTCCTTATAAGATGGAAAAGCACAAAATCATACTTTATAATTAAATAAAGGATGGGATTTGATCTATTGAGACAAATACATATTTTAAAATGAAAATTAAAATTAAAAACAGAATTCTAGGACACAATATTAATCTTTATGCTGTATTTTGAAATACCATCCGATTGCTGCTTTGAAGTTACTGTTAAGAATAGGACCCAGCCCTAACTGTTGGAGAGAATGTGTTACAGGACTTTGTACTCAGCCTGTAAAGATTAAGCTCACATTGAACTGATTAACTCAGTGTTTTATTTGAGTTGTTTAGACTACAACTACATGCCCATATGTCAGAAGTCCAACTGAGTTTGTTGATACTCTTCCACACCTCCTGCAAAATGCTAGAAGCATGCAGCATATTGCACACTCTGTGTTATACTTATCATGTTTCTAATGCACCATATGTTCTGTCAGACCACATATAATGACATTAGGCATGTGATCTTAAGACCTTGAATTTAGGCCTTGGTTGATTAAAACAAGAACTATTAAAACTTCTCACATCTATTCATGCATTTTAAATTAAAAACAAGAAAATCTTTCATTCATTCATTCATTCATTATTTTCCACTTTATCCTCTATTAGGGTCGCAGTGGGGTTCCCCATGCCCATCCAGGGGAGAATACATCCAGGACAGGGCGCCAATCTATCGCTGGGCACACACTCACTCACACAAACACACTCTATATGGGGCAATTTGAAGAACTCAATTGACTTGGTCCATGTTTTTGGACTGTGGGAGGAAACCGGAGAACCCGGAGGAAACCCACACAGACACGGGGAGAACATGGAAACTCCATCCAGATGGGGATTCGAACCGGGAATCCCCAGTGCTGAGAGGCAAACGTGCTGACCACTAAGCCACGTGCCACCCTATGAACAATATAGTACAATAAATTTAGTATTTAAATTATATACTACTATAAATGAAATAAAGATAAATAAATTATAAAACATTCAATGTGCGAACGTGCTAACCACTAAGCCACCGTGCCGCCCACAAGAAAATCAATAAAACAATAAAGGCACAGACTGTGCTGTAAACCATGCGTTTCCCTTGGTGAATCCCACCTGCTTAGCCACTTAACTAAATGACTTCCAACAAATTAAGTGTTTACACTTCTCCAATATCATTAGCAATTAGAAATTCTTGCTCCCAGACTCCTGTGAACTTCTCCAATACAGGGCAGTCCACCAACAGTCTGGTGTCTTGAGCACACAACAACACAAACCACCAATGGACCAATTGCAGCCCTTATACCTTGTGGGATACAGCAATGTGATAAGCCTCACTAATGATGCCAAAGCACATTACAACAACCCAGTATTCAGCAATCAGAAGTACAAGATGTAACAACACCCATTTTTTACCCAGTGTTTCAGTTTTTAAATCTGACATTAAAAAGTAAACTTTAAAGGCTTGTGCATGAAAATTCCTGATGATAAAAATTAGACTGTTTGGCACCAACAACGATGCCTTATTTTTAATATTTTGTCAGTTTATGTGAACAATACCTTAATATTTACCATATAGCATATCTCCTTAATTATATGTTTAAGTTAATTACGGTTTAAGTCTAATAATGTTGCACTATTAAATTAATCAATCACAGTTTAAACATCCACCTGCACAATTATTTAATTACAAAAGGCTGACATTTAAGTAAATAAAACTGTAAATAAAATTTGTACAATTTATGGCGAGAAGACTTATTTTTGCTTGCCATTGTGCTTATTTAATTTTGTAATATAGACTTTTTGAAAAAAGAATTGTCACTTTTTTAGTTTTAGTACCTAAACCTAAATAGATAGAAAGAAGCATGCTTGAAATAATAACATTTTTTTTGTTTAATAACCTTGATGTTAATAATTAAAACTATTATTAATTCTTTATATCAAAATAATGAATTACTATATTGAACACAATAATACTTTTTACTAAGTCACCCAGCCCTACAGTACATTTACATTGCATTAGCTCATTTAGCAGTCACTTTTATCCAAAGTGACTTACAAGGTGAGCACACGGTTAATCACAACACCCCTGGAGCAATTAGGGTTAAGGGTCTTGCTCAAGGACCCACATTGGTAACTTCCGTGGACCTGGGATTTGAACCCCAACCCTCAGATTGATAGCCCAACGCCCTAACCACGGAGCTACCACGCCCAGATATTGGCTCTACAAATTGTGGCTAGGAATTATAAAAATAGGTTATTATCTGTAAGTAAGCTAAATAATAAGGGTGCCACATTAATATCTAACCAAATCAGGAGACTACATGCTGGTCAGTAATGTTCAAAGCATTTCTGAATGTTTGGAAAAAAAGCTGTAAGCTTATTTAAACTGTTTTAAACTGTTTATTTAAACCAGATAATTGGTAGGCACAGACACATCCTTTACTTGTCCTGTATTTTGTGACCTGTATTTAAGGTTGTTTGCGCTGCTCATACTCATGTAGAGGTTTGTCATGTCTAAACAAGGACCCATGATGTAATATAAAGCCCTTAAGGATATGTTTTTATTTGTTTGTTCATTGCTATTGATGAATACATTGCCAACAAACATGACTTCAGTCATGCCAGCTCCCACCATCAAGCTGCAACACCTGCTTTAACATGATTCATGACTCCTGTAGACCCATATGTCTTAAATTACATCTGATGTAATCAGAAAAAATGTGATGTTCTGCACTTTAGTCAAGCAAAAATAATACTATGCGATCTAAAATGCTTTAACATTAATATATACTACCCCCTTTATCCTTACAGATGTTAGTCTAAACTACAGACCTATAGCAATCGTAGTGGTAAAAATAGGTACAAATTCCTAGTCATGGGCATTACAACAAAAATATTGTTTAATGCTATGGATTATTAGTTGATATATTTTTTAATCATTCAATCATCAATTGACATTTGCCTATCATTTCAACTGCAGGTGTGAGTTTCATAAACCAAATTCCCAACATCAGTTCTAGCCAGCAGTCCAATGATTGATATTTTAATGTGATTTGTTTCTGTACAGTTTCTATACAATTAATGATGATGAAACTTTATCAATTAATTTATATGATGTATAAGGGATGTGGTAGCTCAGTGCTTAGGTTAGTGTTAGGCTATCAATTTGAAGGTTAAGGGTTCAAATCCCATGTTAACTGAAGTTACTAATGTGGGCCCATGAGCAATGTCCTTAACCATTGCTTTACAGGTGCTGTCCCTGTATTCTGACCCCAGCCATCAAAATGGGATATTTGTAAAAAAAAGAGTCTGCTAAATGACCAAATGTAAATGTAATATTATATACAAATGTATTCATGCATATTCCGTATGTTCATTTAAGGTTTGAATATTATTTCAGATACAGGGAATTGAAAAAATACCAATGTTGCTCATGGTTCTAGATAAAGCAGTTCCTGTATTATAACTAAAATATCCTTAGTTTATAATATCTCTATCACTCATAATAAATGTGAAAGTATATTTATTCTCTCATACAGCATGGGTACAGAAAATGAAACCAATTTTTCATATGTATGTTTTAGGCTGGAGGCATGTTTTTTTAACAGAGTGGTTTGTTTAGTACAATCACTCAGCTCAGGATTAATCTCATTCTGCTCCAGGCTTTTAGTTTCCAAGCTACCGCAGGCAATGGGACAGAGTGAAGTCATACATAGCATAAAGAGAAGCTGTAAAACCTATAAATTTTAAACTGTCAGGGTAGCCTGAACTATAAATAAATATTAAATGGTTAATAAAACATGTAGCCCTTGGCAATTAAATCGTGCATCATCAAAGTATTAATCATATATTAATGAGATGTATGTATATAGACTGTCTGGCCAAAAAATTTTACAAGTGGTAATCATTAGCTTTGATTGCAGCATGCATTTTCTATGGCATTGTTTCCACAAGCTTCTGCAATGTCACAACATTTATTTCTGTTCAGATGGAAGTTTTTGGAACACTGTACTAAGTATTTTTGGGCACATTCTAAAGATTCTTACTACTCATTTGCACCCAACCTGACAAGAACTGTGAATAAATTAGTTTCATAGGTCAACTCAAGTGATTTATTTGCATGTGTAACGTATATATGTTTGTGATACACACGCCTTTCTAATAATCACTTATAATGATTTGATGACATAAAATACTCTTTTAAATGCTATATCAATAAAAGCATCTCACTGTAATCATGAGATTCTCAAAGATGACATGGAGCTTCACATAATGGAGTCCTCACTTGATTTTACTAGTTTTATTGTAAACCTTATCATATATTAACAGAGAAACAGGCATTGATGCCTAAAATATTTTTTCATGAATTTTCATTTCTTTTAACCATAGTATTATACTTTGTAACAAGTCATTAATCACACTCTAAAACTACAGTTTTAACTTGTAAGCTGTTTTATTTTAGTTTTGAAGTATTAAGTTCCACACGAATACTATTTTACGATGAACAGAATTAGAAAAGACAACACAGCTTGATCAGAGCATGGGTTACATAAACAGACAAATGGGAATTTAGCAGCTGATATAGTAGATGAGGGCAAAGCAAAAGGCAAGAGGATAACCAGTTAGACAGGGGATTATTTCTACAGAATAAACAGTTAAATGTACCATAGCACAGTGTCTGTATAAAACGATTGAATGCAAGAAAAATTGCTATATTATCAATAAACATCATTAATAAAGGCCTGAAAGACCAGTGCATCATTTGAAAGAGCAAAAGACGAATTTGAGTATGACTCAAGAGTAACAAGTCAAGTCTAAGGCAAAAAGAAAATAGAAGAACAGCTTGCAATCCCTGCAAAGAAGATTATGAATATCTTTGCATTTGAATCTCTTTGTGCAATTCCACCTGGAAGTATGTGAAAAAAGCAATAAGAATTCTGACCTAAAACACGTAATCGGCCCTAAATAGTGCCCTGATGCAGAGTATGTAGATGCTCACCACATGATTACCATGATGTGGGTGATAAAACCTGTTTTTAAAGTAGTTCAGGAAAAGTTGATGTTCCACAATAATGTACAGCAGTCACTAACTCGACTCTGCAGACACAAGAGGATGAATATGATCTTCTGCTTGTTGGCTTACTGGAAGGTACAGTGAGTATTACAGAAGAAAGACTTTACATAATGCTGGATCAGCTTCTGGAAGCGTAAAAGCATCAGCATGTGGAGAGGCTGGAAGGTTATGAAACTGGAATAATTATCTACTAGACTGCTCCAGCATATTCTGTTAATCCAGCAGGTTAGCTGGCAGCTGAGGGCCACTGAAGCTCACCGCAAAGATGGCCCAAAAGATGGCTCTGCTCTCTTTTCTCAGTGGAGGGATCTTCAATTGGCCTACCTATTGCTTTTATAGGCACAAACAGAGACGGGTAGCATTAAGTTTTACTAAAACACTAATTTTTTGAATTATGATTAATAGTGGTAAGCAAAACAACAAAAAGTATAGCAATAACAACACACCAGCAAACAACAGGTGCCTAGTTGATGCAGCAGAAGAGGGAAAAGCAGTAAGCCACAGAAAAACCAGTTCTGCAAAAGCTCATTTCTCCAAAACAAAAGTTAAATGCAGGGTTGCACAGTGTCAACATTCAAAAGCAAGAGAGACAGGGCTATAAATAGGAAGGAAGTGGGGTGGGGAATTAACATGTTAGTTAATTAAGGGTCAGGTGAATTTGAATAGGCACAGTCAGAAGAGGTAAAAGAGACAGGTAGAAACTGAGAGTGTGAAGCATGTGTGACAGATTCTGGCTATAAAATTAGTTTTTATTAACACACACACACACACACACACACATACATATGCATAAATGAACTCTAAAATACAGTTTCTGCCAAAAAACTATAAGTGATTTGCTTTGGATCCTGTATCAAGTCAGTAACCCAAAACATGCTAAAAGACAAAGTGTTTTTTTTTTTTTTTTAATCTTATCAAATACTGTGAAAATGTTACATTTCAATTTTTATTTGCACCAAGTGTGCCAATTATTGCGGATGGTACTGTATTTGCAATTAGTAGATATTACAAAGAAAAGGCTGTATTTTGCTGTATGGTGTATTGATGTACGTTGACATTTTAAATAGCTGATTATTCATGCAGGTCCATGGTGAGTTCATTTCATTAGCAATGCGATTTTTTTTAAATTTTTTACCCATGGCGAAAAGGAACATAATGAGTTGAGAAACCTCAGTAAGTGTATGTGCTGAGAGTGTTGCTTAGCTCAGCATAAGAGATTGATGTGGGTAGAAAAAGTGAGAACGCCAAGGACGTTTTGACATGGTCAAAGACTCAAAGCATAATTTACTATGTTTTCTCACAGGACTGTTGACATCCATGTGTAGAGTTTTACTTTCCCTCTCCCTGTGTAGACTATGAAAGTAAAAAAGAGATTATGGTTCTTGATCAAACCATGAAGTCCTAACAAAGCTGTTATGTTCTAGCACAATAAACCTGCACAGATGATGTTTAGCGGGATAAAATGTATTAAGTTTATTTAAGTTGCCAGGAGTTCAAGTGAAACAAAGCATAAACATGAAGAAGCACAAAAGTATATCAATCTGGACCACCCGTTTAGTTCAAACAGTGTGGTGGAAGTACAAATGTAGAAGGTGGGACCGTGTGCACCATGGTCTGCTTGCAACTGTATCCCTCAAGAACACAGATGCATATGTTTTGCCTGGCCATTTATAAAAAGTCAGGTGGTCTGGTCACATCTTTGTCAGGATGTGAGCTTGTCAGGTGGCAGTGGCAGTGATACTTATACACATGGTGCAGGTCCAGTTGTCTAAAGCATTTTTAACAGTTACATTTTCAGCAATGTGACTTACAAAGTAATATTTGTATGCATCATTTACAATGCATCCTAGTTTTGACTTGTTGACCCACTCTGTCTTTAGCTAAGCTATGTTTTTAAATCTGGGAGACTGATAGAATTTACCTCCCAGTAACATAAATAAAAGCTCCTTTTTTCCATTTGCAAACCAGAATGTAACTGCCAAGTATGCATCCATGAATGTCTACATGGCAGACAAATTAACTTATAAATGCTTATGTAGCTCAAAACACTTGGCAGTACATTAGCACCAACTCATGAATATGGTTAAATATCAGCTAGACCAACTGAATATGTCATGTATATCTACACTTAAAAGAGTCAGTGCCCAGGTTTCATTTGGAGCGTGTGGTGTCTGTTCAAGCTGCACGAGAAGATGTTTATATAACTTGATTAAAAGCAGAACACTAGCTACATGCTGCTTTGCATAGGTGAACTGTGAAATGTAGTTTGGCAATAACAGCCACATTGTCTAATGTAACCCAATTTGTATTTCACAGAAACAGCCAGTTGTGGATTAGAAGTTCAATTCTGCAAGAATAAACATTATAAATAGAGATTTAAAGAATGTGGACGACCGGCCAACCTGAAATCCAGCCAATTTTCTGACCTACAACGTTCTCGACATAAGACAAAAGTTAGTGATGGAGCCGCAGTTCTCAAAATCAGAGTGTCAAATCTGTTTTAACCCTTTCAGCCCCCTGCGGCGACCTAAACTGCTCAGCTGCCAGCACACATGCTGCTCAGTCTGTTTGGACCAGATGATGCTAAATCACAGAGAGGTACGTTGTCCCTGGTGCCGGCAAATCACACACCTCAGTGGCTTCTCTGTCTTCCAGCTTCCAGATGACCCCAACGTACTCTCAACTGTTGCCTTCGGACACTCGCCCGTTTTTATGCGCTTGCCCAACAGCAGCTGCTACTTGTTGTCACAGGCAACAGACGAACACACCTACCATTACAGCTTCAAAACCACAGGAGACAATGATCAGCCTAAGCGGACAGCTAGAGAAGATGAAGAAGAGGAGGAAAGGGATGTAGTGATAAAGGGATCGTCCTTTACCAGGTTCTGTGCCGTACTCCTGGTGGCAGTCATCCTTCTTTTCCTCTTTGCATTAGTCCTACACAACATGTCCTGTGTGTCGAAACGCTTCAGCATCATTTCCTGTGGATGAAATATCTGGCATCAATTTGCAGTTTTAAAAATACTTTTTTATTCTTTACACGGAAGACTTAGCAGTATACAAATTGTAAGATTTGTCATCGTTAAATTGTTAAAGTATTTGCTTAAGTTTGATAGATGTAAAATATGAACACTTTATAAACTAAACCACATAGTAGTCCTTATGAAGGGCAAAGCACATGATGATTTCATAGTGTAGCACACTGTAAATACATTTTATTATCATTGTGGAGATATTATGTCATGTTATATTTAATGTTTTAAGTCCAAGTATCCTCACAATACCACAATGCCCTTACTTTAAATTACCATCTTTAAGTTAAGACACGAGTGGACTAAATGCTGTTTGTTGGGATTCTGCGAGTTGCTTGGAGAAGGTTATAATTTTTTCAAACGTTTAGGTTCCATTCTTTAGGCGTACAGGTAATACGCCTGGAATTTCTATAAAGTGTGACAGGTTATTTTTCGAACAGTTTATAAGGGTAAATATATGAACCCTATTGCAAACTATTTGATCTACCTGGTTAATCTATATTATAATTAATCTTTCTCACATATTATAATTATAAAATAAATTGTAAAGGAACTTTGTATAAGGACCTCTCCAGCCAGGATAAATCACGGATACTTTTTGTTCTGTTTTTATTTACATCCAGAATGCAACATCCTTTTTTGTACTGCAATATTGTAGTAAAACAAACTTGATATTTAACATTATTCATCTATCCATCAATTATCTTCTGCTTTTTCCTCTACTTGGGTCGCGGTGGGGTTCCCCATTTCCATCCAAGGAAGAAGGTTTTGGGGACTGGGCGGATACACCCAAAATAGGGCGCCAATCGATCTCTGGGTACACTCACTCACTCACACAAACACACTCTATATGGGGCAATTTGGAGAATTCAATTCACCTTGATCCATGTTTTTGGACTGTGGAAGGAAACCTACGCGAACACGGGGAGAACATGGAAACACGACCCAGATTGGGATTCAAAACCGGGAACCTCTAGCACTGAGTGGCAAACATTTTAACCACTAAGCCACTGTGCCGCCCTATTTAACATTATCTAAAAATATAAAATCAGTAACCACACACTTTAATCCTTTTCTAAGGTCACGGGGGTTTGGACTCTGGGTGAACCCAGAGAAAACCCACATAGGCATGGGGAAAACATGGAGAATCCACCTAGATCACGATTCGAACCTGGATCCCTAGAGCCCAGCGCCCAGATGTGCTGACCACTGTGCCGCCCACAACACACTCCTGTTTGCCTTAAACAAATTAAAATTAAATTAACTTCAATAATACAAAAAGACCACTTTAGTTGGTTGAAAGCCTAACCAGAAGTTTTACATGGTAAATTCCACTTACAAACTGTCTGCTGTGTGAAATATTGCTGTATTAAACTCACTTATTGATTTTTGTAAGGAGGAAGGTGTCAGATAATCAGGATACACAGCAGTATTGGAATAATCTTAACCACTTGGCACTGCATAAATTTACCTGAGTATGCAGGCACATGTGGAAATTATAAGGGAGAACACAAGACCAAACCATAGTAAAGCATTACTATGTAAAGCACTGTTAAATAGCTACAATTTACCCAAACGACTATGAAATTGAAGGTCCAAAGCTTTGCAGAGCATAATTCGATATCACAACCTTCAGAACACTATGCATTTTGTTGCCACAGCCTGGTTCCAAGCCACTAGGGGATGTGCATTCATTTGGGTGCTGTGTAATTTCTGCCACGATCTTTTAGAACTCAATTTCTGAAAGTGTGTGCAAAAGGGTGGCATGGTGCTGTTGTGGTTAGCATGTCCACCTCTCAGCACTGGGGTTTCAGGTTTGAATTCCAATCTGGATTTCTATGTTCTCTCTGTGACCCTAGTAGAGGATTAAGCATTAGATAATGAGATGAGATATTATACAGCTTTTGCATAAAACATATTTTCAGTGTTTTCATAGACCAGCTTTTGTGAATAAAAGTAATATTAACTACTGGTTGTGTTTGACCTAGCTGCAGACCTGTCTCATACTAAAAACACTGCATCATTTATTCATTCATTATCTTCATTCAGTTCATGGTAGAATATTTAAGGTGTTTAGGGCACTTAGCAAATACATCCAGGACAGGGTGCCAATCTCTTGCTGGGCACTTTCCTCTTTGCAATAGTCCTACACAAAATGTCCCATGTCGAAACGCATCAGCATCATTTCCTGTGTATGAAATATCTGGCATTAATATGCAGTTTTAAAAATATTTTTTATTCTTTACACTGAAGACTTGGCAGTATACATATTGTAAGATTTGTCATTGTTTAATTGTTAAAGTATTTGCATATTCTCTCCATGTCTGAAATAACACTGAGGACAAAAGAGAGCAATAACCAGGTTATGGAATTAAAAAAAAAAAAAGTTTTTACTTTGTATGGTAAAGATGTTACATAAACAAATTAAACATAAATAGAGGTTTATGTGAGAGAAAATGTTTAATTTCTTGCAATTGTAGTTTAATACATCTTCCCTACTGTTTCTGCAGAATGCATGTTGCTGGTTTTTCCAGCAGATGGCAGTTTTAAACTACGAAAAAGCTCTGAGCTCTGGTTTGGTAAACAAAGAGTTTAAAAGTAAGACCCATTACAGACAGTGACCACAGTACTCTGGTTTTCTGTGTAAACACCATCATTATACCAAAGTGGATCTAAGACCCTATATCTGTTTTTGATTGATTCAGGCAGTTAGGTACAGGAATGACTGGCTGAAGTCTTTTGCTAACATAACACAACTTTCTTTCATTACAAAGCCGTAAAAGAGAAAAGGACTACATTACAGCTGAATTTGAAAGTGTGCTTGAAGTTAAAAGAGATACTGCAGCTCCTTCTGTGTACTTTTTTTTTTACTTTAACAAAAGGGAATTATTATATTAATAGCTACTGATCAATACACCATTTTGAATTTGAATATTTTGATTTGTACATTTAGATTCATTCATTATTTATTCATTAATTTCCGCTTAAGCCTCTATGGTGTTCCCCATGCCCATTCAGGGGAGAAGGTTTCAGGCACTGGGCAGATACACACAAGACAGCGCCAATCTGTGCTGGGTACACTCATTCACACAAACATACACATCATATAGGGCAATTTCGAACATTCAATTTATCTTGAATTCATGTCTTTGGACTGTGGAAGGAAACCAGAGAACTCGGAGGAAATCGACAGAGGATTCAAAGCAGGGATTCGAACTTGGAATCCCCAGTGCCAAGAGGCGAACTTGCTAACCACTAAGCCACTGTGTCGTCCTGTACAATTAGATCGTTCTACATATTTTATTTGAAAGATTTAGCCACATGTTGGAAGATGCAGCCATATTTTTTGTTATAAATCTGTTTTATGTTCCATTATAATAAAACATACAATATTGTCAGGCATTTCCATGCTTACAGTTTTGTTAAAAAAGCATGACCCATTCATTAATACCATATCCCCCCTACACAAAACACGGGCCACAACAATGTAGCTGTTGGTGGGGAATCAGAAATCCAACTTTAGTACCACAAAAGCAACAAAAAAAATTTACAGTAGGTTAAGTGTAAGACTTATTCATCAAACCTGGCAACTATCAGTAATCTAATGTGACGTTTCATGCAAAGGTTTGTGTAGCCATGGTCAAATAAGCTAACACTTACTTAACAGATAAACATCATTATTCATTCATTATCTCCCGCTTTTATCCTTTATTAGGGTCGCGGTGGGGTTCCCCATGCCCATCCAGGGGAAAACGTTTCAGGCACTGGGCAGATAGTCCCATGACAGGGCGCCAATCCATTGCTGGGCACACACTCACTCACACAGACACACTCTATATGGGGCAATTTGGAGAATTCAATTGACTTGATCCATGTTTTTGGACTGTGGGAGGAAACCGGAGAACCCGGAGGAAACCCATGCAGACACGGGGAGAACATGGAAACTCCACCCAGATGGGGATTCGAACCAGGAATCCCTAGTGCTGAGAGGCAAACGTGCTAACCACTAAGCCACCGTGCCGCCAGATAAACATCAGTACATTGTAATGTTGTTACTACCTATTTACTGAATTACTGAAGAAAATTAAATCTTTCTTAGATGTTTTATGGACAAAAGAATCGCTTCTAAGCATCTTTTTTGAGCATCTAAGGAACTTGCAAGTCTCATTGCAAATTTTGCAGGTGTAAAAACATTTTTACATCTTTCTCACCTTATCTTAAGCCTAGTTATCCTTTACGTAATTTTTTTTCATTTTACCTTGAACCCATGTTTTTGGACTGTGGAATGAAGCTGGAGAATCCAGGGAAAACCCACACGTTTACTATTGATGTTGGTCTGCATACTGCATGTTCCAGGTAATGACTGAGGTAATGACTGTTTTCATGTCTCCCCATGGTTCTGTTTTTCATCACCTGTTAATTAGTAGTCTTTGTCATATGTTTGACCTGGTGTTGCTCATTCATTCCCGCCTTTTATTTTGTTTCTCTTCCAGTTGTTGTCATTGTTCAGTCCTTCTGCTGGCAGGATATCCTTAAAATGAGCCCTTTCGAGTTGGTCTTCACAGAGAGCCTTTCAGTTTCTTTTAATAATGTGGCCAATAAATCCAGTAGTGCAGTAAGAGTCATTTGTCCACTTTACTCTGAAAGAAATTTTTAATCCTTTAGTTCAGTAAGATTAATTATTCTTATTGACTCTGAATCTTTTCGCCATAAAAGTTGTCTTGGTCCATTGACTCTACAAATGAGTTGGAAGCTTTCTATTTAAAAAGCACGAGTCCTTGTGACACATTATCTCTGAATAAATCTCTTAGCTTGAAAGCACTTTTTCTGTCTGTTCAGAAGGTAAGCCCAAATTCTTTATCACGGAGAGCATTCTTTTCATTGATTCTGTGGTACTTGGAAAGGAGTTTTCCTGTCGACTCTAAAAACGAGTCCAAATCCTTCTTAAAAAGCTTTCTTCCCCTTGACTCTGTAGTTTCGTCCGAATCCTTCTGTTTGGAAAGGATTCTTCCTGTCAGCTCTAAAAAAGTCTTTTGTTTAGTAGATTCTAATAGTGAATCTGGATTTTTCTCTCGGAAATCATCCTTAGTTCTTTAGATTCTAGATTCTTAGACTCCGAAAACACTTCACAGGGTCTTGCTACAACCATCATATTCTCCTCTCTAGCCAACATACAGACGACCCCAAAACTAGTTCTCTGGTACTAGTTTTAGGACATATACCTGTTTTACATAATATAAAAATCAGCTCAAGCAACCTGGAAGAAATTTTATTATTGAATGATGTTGAAAACACTGACATGTGCAAGACAACTCACTAAAAATCTATTTTATGTAATGAGTAAAACATAATCAGCTTTTAACAGACATAAAAATGTTTATTTTCATATTATACAGTTTCAGTATAACAGTAAATGAAACATTTTGAAAACAAAAAGACATTTTATGTGGAGAATACTCAGTAACATCCCCTTATGCAAGATAGCATGTAGTTTGTGTGTTTGTGTGTGTAGACTTTGAAACTAGAAAGCTAACAAAAAATCTTAATATTCATTGGACTCTGAAATTTTTATATAAATAAACAAGGTTTTTATGAATAAATCAATCAATTAATTAATTAGAATAATCCTCTGACATGCATTGTAAAGTGACCATTATATAAACAAGACCATGCTACTATAAAGAATAATTTGGAAGCCACACTAGCCACACATCAAACATTTGATGGGCCAAACAGAACATTTATCATAACACAGTAAAAAGGTCAGATAGCTCAGTACTTATTGCAAATCAATTTATCAGAAAAGGGCATGGTTTTTGAAGTAAGTACAGATGTGAAAGGTTCTATTTTTTGTCCATCCTGTCCACAGCTTATATAATGTAGCTTGATAGCTGCGATGCTAACCAGGTATACATCTCTAATAAAGTTGCAAATGAAGAAGCCCACTGACATTCATGGCACAATGAGTGCAAATTAGCCATATTCTTTGAAAGCCCTCGCTTAATGGTTGAGTAATGTAGCGGAGAAGTAATGACAGGTGGGTGGAAATTTGCAATGTTTTCATTCATTCAAACAAAATAAATAAAAAAAACCCATAAAGAATTATTTTGGATTGTGCATGAATAAGCGACAAAAGAAAAGTCATATATACACTACTGAATATTAATTACATATGTAATTAATCCCTTTAGATACATAACACTCTACACAGATACAAAGTTATAAGTGTGTTTCATGTACATCTGTGATGTACACGTCATTTCATTTAAATATTGTATTTGTAAAGTGACTAACCTCATGCTTCAGTGCATTCTATTCAGTATCCCTCAGGGATCGAGGCTACACCCTTAAACATATTAAATGTCATTTAAACCCTTTGTTCCAATGGCACACGACATGAATGAAGGTAAAATCAGACTAAATGAACTAAACTAATCTGAATAATATGTGAGTGAACAGACAGTCTGTAAAAAGTGCAGATAAACATGTCACAGCATGTTTATTCCTATAGTTCTGACCCTATGCATGCAATTTCTTCCAGCAGGAAGTCCACATCTTCCTTCTGCGTAGCTGGATTGGAGAAGACACAGCGGAAGAAGTTGGGCTTGTCATTAAGAGGCTGATAGCCGATCATGGCCACCCCTTTCTCCATCATTTTTGCCTTGATTCTTGGAGCAACCTTAAAAGCAAATTCACTTCATTTAAGTGATTTTCATATGTTTATATAAGTTTTGATGCTTATTATAACTCTAAATATATTGACACATTGTTGGCACTCTTCTTTTGTTGTTTTTTGGTTTGTATTAAAAATATTAGTATTAGTATTTTGTATTAGCACTATTAGTAAAAACAAATGTTTGTTTTTTCTAAAGTACATATAAAAATCTTTGCTTCAATGTAAGCGCATGTACATGTCAAATATTGTGTGAAATCACATACAATTATGTCATTCCCCACCACAAATTTAAAAAGCATATAGTAACTGACAAACAAAAGGTTTCCTCTGCCATATTTACATTATTTATATAAATAAAAGAAGCAAGCAAGCATATAAAAAAAGAAGCAAGCCAGGCCAAGATCTAAAGAACAAATTGAAATATTTTATGGCCACACAGCAACGGATGAACATTTTTTATTATTTATTCCTAAATATGCATTCACTTTTACCCCTACCTTTGCTCTTTCTTGTATATATAAAGTTATACTGAATATAGCACCTATGAAACCCAATTTCCTAAAAAGGGTACTATGGTAAATGTCATAAAATTTTAATCAGTATTTTATTAATTCACTAAGGTTTTTATATAACAGAAATAAAACTTGTGTAGATGCACATATAACCACAAGTAATTAAAAACCCCATATTTAAAGTATTTTTGTATGGGAAAAGTATAATAAATGATTTTGTATTAGTCGTGGTTTTATATTTATGAGAACGAGGTTGATATCGCTAAACTGTTTTGCAGTTGTTAAATCGCTAAAATGGTTTGTTTAGTACCAATAACTTTCTAAAAACAGGTAAAGTTTTTTTTTTATCTTACCAAATGAAGTTCTTTGTCTCTAGCTGAACCTGGAAGCATGTTTCTTACGTGATTCGGCAGATACCAGAAACAGATATTACTGTGTTCTGGCTGATATGGAAAAAAATACTTTATTATTCATGCATCATTGTAATATTTATATTCATATTTTTTAAGTTTTAAAAATATGTTTTACATAATGCAAATAAAAAAATATTGTAAAATGTTGAATACAAATAGAAAACATATACATATAGGCGTTATTCACATTATTTATAAATTGACTCAAAAAGTCATTGTGCTCCATATCTAGCATTTTTAATATTGCACCACCTGGTGGTACATGGCAATCTGCTACAATACAGTGAAATTGTATGTCCATTATAAAATGTAGCTGAATTCATGTGTGAACACACACATTAATTAAAGCAAACACAATATTCCCACTAATCAGAGGAGGAAAAGATAAGCCTTTTGGAAGCACTAAATTTTGAAGCCAAAATTGTTCTTTGAATAAAAATATGCACTCCGAGAAGAAACCCATATTAAGATGATCCCTACAGAAATTATTCATCCTACCCACTTGAACTTAAGAAACACAACTATGCTCAACATTCTAAATTTTTAAAACTTGTCCAAGTTGTTTCTTACATGAAACTGATTAAAGATGGAATTTAATAATGACTTGTTGACTGGTTATTACAGTAATCCACTTACTTTATCCACTTACTTACTTTGCTTGGGAAGACTAACTGGAAGTCTGTTCTGCTCTTCAGCTTATAGTAAAGATACTCTGCATTTTCCAGGCAGTGATTCACTTGTGATTCAAATCCCTCTAAACCCTGAAATCAAACAAACACATAAAGCATAATGTATTTACATTATTCAAAACAGAGCCTTGTGTTTCCTTTTTTATCCAAACTTTGTTGTTGGGAGTGCTGGGGGATTTACATCTTCCTTAAGGCAAGTTAACAGTCCACAGAACATTCACACACATTCAGACCTGGGAGCAATTAAGTATTTCCAGTTCATCGAATGTCTTTTGACTATGGGAGAAAACATTAGCACCTGGAAGACATCCACACAGACACAGGGAGAACATGCAAACTCAATACATAAGGAACCCATTTTGAGAACAGAACCTAAAAGCTTCTTGCATAAGTAAGTTTTCCCTACTGTACCACTCCCTCATGGTTTCATTACAGTTCACAATGAATTTTTCAAAGGACTTTGTGCCACATCTTTGTTATTGCATGGTAACTGTTTTATAATTCAAAGCACATTATTATAGTCCCCAGGCTCAATATGTACAACATAATCAGCCATTTGTGTGCTTAAACTCTACTTCAACACTGCTCTAGGACAAACCATGTTCTCTATGACTTACACTGGATCTCTGATTGGCCTGATAATGGGTCCTGTTAATTAAAATCCAGCCAGGGATTAGTGGAGCTTGAAAACATGTAGACCATTGGCACATCTATTTAAATAAGCAAAACTGTTTTACAGCTTTTGGAAAATTGCTAAAACCCTTAGGATGAGAGACATTTCTGCATTAACCTCTTATTAAATCTGTTCTTCCCTTAATATTAGCTATATTTTTTGACAGCCCTTGTCCTCCCTGGTTGGTTGAGCAATGCGCTCGTGGGGGATGACTGGTGGGTGGGAATTTGAGACATTTTAATTAATTTATAAATCCATAATATGATCATTTATTTTTTTTAATTAAAAAACATTTTTCACATTTTTACGGAGAATAAAATATAGCCCACATTTAACACCACACATATTTAACATAGTTAGATATTACAGTCCCAGTTCAATTCCCTTCAGACACTGTTTATTTTTGTTAAGTTAAAGATATGTTTGAAAATGTGTTTCTATATAAACAAAGGATTGTCCACAATGAATTTGCACTTTTACCATACCATTGGAAGTTTGTAATTGTCCAATATATCTTTAAAAGTACATGACTCAGTGTCAATAAGCATTATGATATGCATTTCACCAAATGCTTTATGTAAATCCAAATGCTTTTTCTCAGGGACATTATAAACAACATACATAAATCACATTCTTTAAAACAAATTTTGTGCTTCCAGTAAGCCACAGTTTAAAATTTAACAACTTGTAAATTATTGTGATCCAAATTACACAGGGCTTTACATTTAAGAAAGCAACAATGGTTGTGTTTGAAAGTTTGTGTACATTTTAGGCTTTTTTTTTTAAATTTAGTATAAACTTAAGCCAAAACATTGTAACATGTATGAAGAGAAACTCAAGACCATTATTGCCCTCCCCATGAATGGTTAAGTGGTTAAGGCATTTTTTAGTTCACAAGGTGTCACAACAGAACCCAAGGTCACTTCTGAATTAGTAAACGGCTAATGTTAGTGTTCATAACTAAGAGGACTGAACAACAATGTTTGGGTTTCAAAGACAATGCCACTGCTCTCCAAATGAAAACTGCTACCTATTCTGTGTGATATTTTAAATATACCAACTGCTTAATTGAGTGTATTTTACTGTAAAATCTAAAAAAGGTTACCAAACTTTTTGACACTTCAAGGGTACTGTAGTTTGTTTACACATTTGTATTTATGAATTACGTTAATAAATATTTGATATTTACAAGATTCAGATTAAAATACTCCTGTCAGCTTTTGAGCCTTGTATACACATACAGAAGAAAATCAGAAGTGATATTGCTCTACAAGGCTCCAGTCTCCTAGAGTGGATTAAATGAATAATATTTTTTAGGTAAAGTGGACTTACTTTGTTTACTGGTATGAAATGAACCGTCTATCTAATCCTGGAGTTTCTTAAACACACTTATGCAAATCTTTGGATATCACTGGTTACAATCGATATTTTTTAAATTATTCAAGTGAAAATATGTTACAAATTCTCTGAAGAGAACATAAAGAATCATTTGAATAATATTGAGTTGAAGTCAACATATGGACATAATAAAGTATGGCCAAACAAAAATAATAATGAAATTAATATTTAATGTTCTATTTTTACAATATTACTATTTAAACAGAAATAGAATGTTTAAAGAAATTTGCTGAAATTTGGATGTAATGTTGATGTTAGAGAATTGGTGGGTGTTCTTACACTTGGGTGTTCAAATGTTTCAATATTTCCTGCTGATTATATGCAGGTTTGAATTTTAGAATATTTTGAAAGTCATCACCATGTTGAAACAACCTTCAGTAAATTCTGATCATGTTCAAACTATTCAGAATCTAGTTGTCTACGTATCTCTTTGTTTTATTTGCTTTTGCAAGCCTGTTAATTTTAAAATGGCCTTACAGTGTCTTTTTGACAGACTGTGATATTGTTAATAGAATGAAATTCTATTACCACATCTAAAACTTTTTAGCACTATGTAATTGCTATTTGGTTAATTTTCTTACAGGGACGGAGAATGAGGTACCTTGGCCTTCCACATGAGCCAGAGCTTGAACACATCAACATGTCTTCCACACTGGATGCTTTTGTCTCCGGTATCATAGGTCATGTCGTATTGCTTGTCAGTTTGAAAAAGGTACTCTGCACACTGCTTGTTGCACATCTCCAACAAACCCTGAAGATAAAAAAAAGCTAGATAAGCATTTAATCTACATAAAAGTACAGAGGATAAGTACAGAGTAAATAAATAATTCAACTTATGAATAATGACTAAATGTAAATGTAAATGTAATCCAGACTTTTGTGCATGCACACTTTTATCACTGCACTGTGATTACACTTACCTTAGTTCGGATTAGAATGGCTGAACATTGCAATGGAGCCCCCATCATCTTGTGAGGATTCCAAGTGACTGAAGAAGCCCTGAAATTATTTGATGAAATAAGCCATTTTGAAATTATATATATAAAAAAAAAAAAAATCAGTAACCCTTACTTTTTACTTTCCCAAGGTTATTTTTTCACAGACTTTTTTTCAGTGAATGGACCAACATTTCAGCACATTTTAATTACTCTTTTTACCCTTTCCTTAGACCATAATTTTGTTACAGGACACGGCATGCTGGTAAAAACTGTGGGCATGTACAACCTACATACCATGCATAGCAATATCTTGGATGCACACATGACTCCTACAAAACAAAACATACCGCACGCTAGCTTTACCACTACACAAGCGCAAAAACACTAACCTCAGAGAGCCTGTGTACTTGGACATCAGCACTGCATTGACCATGCTGAGACACTTAGGGGAGTGGGGGGTCCACCCTAGCTGCTCATCTTGAGCACCAAATGTGGGAACAGTTGCTCCACTACAAGCACAGGTAACTCCCCTGGGACAATGTTGCATGCTGCTTGCTCTTTCTTTTTTTTTTTTTTTTTTTGGGTGGGTGGGGTGGGGGGGTGTCTGGTTATGCAATCTAGTGTCATAGAAGGTTGTGTGCATACCCAGTCCCTCGGTGCAAGACAGCCAGCACAATCAAAAAAGAAAAGCAAAAGTAAAAACCACTCTGGGTACTAAGCACTGTCAAAAATGAATATCCCTTATGATAAGCCTTTACTGTTGCAATAACATACGTGCATGAGAGGTGCCCCTCCAAACAAATGCATCTGCAGGTGCAAAACAGATGCATCTGAGTCATTAATCGCATCAACATCGCACACACCACTGAGCAAGAACTACATGGCTGGAGGTACACAAGCCTCTAGCCACAGATGTAACGTTACATGTATTGCATATTTTCTAAAAAATATTTTGTGCTATTACATAGAATAAATAAATAATGATTAAAAATTCTAATATTTTCTCACTTTGCAATACCCTGCATTTTTGTCCTGTGTCTTGTGGAAAGCAATAATCCACCACCCCAAGCAGCCTGCAAGACAGTTCAAATGTAAATATATTAATAAACATTATACAGTTTTACTTTACAAAATGTATATTTGATCATGCTTCTGCATGTAAAAAGAATACAATAAAGTATATACATCCACATGCATCCATAACCCCATTCTGTCACAGATGTCTGCAATATCATTGAGAGGATCAAAGGCGCCATAGACTGTAGTACCCGCTGTTGCATTCACATAAAATGGAAACAGACCCTGGAAAAACAGAACAGGTTTTTTCAGCTAGAAACATTAAATGACAGTTGCAAGTTATTTTGTTCTTAGTATTGCCTACACAAGTTTTTACTCAGAATTTAGAGAACTGCTAATGGCAGTTTTTTGTTAGCCATATTAGCATTAACATTAAACCATAAGGGGAACAACTCTTATAATTTTACATTAATTCTTATTTGATTAACAAAAACCTGTCAATAGCAGTTAGCTAAATGAAAAAAAATCTTCTGTAATATGTTAGCATGTTTATCCCACCTTGCTTTTTGCCTCCTTGATGCTGGATTCCAATTCTGCTGGAATCATTTTCCCCCTTAGAAACAGACAGAGGTGGCACATTGTTAACATTTACACCATTAATGTTATCACACACAAATCTTATGCTGTACTACTAACTATTACCTTTCATCACATTTGACGGTGATGACATTCTCTGTGCCAATCCCAAGCACAGCTGCAGATTTTGTTATTGAATAATGGCTCTAAATGAAAATAGGGCACATGTTATCAAAAGCTTACTCAGCAGGTTATACAATAAAATCGTTTAATATCTATCACAAAATAAAAATATATTTCACTGTTAAGGGCTTTACACATTTTACAATCTCTTTTTTTTTATTTTGGCAACAATGAAATATTGTAGCATTTGGTGACTCATCCAGACACCGAAGTACAGGTGCACATTTTTAAATGCCAGTTATTAAATATAATAGTAGTTGTAAATAACAGTTTATGATTAAAACAAACGGAATTAAATTTAACAACTTCCAGCATTATTAAGTCTACGTGTGACAGCGAAATATCTCGTAATTAACAAATCCTTTCTAGTATTTTCTGCTTTGTGCTATATATTAAGGACTTACCATGCAGACTGTATGTATGTAGGTATGTATGTATGCTAACCTAAACAGGTGTTTAACATGCTTGTGCATGCTGAGTTAGCGCTGGGGGTAGGTAAGAAAAAATTAAAGAAAAGAAAAACTGGTAAAACTGGTTGATGCCTAAATAGTGACAACTGGCCAAGTAGTTTAAGAACCTGAAACTTTAATGTCATAATACTTTACTTAACTCTGCTAATACATGACCTTTAAAATTATTTTAGTTAGATATTAATTTAAGAATATTAGGGCCATATTGATAAACATTAGGTATTGGAAAAATAGATACCCAATCAGATTCTTAAACATGATTAATCAGAAAATGGACTCTAGTAACATAATAAAATTGAAAAGTTTTTTTTTTATATATAAAAATGCCCTAGTGCTGGGAATAATAGAACCCTACGATATTAGAATAGTAGAACCCTACCTTTTTTTAACTATTTTAGGCATTTGTACTTTTGCCATCAATAAATTCTGGGCAGCTTGTATAAATTGTAATGATTGTAATGTGATGTAAATTTCAATGTTAAAATATATTAGAAGTCACGTTCAAGTAAAACAATTTCTTATACCTAACATAACGTATACCACAACTTATATGTTGCATTGGAATTAAGTGCCACACACAAAAACTAATCAGCATGGACTAGTGGTTATAAGTTATACAAGATCACATACTTTGCCCCACAATACAAAGTTAGGTATTTTGTGCACTAATGTACTGTGTTTTTATATGGCCGTGGAATAAATTTTTCTTTATTTATAATCTTACTGTATGCAGAAATACAGTCCTATTTTAACTAAAGTTCGAATGTCATTAAATTCAATAAAAACAATAATGTTGATTCTCAATGGAAACATTGATGAAAAACAGTCATTTTTGTATGACTTACTTTGCACGACGTTGCACACAAGATTCTGGGTTTGATTCATAGGCAAGTTATTTTCTGTGGAATTTGCATGTTTTTACCTTTGTGGTATTTGTGTGATATATTTGTGGTATTTTTAAGAAAGCTCTGTTATTTATCAACATTCCAAAAAGATGTTAGTAGGTGAACTATAGATGCTAACTGGCCCCTTTCTGCAAATGTTTGTCCAGGGTATTTTTCTGGCCTTTGCCCTGTTAATAATACGTCAGGTTCCAATGCCCACCATGACTCTGATCAGGATAAGTGATCAAGTAAATGTGATAGGGTATGTATAGATTAATTTATAGTAGTTAAACATGTTAATAAAATGCATTTGTAAGACATACACACTTAATAAAATTCTTTTAAATGTAAATATAAATTTAAACTATAACAAACCACCCCAATGCCAAAAAATAAGGCGCTGTTTTAAATGTAAATAAACACAGAATGCAATGATTTTTAAATCTCATGAACCCATAATTTATTCCCAATAGTAGATTTGTTAAATATGATAGCAGCAACGCATTTAAAAATGGTCGAGAGAGAGAGGCAAAAAAGGCTGAAAAAGTAATTGACACAAATAAAAAACAAATGGAAAAGCATTTGACAACTACTTAGGATCACAAACAACAAATCAGTAACAGTGGATGAATATGAATGGAGAATTTTAGATGACAATGAGCAAAGGTTTGCTAGTCTGTGGCAAACTGCATATAAAAATTGTAAAACATTAAAAAAAAAAAACTTTCTCAATGTAAAATTGCAAATACTTAGAAGAGCCAACTATACTTCTAGAGTCTATAAATCAGTCAAGGGCAATGGTAAAAAAGGGTAAAATGGTAAAAGCCCTCAGGTTGCACTGCATCAAAAACAGGCATAATTCTCTATTGACCCTATGAGCTCAAAAAGAACTCCAGAAATCAATGTCTGTAAACACATTTCACTGTGCAATCCTTAAATGCAAGCCGTAAAATACAAAAATTATGCCATATGTAAACCAGATCTAGAAATGGCTTATTTCGGTTAAAGCTTATTAAAATAGACTGAGGTTAAATGAAAAACTATTCTTTGGTCATATTAATCAAAATTTTTTGGAAACCATGGACACTGTGTCCTATTAAATCAAGAGAATAGGGCTCATTCAGCAAACACATACATATTGATACCAGGCATAAAAACAATAGGTATAAAACTCTAATAATGTTTTGGGTAATTTAAGATTTTGCTTGTATGCAAATATGGACTTACATGTTCAGAGGTAAACATGGCAAGACGTGGAAGTTCATGCATCCCTTCTGTCTTTACTTTTGGAAAAAAATTATATCTGGCCACTAAAATGCTGTAAAGGTTTGACATGCTACCACCTGAAAAAATAATACAGAAGAAAGTATTAATCTCTCCAAACAGAGAGATTTTTTAAAACAGTGTACTCATTTACCAGGACAAAAGATTCCATCTCCATCTTCTTCAGACCAGCCAATAATGGACTGCATTTTCTTTAAGATAATTTCTTCCATGAGGATAAACACTGGACCAACTTCATATGTAAATCTGCAAGACAAAAACAAACAGGTTCAAAACATTTCTAATAGACCTTAATATAGTCTTGTGCTTAAGATAGAAAACTAAACTTAATGTTTTCTTTATTTTCAAACTGTAAAAAAGGCTCTGTTACTTATTATTTATTCAATTTAACTTGATGGCAGTCATGAGCACATTCACCGCTCAGTGTTGGAGATCTAGGTTCGAATCTGGATCTGGGTGGTGTTTACGTGTTCTCCCTGTGTTTGCATGGTTTTTTATGGGTTGTCCATTTTTTTTACAAAAAAGTCCCTATATAGAGGATGTGTCTGTGAGTGAGAATATTCCCAGAGATGAATCGGGGCCCTGTCTTTGATGTATCTGCCTAGTGCCGCAAACATTTTCCCATGGATGGACATGAGGAACCCACCCGTGACCCTGTATAGGATTAAGAGATGAAATAAAACATAGCCAGTGAAAATACTCCATTAAAGCATTAAGATATGAAGTCGCTGTAAAGAGATGCAGTTCAATTAGCTCCTACTTTATAATTTTCCAAACTTCTGTAAAGCACAGTAGGCAAAAATGTACTTTATCTCTTATTGTGCTTAAACCAAGAAGTTTCTGGGTTCAATTTCCAGTTAGTAAAGACAAAGTTCTTATGTTATATATGTATGCTGTCCCCATGTCTAAGTTTCCTTCTCAAGTCCCAAAACAATGGATTACTTTTAACTTTGTGATTCTGCATGTGTGTCTGATTAGTGTCAATGATGCTTTCCTGCTTATTGTCCTATATGACCTAGGACATAAAATGATGTTCTAAGAACATGAGATGGTGTTGGTATATATATATATATATATATATATATATATATATATATATATATATATATATATATATATATATATATATATATATATATGCTTATTATACATTATATTTATATGACCAGAATAAAAAGAACTCCAGTTCTGACATATTAGTGTTTGCAGTTGAGGTGAGCCATTCTCCTGCCAAACCAATGATATCCAGGCCACTTGAGAGCTGGTTAAAGAAACGTGGGTGTCCTAAAGTTTAAACAGTACATAAATAGAAAGAGAAATCAGAATACTAGTTATTTTTAAAGTCATTTAGATTCATGTAATAATATACTATAATTTTACATTAATAATTATTAATTAATATTATTAAATTATAAGTGCTAACCTGTTTTGACTCCATATTTTAGTGTGTTCCTGCAGTCCACTAACAGCTGTTCCAGGTTGTCTGGCTGCTCTGGGAGCTCCAGGCTGAAGCCTTCCAGACCCTCCTTTAGTTGGTGTGGATGGTGAAAGTCCAGAACCTTGGAACTTCGATTTAGAGACTTGCTAATATATGTTAGCAAAATCTTCAGCAGCTCCTGAAGAAAGTGTTTGGTCAGCTCCTCACCATTCTCAGCAGGGAGGAGATCTAATTAAAGTACAAAAAAAGACATTGTCAGTTTATTTAATTATGATTTAACTGTGTGGCATTGGCTCAAAATACTGAGAAGATTGAACACTTTTACCTACCTGTTGCTATCTTTGTGTCAGTCGCTTCATTTGGTTATGCAAATAACATGTTTTAATTTGGTTTAGACATGTAAACTAATTTTATTGATCAAAAAGTCCCACTCTTTGAAATAAGGCTGCTGTAGTGAATTGACAGTGAAAATATATAAATTAATTGACCTATTTATCTTTATCAGCATTACAATCATTCAAGTTAAAGGAACATCGAAAAAAAAAAACCAGGGTATTTGTTTTAATAGGAAAAATTTTTTTGAAGGCCAGGGACTTAGCATAAGAAGATACATCTTAGGAAGCCAGGTAGTGTTAACGGGTAGAAAACAATAATAATGCACAAATTGTTTATGATGATATTTGGATATGTAACTGTTTAATTAAATACAACACTGATTTAGTTCAGACATTACATTTTGTGCAAAAATATGGTATGTATGTAAAAATGCAACTGTTAAACTTAGTTTACAGGTGAGATTTAAAAATACATGTTTGATCATTTTTAGCTTCTTTTTAGGCTCCTTAAGCCTACATAAGGGAAATTACTTAAAGGAAACCTTTTCATGATTTTATTTTTTGTGTAGCTTATAGGAGAAATGTTTAGAGGGATTTCTCTATTAGCTTAAATATGAGTAAGTAGTATATAGCTAATATTATTTTTTAAATATGTTTTTAATGGCATTTCATACTAAATAAACTAATACATTATTACTTAAACATTTAAATCAAATACTTTAATTAATCATATGTTGGCAGAATAAAAATTAACAAACTTTTATAATTGAGTGGTTTTATGATTCGTGAGGTACTTTTCCAGTACATGTGCTGGGGTGGAGTCAACAAAAAAGTACTTAAATCCCATTTGAAAGTCTGGAAATTAAGAAGCCTTCTGGGAAGCACTTGCACTGTTTGTGTTCGAGTTTTCTTTGAAATTGGAAATACTTTGTTTGGCTGAAGATTGATGACAGCATTTTTGTTAAAATCTGTGTGCAAAAGATTTTTTATAAATGCATGAGATGAGTTTGAGTGCCATATGCATTTTGCAAAATTAATTTAAAAAAATCCATGAGTGCTGTGTGAATCATGAATTTGCATTTAAAATGTGTGGTCTCGACTTTTGCCTGTAAAATAACTCTACTGCAGCCTTTCACCATCGTTTGTTGCTTAGTGTTTACTTTAAATCTGTTGATAAAGCTTCAGTAGCCTTCACACTTTTGAATAGACCTTTCACAAGATTTTGTGATTACTTTCTCGAAACTTTGCCCATTAATCCAAAAAAATATTAAAAACTTATTCTAAACAAGTAGGCCTACTTTACAATTCATTGTAGTTTATTCCAAATGTATAACAGAGTTGAGGGCAGTGCTTTTATACCCAACTGACTGAGCCAATCATGCCTTCACAAACCTTTTTTGTTCACACAGTCATGCTGAAATGGAAAAAGTGCTTTCCCAAGACACAGCAATCTCCTCTGTTTTGAAACAATTAATTTTTTTCTTGACCATGCAAACTATAGCAGTCAAGTAGGCAGTACTTGACTCTTTCTCTCTCACACACACAGTTAAAAGAATGTGGCCATATTTGACCTATACCACCTTAAAATGTGGGTTGAGCATTCAGATCTAAAATTCTTGAAAAAGCCAGATGTGAACACAGTCTTAGTATTGACGTACAAGATGTGATCTTAATATTTATCAGTCTAAAAGAGGATTGCTCTACCCTGCTCAACAATAAAATTAAGGATGATCTCAATAAATCCCTGTTACTCAATTAAGTTACCATTTAGGTCACAGTGTATAATTTAGTTATAATATCAACATTTCTTTTTAAACCTTTATACTATTTTAATTTTATCTTGTGGTTGCAGTATTTTTGAGACAGTTTATTAGTGAGTAAATAAAGTGCTATTTATAGAATTCTGTTGCATCATATTTTAATATTAACCTAAAACAAAAACAAAAAATGCCACAGGGCACTCTTAAGGTTTAGAAATTACACTAAACCTGAATTTCCAGTGTCAAAACTTGTAATGAATAGAAACAAGTCTAGCAACCTTATTCTAAATATTATCCTAAACATATTTCTTTCTATCTATATACTTTAAATGATTTGATGAATCGATATATATATAGCAGCACGGTGGCTTAGTGGTTAGCATGTTCGCCTCTCAGCACTAGGGATTCCCGGTTTGAATCCCCATCTCGGTGGAGTTTCCATGTTCTCCCCGTGTCTGCATGGGTTTCCTCCGGTTTCTCCGGTTTCCTTCCACAGTCCAAAAACATGGATCAAGTTAATGGAATTCTTAAAATTGCCCCATATAAAGTGTGTCTGTGTGAGTGAGTGTGTGCCAAGCGATGGATTGGCGCCCTGTCCTCGGTCCATCTGCCCAGGACAGTTTAAACCAAAAAAAAATCTATTTTTGTCTCCCCAACTATAAAACATCATTCAGGCTTATTTTACATATATAGCTACTACTAATATAATTTTATCTTATTTTCTATATTTATATTTTTTAGATTTCTACTTATATTTTAACATTAGCCAATGTAAAAAAGGCTTTTAATTGCTTTGTATGATCTTCGTTTTGACTATACTTGGGGAGGGTATTAATGTTCTGACTGTAGAATTTATACTCTTTAGAGATGGTTTTGTAACCCTACAAAATCTAGCCTAATTAGCAGCTCATCTTCTGAGTTCCTTAGAAAACTCCATTGTTCGTGCCATGATACTCTTTCACAAATGTTTTGTGTGAGGAAGATGTGTGTTCTTTGAACAACACAGTATGCTCACACCTCACACATTATTGTCATCCTACTGATTAAAAATACCTGATTCAAATTTCACTGTCTGCTAATCCAGTGGGTTAACTTGTTTTTTAAATAAATAATTGAAGTTATATATTTTGGTATTATTTGTTTGATTTAGTTCTTTATCTACTTTTTAGTACTTAAAAACTAAAAATATACTAGCTGATTGTTATGTTGAAACATAGAGAATTCTAAATAGTTTTAAGTACAACTGTACCAAAGAAATTATGCAAATAGGTTTTTAAAGCATTTGTTAGTTGCACTGTCAGATCTCTTCATGCTTGACAGTTGAACTGTTAGGTTAGATACACATGGATAAAGCACCGCACTATGGCGTGCCCATCAACTTTGCATGCATTTTCATTCATGAGACTTACTGAAGTCTATCCACAACCACAGTTAAAAAAAGAAACAAGCTTGAACACCTCCTGGCTTTATGGAACAATTGTAAAAGGGTCATGTCTACTGAAGCAGTTAATAGATTTATGATGCATACACATGGCTCTGACTTAACAATATATCCTCATTCAGTTGCTGAATAGCTTCTATAATTTTGCAGATTACAGAGTGGCAGTTTTCACCTCAGGCAGAATATGGGTCATATAAAAATAAACTGATAAGCGATTGATAAAGATTCATTCATTCATTCATTATCTTCCGCTTATCCTCTATTAGGGTCGCGGTGGGGTTCCCCGGGGGGGGGGGGGGGGGGGGGGGGGGGGGGGGGGGGGGGGGGGGGGGGGGGGGGGGGGGGGGGGGGGGGGGGGGGGGGGGGGGGGGGGGGGGGGGGGGGGGGGCGCCAATCCATCGCTGGGCACACACTCACTCACAAATACACACTCTAAATTGGGCAATTTTGAGAATTCAATTAACTTGATCCATGTTTTTGGACTGTGGGAGGAAACCGGAGAACCCGGAGGAAACCCACGCAGACACGGGGAGAACATGGAAACTCCACCCAGATGGGGATTCGAACCGGGAATCCCCAGCGCTGAGAGGCGAATGTGCTAACCACTAAGCCACCGTGCCGCCCGATTGATAAAGAGAAAAATAAATTACATACTTTAAATTAAATCGTTTGCAGTTGTGAATAACAAAGAAAATTAATCATCTTAGATAAGAAAAGGCTGTATTAAACATTGCTATGCTTGTCTTTGTGATTTATGGGAATCCTAATATAAAGCTTATTATTGATTTTACTATGCATTTGAAAACCTACTAAAGACTGATGGCATAGGCATACACCTGATGATCATATCACTTTGATTTGCTCTCAATTCAGGTTTTTCAAAACTGCCTTGAAGCATGTTCGTATTTGAAAATTATGCTATATAAATGAAGTTGAATTTAACTAAAATTGCAAAATAAGGACTATTATTGTGCCTTATTATATATATTATTTTGCAGATAGACCATCATGGCATTTTCAACTGTCTTACCAACAATGAAACATTATGTAAACAGGATCTAATGGATTAAATTATCTAATCAAATAATCAATCAGGACATAATGGCATCTAACAGTATTGTAATATTACAGTATTTCAGGTTTTTGTATATGGCTGTGGACCAAAATTATAGAAATTCATAGACAATTATGATGTTAATATCAATGATGTTAGTACATTTTTTACTGTTGTGTTAGAATACATACTGGTATCAAGTAAACGATAATTTAGTAATGCATTATCATACAAAGAAGAAAGAAGATTAGGCATAAAGGCTGAATGTTTTAAGTTTTTCTATTTAGCTCATTGTCCTATAAAATATTTAGCAGAAAACTTCAAAATGAGACTACTTGATATTTTGCCCATTCTAGATCACATTGGCCTCACCTTTGCCATGAAAGATGCTAAAGTTGTTGACTGTACAATCCCCATCAGCCTTTTCAGGGTTTGCAATGGGGTCTGCATCTTGCTTGCTCCAGGTTAAGCATTCATTTGTGTCTGGCTTGATTTCCATTGGGCTACCTAGCAAACAAGCAAACAAAAAAAAGCTGACCAAAATAGCCAAAAATTCACATTTGTCTTATAATGAAACTTAAAGATTTTGATGTCTCATTTCAGTAAGTAATGTTTTTTTGCTACCTGACTATATTGATGTTTATGTTAAACTTTGTTAGTGTTGCATTTATAGTCTTTCTGCAGTAATGTAGTGTTACTATAGTGTCAGATACCTTTATTGACTTTTATTTGTGCACAATTGTGTACAAATCCAAAGATGAACATCCTAGCTTCCAGGGTACAAGGAAGGCGAGCAACTATGCTCTTTTCTGTCCTAGCACCCAAATGCTAAATATAACCGATTATTTTACAAGTAATGAAAATCCACTACTTTATGCAGCAATAAAACTAACAATTCACTATTCCTTATTTATAAATTTAAAAATTGCATTTTCTCCAGATTTCTTTCGTATTTTTGAGTAGTTGACGGTTGATGTTTTGTAATAAGATGAGAAGATATTTACTAGGAGCAAACAAAGCACTTTCATCTTGTTATGGTTCAAATGTTGTAAATGCAGGATTTAACACATCTGAACGTTATTCTGATATTAATAAGCTTTACAACAATAAGACGTTGTAAAACTAAAGTTGATTGAAAGAGCCAATGCAACTTTAAACTAAATCAGATATCCAGATATAAATCTCCCAAATACCCATTTCTTTTAGAAATGGCTCCTATAATTTAGAATTTATTATTTCATTAATGATAGTAAGATATCCATGTCCAGCAAAAAAAAAAAAAAAAAAAAAAAAAAAAAAAACCCAAACCATGATACTACCACCATGTTTCACAAATGAGGCTTTATGCTTGAATTCTGCCTTAATGGCTTTGTGGAATTACATGCCTTGTTTTATATCTCTGTAGGTTGACCACTCCATAATACTGAGCATCATCAACTGATATCCTTACAATATCATGTATCATGTACAAATGTGTTGTGAAGATCAGACTTTGACAAGTTCACATTCTTTAAATAGGTCAGGGTGCTGCCCATCTACACCTGATTGTCATTCCATTAATTACACACTGACTTAATGTTTGTTCATTTAGAGGGGGAAAAAGATGAAAACAAATTGTGTCTAATGAATTGAATGAAATATTTTGAACAGTGATTCTTTATGAGCCAGCCTTTTAATGTTATGTGCTTCTTTATTTTGTTGTTAAGTCATAAATGCTGATATGAAACAATCATTCATTTAATTAATATATGATTAATAGTCAGTACTTAAAGAAATGAACAATAAAATTTTCCTAAAACAAAAAAATTATATTTTTTATTAAAACATTTTAATCATAAAAAAAATTATTCAGTATTTAAAGCTTTTTTTGTATTTATGTATTTATTTTAAGCCAAATAGCAACCCAGAAAAAAAATGCAGAGAGTAAATTCTGACACCAATTTCTATGTTGCTTTTTTAACAGCTGCTACTTATTTTTTTTTATTATATAGTACATTATAAAATATCAAAACTATTGACATTTAACCTTTTGTTAAGGTATTCCTGTTAAGTCAGCATTTCCCTTTCAAACTTTCAGCATTTTAGCAAATCAAAACTTGCAGATCAATGTGAATAACAAATAAGTTTCCATTGTTTGTGCTGGTTGTTTTTCTTTAAAGCACAACTAACAGAACAACTGTGAAAAATGAAAGTAGTAAACACATTGATAAATTTAACCTAAACTGTAAATTTGTGGTTTATTCAGTTTGTGCTGCATTTAAAAAAGACTCTGAAAAGCACCATGTAAGTAAATGAGCCAGCGAGATTTACGTTCTGCTCCCCCCCCCCCCCAAGTCTTTCTGCGATGGCTGTAGTCTACCTGCTTTATACTGTAGTGAAAACAGAAAAGCCTTTCTCACAATGGTGAACATACTAAGGGCCGTTAAAATCTGCACAGTATTGAATAAAAAGCCTGGTATTCACAATCTTTTCAATCCAAGGTGGTAGACAAACTGCACTTTCGAATGTGTTGCTTTCATATCTGTTCTAAAGACTCAAGTCAAAAAAAATATTTGTGCTAGTGTAGGTGACATTTTATCAATGGTTTAATATATGAACCATCAAACCTCCAATTAATGCCATTCCATCTCATTTTCCTTCTAATTTATTTAAAATTGCGGTTATAGGACAGAAATTGAACAATGGCTGGTACTAACGTGTTCCCATGAAATCCAAATCTAACTCCTCATCTCTTCTTTACGGACTTTATTTTGTGCAACTCTTTGGAAACTTGCCATGTACCATGTAAAAATATACTGACATGTCCTTCATTTAAAAAATATTTTTGTTTCTAACATTAAAATTACTGGTGCATTGTTTCAACACATGTGCTTCTCAAGATCAAAGCTGTCTCCTGTCAACTCTGTTCAAAAAGAGTTGAAATCTCACACTTATTTTATAGACTTTATAGTGAAGTTAAATTTAGATCTATATCCAAAATCTTAGATCCAGAGAAATACATGCAGAGGACGTCTGCCTGCTGTGAGAGCTCATACAGCTTTTGAGTCAGAGATACATTATTTTGTGAAATTGTAGGTCAAGTTTCTCTTGAAAAAAGAGAAAAAACTAAGATTTTTTGATAAACGTAAACAGATATATACATAATGGATACACATAATGCTTACAGATAATTCAGTACATCTATTATGAATTATTTAGTTTGGACATGCAGAGGAATAGAAAAATGAATGTCCTTTTGCAAGTAATACTGTTTTACCCAAATTACACCATCTTTCTAACTTTCTTTTTATTAAACATACAATATTATGTCTCTCTTTCGATGTTATGCTTGCTACAGGTAAATATTATATATAAAAAAACTTGTATGGCATTTTCAGTTGTTACATATGTTAATATGTTACATTACAATATGTTACATTTAGTAAGTAAACTTTTACTAAGTAATATATATATATATATATATATATATATATATATATATGTGTGTGTGTGTGTGTGTGTGTGTATGTTTGTGTGTTGTGTTTTCAATATTTATGTGTTGTCCTATGAACATATGTGTTTTGTAAATAAATAAATTCAATAAATGTTAAGTTAAAAACTCACCAAAACAGTTTGACTGGTTATCAGAATTGGCTTTGTATTCCCAGGAGTAAACACCTCTGTCTGACTGAGTTCGCAAGCTATTTTTTGAATCTTGATCAGGGATCAGTCTGAAACATAAGCCGTCATGCAAAAAAAAGAAAAGAAAAAAAGGGTGTGTCTCTCACCTGGTGACTGAACCTAGCACAGATGGGTGGTGCTATTTACGTAAGTCATGGTGCATAACCCATCTGAGGTCTGTTCTGTTTTATCTGGTCTGTCTGCTATTGTTTGTGCTCTGGGCTATGTACACAACCAGCCTATTTTCCCTGAGGATACATGACTATTAACAATGAGTAGAATGTTAAATGAGTAGACAGAGAAAACCATTTTACACCAAAGAGTACTTTTCCACTAAAAAAAAAGAAAGTTCTCACATCATTTAGACATCGACTCATGAAGAAGTTATTAAAGTAAAAAGGTTTTGTAAACTTGTGTACAATGTAGATCTGGGGAAATGGTGAATAATTGGCATTTCTGTGTGAATAGAAATGTAATTCAATCTAAATGACCAAACAGATAAAATGTCAAATATGGTTCTTTGCAAGTGTGATTAACAGTAATTTTATACAAATTACCCATAATTACTGAGATTCTGAGTCTGCTCAAGTTTGTAATAATGTGTGTAATTTAATGCCAAGACAAATAATTTTTTATATGCTCAGTATATAAATTGCATTGAACTGTGATTTGAAAAGAGCCTGTTGGGGATGTTTTATCTCTATAAAATAGATAAATTTGACCAATGGTGCCTAAAATATTACATCAATGTGTGTGATGTTAGATGGCAAGAGAGAAAAATTACAGACAGAGAAAGTGGTAAAGAGGAGAATATGTAAAAGATACACAGGAAGAGTAAAGAAAAAGACAGAATGTGGGAGGGATGCAACAGCGTGAGTGAGTGAGTGAGAGAGAGAGAGAGAGAGAGAGAGAGGGAGGGTGAGAGAGGGTGGGAGAGAGGGAGGGAGGGAGAGAGAGAGAATGATGCAGCAGCCAACAAAACTGAATAAAGCATAACACAGTTCTAATAGAACACACATATCAAAGACACACATATGTTAAGCTGATTCTAAGTTCAAATACAATCCAATCAGACTATATTTAGAAATGCACATACTCATCTGTTTACCTTAGGAAGGATTTTCTTTTCAGTATAAAAGAATGTGAGCAGCAGGCTGAAGTGTTCAAAAACATTTTGTTCAATAGTAAAGCTTGTTAGAAAAAAAAACTTCAAAAACAAACAAATATACTCTCATCTCATATTTTCCCCTAAAAATGAAAATATTGCTTCATTTAAAATAATTTGAAGCATAATTAGGAGGATCTTTGTTTCACCTGCACTGAATGAAATCATTAAGATATGCTAAAAGTTAAAATATTTAAAAGGTTCCTACTGAGGTACTTACTAAGTAAAGTTCTTAACTAAGTTCTTAGTTAACTAGTGCAGTGTATGCAACATCCTGAGATCACTAATGTAACAAAGTATGTAGAGAAACAGATGGACTGCAGTCTGTAATCATAGAATAACAACAACTATTTGTCTGTATGTACAGTGGAGCTGTTGTGATAGACAGTAAGTAAAGAAACATGATGGTGTGCCTAATAAAGTGGCCAGTGAGTGATATATATATCTATCCATTATCTTCCGCTTTATCCTATATTGGGGTCGTGGAGGGGTTCCCCATGCCCATCCAGGTGAGAACGTTTCAGGCGCTGGGCAGATACACCAAGAGCAGGGCGCCAATCTATCGCTGGGCACACACTGACACTCTATATGGGGCAATTTGGAGAACTCAATTGACTTTATCCATGTTTTTGGACTGTGGGAGGAAACTGGAGAAAACCCACGCGGACACGGGGAGAACATGGAAACTCCACCCAGATGGGGATTTGAACCGGGAACCCCTAGCGCTGAGAGGCGAACGTGCTAACCACTAAGCCACCGTGCCGCCGAGTGTATAAATAATATTTTATTTTATGTAAACTATTTAGTACTAAAATTACTACTAAAGATGTTCCGGGCATCCTCTTTAATTATGTCAATAGTGCTTAAGCTGGATGCCAATGGTCAGAGAGATTTTACATTAGTTACTTTTCTTTATGATGAAATTGCATAGTTCAGTGAGTTTTTCTGATAAGTACAGTTGGAAACCACTTTGCTTAGGTTATTGAAGTCCAACAGACAGGATACATAAATCCTAAGGATCTCCGTAGCTTTTGTCTGTGTACCAGTGCAGTGCTAAACCAGAGCTGTGTGATGAGTATTGCTCAGAGGAAACAAAGCAACAGAGAGAAGGACAGAGTTGGCATTGCAGATGCAGAACTCTCGTTAATCAGCAGTGATGTAATAATAAGGAGAGCTGTATCACATGCAAATTAGAGTAATCAATTCATACATAATAACCACAGGCAATTATATTATGCATAACAAGCAACATTACCACTGCTACTTAACAGCTAAAGACCTCTGTGAATATTTTGCCAGAAAATGATTTTTTTTTTTCAAAACCTATTTGTTATCCAGTGTGCAGTTCATTTGCACAGTTTCTGATTGGATGATGGAGTTGGAGGAGGAGTCAGTGACCGGCAAACAGAACCATAGAAAAGAGCCAGAGTATATATCAGGTAAATTAACATTATGCTGACCAAGTGCTTACCTCGGATGCCTGCATCTCGCATTTTCTTTAAAGCTGCTCACCTTGTTTCGAGCCACAACCTCTCTGAGCAAAAAAGCACTCCCCGTTAAGCGTCTGTGTGTTGCCCGCTTTCTTCAGCCTGCTGCTGTAGACTGCTTTCTCATCTTCTCACTGTTGAGGGGGGTAGAGTGTGACGTTAAAAAAGAGGGCTTCTGGCTGATGCAAGATAAATGTGGATATGGATTCAGAACACAGCTGCAACTCGGTGATCATGCCAATGGGTTATGGAATGACAACGCGCAAATGATTTACCACAGGTAGTAATAAGAAACAGAAGGGCACGGCAACAGTGAGGAGAGCTAGACATGAACAATTCCGAGCACTATCGGCTGCATCATACCCATCGAAACCACAGCCTGGTTGGTCAAATTGGAACCAAGGCCACCACAGGTGAAAGGAGCTCTGCGTCTGGGTGCTATGAGCAACTTCTCATTTCCACTGAGATCTTTCTTACTCTTGGGCTCATTAGCTTACTGGAAAATGTACTGGTAATTACTGCCATCATCAAGAACAAAAACTTTCATTCACCTATGTACTTCTTTATCTGCAGCTTGGCAGTCGCTGACCTATTGGTCAGCATGTCAAATGCGACTGAAACTGCAGTGATGGCACTTATCACCAGCGGAAACCTGACAATCTCTGGAGAGTTGGTAAAAAGCATGGACAATGTCTTCGATTCCATGATCTGCAGCTCACTCCTGGCCTCCATTTGGAGTCTACTGGCTATAGCTGTGGACCGCTATGTGACCATTTTTTATGCCTTGCGTTACCATAACATTATGACCCAGAGGAGAGCAGCGGTCATCATCACGTGCATCTGGAGTCTTTGCACTGTATCTGGGGTACTTTTTATAATCTATTCCGAAAGTGCAACAGTCCTTGTCTGCCTTATCAGCATGTTTTTCACCATGCTGGCCCTTATGGCTTCTCTTTATGTTCATATGTTCCTTCTGGCCAGGCTCCATATGAAGCGCATCGCTGCCTTGCCAGGCAATGGTCCTGTGTGGCAGGCAGCCAATATGAAAGGTGCTGTGACTCTTACAATTTTGCTGGGTGTGTTCGTAGTGTGCTGGGCACCATTCTTTCTTCACCTTATCCTGATGATTTCCTGCCCAAGAAACCCTTACTGCATCTGCTTCATGTCTCACTTCAACATGTATCTCATCTTAATTATGTGCAACTCTATCATCGATCCACTCATCTATGCCTTCAGGAGTCGAGAGATGAGGAAAACATTCAGAGAAATCTGTTGTGGCTGGGCATCAGGTTGGAGCTGCAGCTGGAGCTGTGCCGGACTCAGTGGAGGACTTGACAGCTATTAAATCATTTAACATAGCGCAGTGGAGTGAGGAGTAAATAACGATGACTTGTGGCATCTTAAAGGCATCTTAAAAGACTGCCACTTCACAGATCATGATTCAAACAACATGCTGAGCGGTATAAGGTTTTTAAATTTATTCTGTTTAATTGTTCATCCTTTTTATAATCAAACATGTTTTGCTGCTTTTTTGTTACTTGCCATTTGCTTTTGCTACGCATTTTGATGTTTGTTGTTAATTGTAAGGCATAAAAAATGCCTGATAGAATTGCTAAACCATGCTGATGAATTTGTTGTCAGGAGAAACATATTTCTATTAACATATATTGTCAACAAAATGATTAAATAATACAAAGATCAGTAGGTTTTTTAAAGAAATTTATGCACTGACCAAGTCTAGTCAAATTATTTACCATATTAATAAATATTTATTTACACACAAATTATTTGTAATTACTTAAAAGTATTAATGCCTTAATTCTTCAGCACTTACATATACACTTATTAGCAACTTTATCAGACACATCCTTGTTTCTACACTCACTGTCCGTATAATCCACTTACTATGTTAAAAACTAGAGTGTTTGATGATTTTCAGTATTGTTGGTGACTCTGACATGTGGTCATGGTATGTTAGTGTTTATGTAGAAGTGTAGGTGTACATTTTTAAATTGTTCAATCACTGTCCATGTATTGTTCCCTCTATTTGACATATTTATTTTATTACTTTACATTTTAGATATAAAATCAGAGACATTAACTCCTTTGTTGTTGCACAGTTTGTGATGTTCATCCTTTTTTCCTTCATCAGAGTTGCAGACAGAATGATAAAGGATGACATCAGTGTTCAGATTATTCTTAGTACACTCTGATACAACCACCATGTACAATTTTGTAATTGTGTATATAGACATATAAGAATAAGCTGATAAATAAGCTGATGCCTATTTTTATTATTATATTACCTCATTGTATTACTGTCAAGTACAATTGTATTGTTAAAAAAAGCATTTTATTATGGATATTTTGTTAATATATAAACTTGTATTATTCCTAATTAAAGATTAGTAAGTGCAGAACAAATGAGATATAGAAAATTTTCAATGAAAAGACCAATATCAAGTGAAAAGAGCATTAAACAGAAACTTTTAGACTAATGTTTACACAGACATAGGCATTTAAGAATACTAATCATGTGCATGCACATGTGTATTTTGGGTACTCCATGTTTTAAAAAAATAAGCTTGAAGACATGTTGCCATTTTTATAGTTGCCCTAGCTTTTAACTCCATGTAGGTGATACCATATGAGGGTTTAATCTTTGCTCCAACTCCATAAAGTACATAACTAAATAAAGAACACTGAACATAAATGGTATCCTTTCACTGTAGTCAATAAAAATAGATGACATATTGATTTTGGGTGGCACGGTGGCTCAGTGGTTAGCACGTTCACCTCTCAGTGCTAGGGATTCCCAGTTCGAATACCAATCTGGGTGGAGTTTCCTTGATCTCCCCGTGTCCGTGTGGGTTTTAAGCGGAATATTAAGATTGATGGATGGATGGACATATTGATTTCAGAAAAAACATGCTCTGCCTCTTGTTCTTAAAAATACCTAAGCATGCACATCTTTCTTGGACTGGACGATTTTATTTCTTCATCAATTTTGTTCCTTTTTATTTTATTCTATTTTTTAACATTATGACTATATAGTTATCTTTGTCAATGATTTTACCCTAAATCTAATTGAAACCACATACACCACAAATAAAAGTGAAAGACCTAATAATATCATTAACTTTTAAACATCCTTGTAACCAGCTTGCACACATTTAGAACTAAATGTGGGATTCGCCAGACCCAAATGACTATTCATCCAGTTTCTTCCACTTTATCCTCTACTAGGGTCGGGGGGGGGGGGTACCTCATGCCCATCCAGGGGAGAATGTTTTGGGTGCTGGGCAGATAGACCCAGGACAGTGCGCCAATCTATCGCTGGGGGCACACTCACTCACACAGACACACGCTATATGGGGCAATTTGAAGAATTCAATTGATCTTGCATCCATGTTTTTGGACTGTGTGTGGAAACCGGAGAACCCGGAGGTAACCCACGCTAACAAAGGGAGAACATGGAAACTCCAGCCAGATTGTAATTCGAACCGGGAATCCCTAGCTCTGAGAGGCAAACGTGCTAACCACTAAGCCACCATGCTGCCCACCCAAATGACTAATTTAAAAATTAGGTCCAGCACGTGGGGCTGTAGTGCAACACAGTAGGCACATAATGACATCAACCAACACTTTACATCAGTTTACTTTTATCTGCCTGCATTTCCTTGGCTCCACATCTCTTTTACAAATTGATATAGATTTGTTGGGATTAGCTCTGCAACTCTAGGATCACACTTCGGCATTACCGCAGACACACACTCATTATTTCTTACAAAATTTTTCAGGAGTGTCTATCTGTTCACCTTAGTTAGGTTCTCTCTTTCTCTTCTTTTGAGCCCTTTTTAATGTAAAATGTATCTCGCTGCAAAAACAAACAGACAATTACCTTTGAAAGACTAAGGTAAAATCCATTACGCCACCTGTTTCCCTAACTTCAACTCTCTTTCACAAATAAGCATGTGAGCTTATATGTAACAACATACATATATATTCTTATTAATATAATTAAGCTTTATATTAATTTTAATGCTTTTTTTGCATCCATGATGATAGTATTTTTGGCAGAGATGTAGTAAAAAAATATAGTCAGGACAAAACCAGAATATATATATAGAATAACATATAGAACATAAAAATTTTAGGACACAAAACTAAAAATGACTACAACACATGCACACAAACACACACACATATATTTGGATATATAAGTGTATGTGGGTGTTGTAATTGTCATTTTTTTGTTTTTATTGTTGTGTCTTACAATTTGGTTAGCCCAGCATTTTTGTCAGCAAATATCAGTATTGAATATTCATTCATTCATTATCTCCCGCTTTATCCTCTATTAGGGTCGCGGTGGGGTTCCCCATGCCCATCCAGGGGAGAACGTCTTGGGCGCTGGGCAGATAGACCCAGGACAGGGCGCCAATCCATCGCTGGGCACACACTCACTCACACAGACACACTCTATAGGGGGCAATTTTTTGAGAATTCAATTAACTTTATCCATGTTTTTGGACTGTGGGAGGAAACCGGAGAACCCGGAGGAAACCCACACAGACACGGGGAGAACATGGAAACTCCACCCAGATGGGGATTCGAACCGGGAATCCCTAGCGCTGAGAGGCGAAAGTGCTAACCACTAAGCCACCGTGCCGCCAGTATTGAATATATCTTATTCCATTTCTTTTTCTTTTTCTCAAAATTTAGATCGTAACGCAATTACCTATACACTTTTTAAATCAGTCAAATTGTTCTTTTCCATATTAAGGATTAGATCAAATTTTCCATCTAGGCTATGCACATTCATAATCTGTTCCCTGACCATGTTTGTGCTCCTAATTGGGACATTTGTATACTGCACGTCACCTCAAACAAAATGATATGCATCCCCAAACTGGCCAAAATTAGACACTAATAGTGCATGTAGAAAATCATAAAAATATTTATTAGCTGAACACAATTAGTTTCAGAAGTGAGGCAGAAGCCATTTTTTGCACACAGACATGTAATTATGGACTGATGGTTATTTTTATCTTTGGCAATAAATATCTTTGAAATAACTTCTAAAACAAAGTATATTGCACCTGCATGGTAAATTTACATGCAAATTCAATTTAACATCACATTAACTCATGTCGGTGACCAAATCATAGCTGTAATGTTTTCATACCATAATGTATGTATTAGACTATATAATAACAATTGCTATGAATTGTTTGTTGAAACATGCTAATATGATGGTGCAATAAATATAATAAAGGGTATTTATGTTTTTAACAAACAAAAAATATGTGGGCTGATCTGCAATTCAGTGATCTTTCTAATTTAATTGTATATTTATGTAATAAGATTGCATATTTACACTCTGATGTTAAATCACTGCCAAGGTTTCAAAATTGTGTAAAAGACCTTAGAGTGGTATCATTTAATAATAATAACAACAACAACAACAACAACAACAATAATAATAATAATAATAATAATAATAATATGATGCTGTCTCAAATGTCACACATCGTAACAATTAAATACATCTATAATGCTAATAGCAATAATTTTGATTCTAATAGATAAGAATAGAAATGCACAGTAATAACCAGCCACATTTATTTTCTTTGATCATTGATATCTTTCCAATTATAGATCTAATTATCTTATTCAGTCATTGAAATTTTGTCTTAATTTAAGGTCCTGTGTAATTTTCTCACTATAGTATTATTTTTATCATATGAAACGCTTGTAATTATATTAAAGATGTAAGAAGAACTGAACAACATCATCTTTACATTTTACAAATATTTTTGGTGTCATTTTCTGCAGACAAAAACCCTGACTGGCCATGATTTACCATGCCAACAATGCCAGCTTTCAGATTTTTTTCTCTTTTAGGTCAGATTTGTAGAAATATACTTTATTAAACACAATAATGGCTTTATGTAGTCATTGCAACACTGCAATGTGCTGATTAAAATCCTGCTATTTGGTGATAAGTCTCAATACAGAAGTAGCACATGTATGTATTCATATTTATGGATTCTGCATTCATTAGAAAACAAATTACATCTAAATGCAAAATAACATGTGACAAAAGAGAATGAATTGGTGATAACACTGAAATAACTAAATTCTAATAATTCTAATAACAAATGTATAGTTTATTATCACAAAATTATTTAACTTTGTCAATATGTGTACAATAATATTACTGTAAACCAAGTTAATAAAATTTATTAGTGTCTGAATTGATTTGTATTATTATAATAAGTATTTAATTTTGTGCATGTTCAACTAGAAAGATAGCTGCGATAAAGAATAAAAAAAAATAAACATAATCATTTTTGCTCTATATAAACAAATGTAGATGTTAATTTCTGCAACACATTCAGAAAAAATTTAGGGCAGAGGCCACTGGACATGGAGACAAAGTAGCAGTTTGTCAGCATAGGTTTTTCTAAATAACCTATTAGGCGACTTCATCGATTTTACATTTACATATATGCAGATTACAAATGCTGTGAGAAATAATGCAACATCATGACATCACAGATGCGGTTTTTATGTCTTTGAGGTCTTATAAATCTTTGGAACTTGAAATTTAACTGTTCCTCAAAACAAACTATTTAAACATTCATGGTCTATCTAAAATACCAGAACATACCTGAATATCTGCAAAAATATATATATTTGGCTTTCTCTTTAAATAATACAGTTTTATGATGCATTTCTTGATGCTACAGAAACCATGTTGTGACAATTATTTTCACGTTTCAATGTAGTTATGTCCATTATGGCAGCGTGAGGATTTCAACATTTACATTTGCACATTTGTTATTTAGCAGACACTTTTATCCAATGCAACTTACAAGTATCCCATCTTGGTTGGTGTTAGAACACAGCGTTGGCAATATAGCTTCCCTGGAGCAATGAGGGTTAAGGGCCTTGCTCAAGGACCCACACTGGTAATTTAAGTAACCCTGGGATTTAAACCCACAACCTTTAAACTCACTCTACCCTACCCTATCCACACCAAAGAACAGAAAAAAAGCAAAAATAAAATAAAATAAAATAAATAAATAAATAAATAAATAACCACTATAGGAGCTTGGAATATTTAAATCATAACATAACTGGTTGTTGTGAAGATTGGAATGCTTTGTCTATAAACAAACATATCTAGAGTCATTAAATTTTAATTGGCCAGTGCAGGACGTTAACAGCAAAATAGAGTAGTTTTTTTTTTTAATATTAACAAGGCATTAAACGGTGAAAATGCCCTAAATTATTGATTTAGGTCAATATGCTTTTCTGCAAGAACATTTACAGTATTCCCAGGTTTAGGCCACAACAACAGATGTTAGCAAATGAAAATTAAAATGATGTTCTATTTGAGTTTGAAACCAATCAAAATGTTTTCTCTGTGTTGGGAAGCTGAAATGCCCTGACCTAAATGAAGTGGGACAACATTGACGTGAAGACAGAAATGAAACCCACGCAGACACGGGGAGAACATAGAAACTCCATCCAGATGGGGATTCGAACCGGGAATCCCTAACGCTGAGAGGCGAATGTGCTAACCACTACGCCACCGTGCTGCCACCCACAATTTTAATTCTTATAAATGCTAAACAAAATTTCTTCAAGATTAGGCAAATAAAAAAAGTATAGTAAATTGTAATTATCTTTTCAACTGACTAGATTATTAAACTATATATGGCTATTTTAATTGATACATTGGGGTATTATATTATGTAGCAAATGCTGTATGTGTCATACTTGTCCTGTGGACTTTGTTTTAACCTATAGCTTTAATTAGCCCCTTGAAATGTGGGTGATTCAGAAGAACAGTTTCAGTGACCCATCTATTCTTCTGGTATATTTCACCTTATGCATTATTGAACAGCTATGATCCACCCACCTCATCTCTCAACACCAGTAATTAGCTTGCAACAGCCGTTTACACACTACAAAATATCCAGCCTCTTTTTCATGCCACTATCTAAATAAGGCTCAGAACAGTTCTGTTTTCTGGCCAGTAACACTCAATTTCTTTTGGTGTCCACAGCATTTCCCTGTCATTTTCCATGACAATCACCAAATAAATGACATGCATTTAGTTTAAATCAGTTTCAGTATAAATCCCTGATATATTCAGTCTTTAGTTTCAGGGTTGTTTAAATGTCCCAGAATGTATTTTTGATGCAAATTATTTAATTTGGCCAACACAAAATTTTCTCACATTTTATTATCTTTAGCTTAATCCTCTACTAGGGTTGCAAAGAGCTTCCCCATGCGCTGGGGAGAACGTTTTAGGCACTGGGCAAATACACTCAAGGACAGGGTGCTAATCTATAGCTGGGCACACATTCTCTCACACACAACACACCAGCCAATTCACTTTTAATCCATTTTATGGATTGTAATGGAAAACAAAGAATTCAGAGAAAATCCATGCAGACATGGGGAAAACATGGAAACTCCACCCAAATTGGGATTCAAAACTGGATCTTCAGTGCAAAGAGGCCAAAAAACAAAATTGAAAATAAAACTTGATGTTGACCTTTTGTGGGGAGGCCATTTATTGACATAGCAATAAATACGAATAAAAAATAATTCAAACTTAATTATTTTAATAAAACTAAATATTAAATGAGGGCGGCACGTGGCTTAGTGGTTAGCAGGTTCACCTCTCAGCACTAGGGATTCCCGGTTCGAATCCCAATCTGGGTGGAGTTTCCATGTTCTCCCCGTGTCCACCAACATTCCAAAGACAGGTAAAGGCATGCAAATTTGAAATACAAAACTACCATAGCCATTATCCATTATCTTCTGCTTTATCCTATATTAGGGTCGTGGTGGGGTTCCCCCATGCCCATCCAGGGGAGAACGTTTCGGGCACTGGGCAGATACACCCAGGACAGTGTGCCAATCTAGCGCTGGGCACATACACACACACACACACACACACACACACACACACACACACACACACACACACACACACACACTCTATATGGGGCAATTTGGAGAACTCAATTGACTTGATCCATTTTTTTGGACTGTGGGAGGAAACCGGAGAACATTTGTCAATTTATTTATTAATAAAAACATTTCCAAAACAGCAGTTCTAAAAAGAAAATTGCGAGTGCAACTTTCATTTGTAATTTTTTTACATAAAAAGTCAATATATAATTTTAATATATAATATATAATTATTGTATAACTATACATAGTCATGTGCAAAGTTCTGCACCTCTTGTAAATTGCAACATGTTTAACACATTCTTGACAAGAAATAAACATTTGAAAAAAGTACTATGCTGTATTGGCAGAAATTTTGAAGCATGAAGTTTAAAATAACTAAAGATTGTGCTCCAGCCATGAACTTCATAGCTTTGGAATTGGATTGGCCTAATGCAGCCACAAAAAACACAGCTGTGGTTACACCTGTAGTTAAATGTTACTTCTACCTAACTATCAGCACTGGGACATTGCAAAATTATCAATTACTCATTTATCTGCATATTTAGCAAACGGTTCTATTTCTATGTCTTGAACTTACTGCCGATTTGGTCGTTAATTTCCCAACCGTGTAACTGTGGTAAAGCAGTGCACCCAGAGTTGCCACAGAGTTGTCTGCTAGCAGTAAATCACTTTAAGTCATGCTGCTTCTTACTGAAGGGAGTAGATGCTGAACTGCTAGCTATGGGTATGCCTCAGAGCATTCAGTAACGCTTGATCCCACAGTAGCATAACTGTGCTTATTCAGAGGTGCTGGGGAGGACAAGGGTTCTCACAGTATTGACGAGATATCATTTAGTCCATGTATGGTATATAAGATGTGGACATGCCCTGGGGTATTTTATTTAGTTTATTACAATGCACTTTTTAAAACTATTATTTCTTTTAGTCTCTTGTATTTTTCTCTCTTGTGTACTTGAGTCTGGTATACTGACGTTAAGCATCATGCAATATTCTGTGACAGTATACTGTAACAGTAACATTACTCATCTTAAAAAGCCAGCTCATAAAAAGAAGGTTATTATGTTTGTCTTCATACTTTACAGTATAGCCATTACATTTACATCAATGCTAGGGACTCCCGGTTCGAATCCTAATCTGGGTGGAGTTTCTGGGTGGATGTTCGCCCCTGTGTCTGTGTGGGTTTCCTCCGGGTTTTCCGGTTTCCTCCCATAGTCCAAAAACATGGATCAATTTGCAGATAAAACGTAAATCAGATGCTTTTAATCAATCAACACACAAAAATCTATCAAAGTCTTATTTTTAAACACACATTTGTAAAAGGATATTAAGCAAAATAATAAACCCTACCCTCTCTGGTAAGTTATATTGAACTATTTAAATCTTGTGCAGTGCTGGTTGTTTTAATATTAATATTTAAATTAAGGTGTCAACAAAGCCAAAAAACAGTGGCAATATTGGAATCACCTAACAAAGACTGATGGCCAATCAAGGTTACTAGTCCCCTGTGTATAATGATGAAATAGATATTAATGTAATTAGGACAAAGTTCCCTGAAGGTGTCTCAGCTGCTTTAACTTAAACTGAGGTTTACTGTGTTCACAACTTTGACTAGACAATTGTTGCAGATGTGCTGTTGTGTATCAGGACAATGGTTTTAGTGCTAATTTAACAATAGGTAATAACAAACTGGGTAGATGTTTGTGTTACAAAGGTCTTTTCACTGCCTTAAGCCACCTGCTACAAGGACAAGGACACACACACACACATAATTGTTAATACATAATTGCGTTGTATTAATATTAATAATCATTTATAACATCTGTGTGGCTTTACTGGCATGCTGAAAAGCATATTTAGCAACAGACACATTCATCTGTGCTGCACTAATGATTCCGATGATATGTTATTAAGAACCCACTGTAAATAGACGACATTATGGTTTAATATATCTTAATCAACACATTTTTACTTGACTAGCATTGCACTGTTTAAAAATAGACCAAACCTAGTTGCTATTGGTTAGTTAAAATTTTCATTTATCTAAAAAATATATAAAAAAAATAAAAGAAATACAGCAAAATAAATAAGAGCTGCTATTTCTATATGATTTCCTGTTAAAGTCTTGTAAAGAAAAGAAAACATATAATTTGTTAATTCACCCAAACTTATAATTAAAATGATATTATTATTTAAGTATATATAAGTTTAAAAACTGTTGCCTGCAATACTAGCGATCGCTCGTTCTTCCCCGGGAGATCGGCTACGTGGGAAGGAAATGCGTACGCCGCTTGCGCCTTGTGAGCGATTCCCGAGAATCGGCTACGCGGGAAAGAATGCATACACCGGTCCGTCGGGTAAAACACTTCCACGGATACAACCTGCGCGGGGCTATTGCGCAGCGCTGTACCGTGGTTGAGCGCGGAGGGAGAGTTCGGTAACACCGGGATAAAAACAAAACAGGTTTATTATTAAAAAATGGTGTAGGGACACCAACAGAAAGGGGAAACGAAACAAACGCGACTAACACCTGGGTAAACCATAAACAAAGACGTGCACGGGGGAGAGGGAATACTGAAACTAAATACAAAAACACCCAGTCACGTGCACAAAATAAACCAATCACCCAACGGAGACAATGAGTACATTAAATGAGGGACAGGTGCCCCAGACACCTGTGACAAATACATCTTACTCTGTTCATCACTGTGTCACATCAACTGCACTTTATCACTGCAGCATATATCTTTCTAAAATACCAATATAAGACTCCATGTGAACAGTATCTTTACATACACACAGATCGTCTATGCAGTGGTCGCCAATGCACTCTCATGCTGTCACAGAGGTATGACAGTTTTGTATTTATCTCTGGTTACAGTCCAAATAGTCTTTTTTTACATAAAATTGTGATATCCGCCATTCAAATAAACAAGCTAAAACATCTCTCTTACACTCTAGGCAAGGCATGTCGCAAAGCTCATTGTTATTCCACACCCCGCCAACAGTCTATTTTCTCACCTTCAAGTAATTTATTTATATAGCGCTTTTTACAACAGTACATTTAGAAGTTAAAAGCCTTTAAACCCCCAACAAGCAAGCCGGAGCGACAGTGGCAAGAAAAAACTCCCTGTTATGTTATTTTAAGGAAGAAACCTTGGGAGCACCAAGACTCATCCTCCTTGAGCGGCCGGGCAGCATCAACAGTGTAGGTCGAGATAAATAGTGTCGAGATCGGGTGACTACATTTAATAAATGGAAAAACTCTAACGATATGTAAGTCCATTTAGGGGGCCCTGCAGAACCACCAGTCCAATTAATATTCAGGTTCCTTAATACCTTGCACCTGTGTTGTTTAAGTATTTGATAGGTATGGTGCTCTCGAAATGTCATTTTGCCATTTTAGCAACGGAAAACAAAGGTGCACCCTTGTAGTAAAATGGATTACCTCATGAGTTAACACATTTAATCCAGTTATCTTGGTCGTTGAAATAACAATATGCCAAAGTCCACAAGGCTCATAAAAGAATCTGACCACAGAACAAAATATCTGCAATATCTGAAATTACAGGCCTGAAAAAAATTACTGGCACTTTAAGCTAAATTTTGATCTGGCGCAGGTAACATTTCTTCACACTGTGCTGGAAGTTCCAATAATTTTTCAATAATCCTTATCAGGCCCATGCAACTATATAAGTGTAGATAAATGTAGCTTTTGAGTTAACAAATGTAATAAATGTGTATAATTGTTATTTTTAATATGAATACACAACATTAACAAACATTTGCTCAATTTCAGCTAGCTGCGACTATGAAATAGCAATCTGCCAAAGTTAGACAGCACCTGGCTCTTAAAAGGAATAGGCAATTGATGCACTGTTTATTGCACTTTATGTTTAAAACACACCCATAAATAATTAAAAGATTTAGATTTTAATTGTGCAATTCAAATCAGGCAACAATGACCTTTCCTGTCGTTTTGACAGCAAAGTCATACTTGGACGCCCTAAAACAGTGTCCCTAAAGCTCAATAAAAGCTTCTTCATGTTGAAAAAAAATATAGGTTTCTTAAAAAGGTGTGATACCAGCTTACAGTTTATCCTTATCTTTATGCCTTCTTCTATTTGTCATTGTCCATGTCTTTTTAATAAATTTGTAAATGTTAATTCTTATGTTTCAAGTAATTCTTCAAGATTGGTATAGAAATTAAATCGCCTGCTTATTAACAGAGCTAATTTAATCTAGAGTTAATTTACATCGATTAAATTAAAATTGACCCGGGCATGTCTAATAATATTTCAGGACTCATATGTTAATCAGTGAATAATCTAAAACATTTAAAGACTGACCTTGGTCAAGTGACTAAATGTACACACAAACATAAATATTACAAGTGAATGTGGTACACAAATCTTTGTGTAATATAAGACGTATTTCGGTATTGAGGTTAACATACCTTTTGTAATGTATAATGACATTCAGAGTCAGATCTCAAATAATAAAACACATTTCACTCTGACTATACTCTATTTCCATAGAGTAAACGTTTTAACGTTTTTTGGAGCGTCCATGGGTGGAGCGTCCATGTTTTGCCTGTGTATGCATGGGTTTCCTCTGGGTTCTCTGGTTTCCTCCCACAATCCAAAAACTTGGATTCAAGGTAAACTGGCTGCTCTAAATTTCCCCTGTGTGTGTGTGTGTGTGTGTGCCCAGCGATGGATTGGTGCCCTATCCTGTCTATCTGCCCAGCCACCGAAACATTCTGCTCTGGGTAGAAACCATAGTCCTTAGTATAGGATCAAGCTTAATATAATTTAGATAAATAAATAGATTTGATTTGATGATCCATTTAAATATAATTATTGTCAGCACTTTAGCAGGAAGACAATGAATGCCCTGCTTAATGTGTGTGTCCTTGTTTCTATATCAGCTGTAGCTATGAGTAGATAAAGCTACCCACTGTGTTATAGGATATCATGTGCTCTGCTAAGATATCATTTGAGTGTAAAATGAAGGGTTAATTGTTTTAACGAAGACCAACGTGGATCAAATATGAGTTTTAGGAAATGCATTGAGTGGTGGATGCACAATTGCAGCATGTAGTGTTTTCAACTCACAGGTAATCAGGTAATTAAAGAATTCTAAAATGTTTCTAGGTATGCATGAATGCCTGTTTGTGATAGACTGTTGGGGGAGTATCATCCAGGGAAAATACACCACATACACCAGGTGCTGGCACTAATCTGTCCCTGGGCACATTCTCTCACACACACACACACACACACACACACACACACACACACACACACACACACTATATGGGGCAATTTAGAGCATTCAATTTATGTCATGTTTTTGGACTGTGGGAGAAAACCGGACATGGGGAGAACATGGAAACTCCTCCAGATGGGGATTTCAACCTGGATCTCCAGCACTGACAGGTGAACGTGCTAACCACTAAGCCAACATGACATCCCTAATTAGAATGATTTTAATAAATTAAAATAAAGTAAAGAATGAATGAAAAAAAGAGAATACTGTATGCAGAAAACATGTAGTTAGATATGATCCAGAGATGCAAAGGAAAAGACAGAAATAACATTTAATACTAAACCATCTCTTTTTACACTTTCTGCAAACACATGTCTGGAGTTGAATCTCCTCTGCAAATTACATGTTCCCTGTATGTATGTATTAATATTCTTTAGCTAGCATAAGTCTAGCATAAAGGACCACACATAAAAGTAAAAAATATATATGCACAGCCATTAATACACCTTTGTCTCTGCCACTGTAACTGATGTTCTGCAAGTGCTGTAAATTCCATTAGTTCTGTAGTGCATAGCAACCTTTTATCTGCTGGAAAGCCAAATACTAAGCTCTCTCCATCAATTCATAAAAGCTGCACTGAGTGCTACTCTGAATGACAGTGGGTTGCAAAATAATAGAACGTCCTTTTAAAAAGCTCCATTACCTGAAAGAGTCGGGTGATGCGTTTTCACAGCGTTTTCCTTTGAACCTTCATGATGATTTATTTCAGCATGGCATCATACTTCACCATAACAACAAGGGTTGTTAACCACCTCTCTGTACTAAAACTTTCTACATGTTACCACGGCAAAGGTCACAAATTGAAAAAATTGCAAGCAGATGTAAAATGACATGACAAGACCATGTCATGTGTAAGGAGGAAATGGGTATCCTGTGCTTGCGTGCATCTGGGCCTGGCAGACAGCGCAAAAAAAAAAGAGGAAGTGGTTTGGCTGAGAACTTCCTTTTAGGCCATTTCAATAAAACTACTTAGGTCTGCAAATCCTGTTTTACTAATTGTGTAATGTGATGTATTTACTAAGCAGGCACGTGTTTTTTTTATTTTTATTTTTTATTTTTTACAAGGAACATGCAATAAAGTTTAGCTGCAAGATAAATTATGCAAAACAATTGACATTAGTTACTGGTAATCAGTTCTTAAAAACACACTTATTAAGTTAATTTTGCAAATCTCCACAGCATGCTTTAGTCATGCAAAACTAATGGAATAATTTCAGACTCATTTCAAGGCCCTATTGCAATAGTTCACCCCATATTGCTATTGTACAGCCCACCAATAGTCAATTTGTATGCCTTCTGTGTCATTTAAATAGCAACAGTGCTTGTGAAAAACTCTACACCGATGGAGATGGTGGTTTCGGAGTGAGGTGTATTCTTGTAAATTTACGTATTGCAAACTTGATACTGTAAAACACAGGTGCACCATTGACTGTAAACAACATAGGTAGACATCAACAGTCAGTCGTTCATTGTTGTCTTTCTTGGTAGTGAATTGCCAACATAATGTATGATGCATTTTCAATTTCATTAACAATTCTTTATAAGCAATTTAGCTTGACTCATTACTTCAAGTACATAAAAAATAATAATAAATAAAATAAAATTATTGAAACAGCAAAATTCAAATCAACCCTCCCTGGGATTACAGACTGGGATTAAAAATTGCGCCATTGAGATATGTAGAAACCTGCCAAAGACTCACCAAACCTGGCTTTTGAAGGGAATGGCAATTGAACAACACTAGTATAGGTACAGGGTTAGGCTTTTGCTTCTGATGACCATCTGCCACAAGATGTCATATGTTATTTGTTCTAATACTATTTTATTCTTACTCCAACAGGATAGGGAGATTTAGAGAAAACATGTTTCCATCAACTCTAACCAATATGGCATTTCTTTAATGTATTTTCCTTTATTGTACCATTTTTACTATCAAAACTGTTATCAAAAATATGTAAACACCAACAATTTTGCCACAATCTGCCACAATAATCTGGGAGGACTGCTGTTATTTATCTACACACCATGAGCAAACACATTCAGACTTTGAAACACCACTATGGTGTTCAGGCTGCGGTAGAAGCTTGGAGCCCCACAGCCTAAAAAACGGTGCTCCGAGTTGCCATTACGCTGTAGTACACTCATTTAAGCATAGTTCCTTTGACTCAATTCTTACTGTGGCCTTCTGTCACTTACTGGTTTGCTACGTCATACCTGATGCTAACTAACCGCGTCTGGAGCTAGCCATTCCAGCTTTGTGCAATACCTTCTTTGGCCCTCCCCCACTCTGTCACTCTAAATGTCACCCATTTTAATTTTTATCCTTAATTGTACCATTTTAATCAAAACTATTGCAAATAAAATTCCAAATCCCAGTCTAATTAAGTTAACATCAACAATTCTACCTCAGTTACAGAGATAACATTACTTACTATTCTGATTTTTTATTTGAACAACAGGCTGTTGTCATATGTGGGTTATATTTTAAATGATATACAGTACACTGCTGTTACAGAGCTGAAAAATAACTGGATAACTGTGCGGGTGTACCAGTAAAAACCACATTTTTGTAGGTATTTTCAGATTGTTTTTAAACTTTGACCCTAGTTATAACCTCAAGCACAGCCGTTATACAACATGTTCACCTGCTCAATACCAAAATGTAATTAGAGAGAGAATGTTGTGGGTCAACATCCAACAAGAGTCAGAGGTAAAGAGAAAGCTGTGGTGAATAAAAACAAAAAATCAATAATGAATTGTCTGTGGGAGGGTTACGCTGAAGCAGAGCTACAAACTTCATATACTACAATACTGCTATGCCATTGACTCAGTACCTGTTGTAATACATTATCAAAATGATTTTGTTCCTCACATTTAACATATTTTAATTTAATTATATGATTTCAACTTTGTTTCTTAGTGTTCTTTCCATTTCCATGCGATTATAGGAGAAAATGATTTTCTATTCCTCTACATACATTTACCAGCTTTCAAAACAAAAGACTTTAAAATGTATATTTTGTCTAATAAATACTAAGCTGTATTTTTAATTAAATAGCCTCAGGCTTATATAAAATGATCTACATCTGGGCGGCTGGTTTTGCTCATTAATGAAATGTATCTTCTTCCAGGCCTTTAACATGCCCTCTGCATGTGTGTGCTTGTTATATCAGAGAGCACTGTAGTTTTTTGCCTAGTTTCAGAATATACAGCTGGTTTGCACAGTAATTAAGAAACAAACCAGCAAAGGTTACATCGTAACAAACAAAGAAAACCCCACGAAAGTTTAATTAATTAGACCCTGTATTTTAAACAAAGTGTTTATAAAATCTTGATTTTGAAGCTAAAACACATTGCATCCTCACTGCCCCATTGTGAAGCACAAACACAATGGGGCAGTGAGAATGCAATGCACAACTGTAGCAAAGGTACAGCCTTTTAAAATGAATTCTTACTATTGGATGTAGCTTTGGCCGACATGGAGACATTGTGATTAGCATGTTTGCCTCTCAGCACTGGGGATTCAGGTTTGAATCTCAATGTGGATGGAGTCTCCATGTTCTCCCCATGTCTGCATGGGTTTTCTTTGAGGTTTTGACCCATATAGAGTGTGTTCATGTGTGTGTCTGTGTGAGTGAGTGTGCGCCCAGCGAAAGACTGTCACCCTTACCTGGGTGTATCTGCTTAGTGTTTGAAACTTTCTCCCCTGAATGAGCATGGGGAACCCCCTGCGGCCCTAGTAGAAGATTAAGCAGAAGATAATGAATGAATGAATAGATGTAGCTTATAAATGCTAAAATGCACCTAGTGACTGCAGAAGTCTGAATTCTTACTGTGGACTCCTGTCTCTTACTGCTACATCATCCCCAATGCAACTGCATCCATCCATCCACAACCATACCAGCTCTGTGCCATAACTCCATTGGCCCTCCCTCACTCTAACTCATCATATCCATGTCAGCTTTGAACCCATTCATTAAGAAAAAAAAAAAAACATACACCTTTATGAAAATTAACCTCTGTTGTTCAATGGTGACATGCATGAGCAAAAACGAGTGTGCATGGTATCTTGTACTGCGCGGAAGGCCAGAGAAATTATGCCAGAATATATCTTTGCACTGAAAAGCAAGCAGCCTGCTGCATCCTAAATAAATATGTAGTAGATAACTGGCTTAATTGAAACTCCAAGCATTCTAGGAGTTTTTATTTTAAAAATATATATACATCAATTATTTCATTTTAGTCACAGCAAAAAAATACAATTAATTAATTTACTTATCTACTTTTTATATTTACTTTAAATATTTACTTTATTTTATATAGATTATAATTATGACATTTCCAAAAGGGGATATTCGATTCAATCAAGCTTTTTTTTCACTCTTTATTTTTAATGTATTTTAAATGGGGCATTTCTTGAGTTCTATGTGGGTACCTTTGTAGGGTGTTGCATCTTTTATATAATAATTTTGAGAACCTGTTTCCTTTAAGTTCTGCATGTTAAAAGGTTTTTTTTAATGCAAAAGTTATTTTAAAGTGGGGTAATTAATTTTTTTTTTAATTTCTTAAAATTAAACTTGTGGTTTTTTTTTTGTATAAAGGCATCTCTTATAAGAAATTCTTTATGAGGACACAAATTACGGTTTTAGATTTCCTTAAACCAACCCCCTAATTGTTATCTGTCCCATCATAGCTGACCATGGTTTTATTATTTTTTTATACAGATTTTGTTTTTTAATCAGAAGGTTGTTGGTTTAAAATTTAAAGCTCTGTTAACTTTGGGGTAACATACAATTCCTGACCCTGTGCTCTGCTCCCAAAATGTCAAGTTAGGATATGTGATAAAATGTTTTGTTGTATGCCCAGTGATGGATTGGCACCCTGTCCTGGGTGTATCTGCCCAGCGCCCAAAACGTTCTCCCCTGGACCCTAGTAGAAGATAAAGTGAAAGATAAACTAAGATGGATGGATGTTTTGTTGTACATTGTGTACAGTACGGCGGCACGGTGGATTAGTGGTTAGCACGTTCGCCTCTCAGCACTAGGGATTCCAGGTTTGAATCCCCATCTGGGTGGAGTTTCCATGTTCTTCCCGTGTCTGCGTGGGTTTCCTCCGGGTTCTCCAGTTTTCTCCCACAGTCCAAAACATGGATCAAGTCAAATGAGTTCTCCAAATTGCCCCATATACAGTGTGTACGCGTGCATGGCTGTGTGTTTGAGTGTGTGCCCAGCGATAGATTGGCGCCCTGTCCTGGGTGTATCTGCCCAGCGTCCGAAACTTTCTCCACTGGATAGGCATGGTGAACCCCACCGCGACCCTAATATAAGATAAAGCGGAAGATAATGAATGAATGAATTGTGCACAGTACATGTGTAGCGACAGTAAAGAGACATTAGCAGGATTAGGTGTGTGACTGAGGTGACAGGCTTGTATGCATTGGGGATGATTGTGATCTCATACATAGGTTGGTACAAAACCAAGGTGCCAATGAAGAATGAAATGTCAAAAAACTACAATTTGTGGGTTTACTTTGAACCTTTGTCTATGTTGTGTATATAGTTTACTGTGACAGTTTGTACAAAATGATTACTGAGAACTTGGGGGGTGGGAGGTTTGAAATCAAAAGAACTATTAATTCTGCAAACCAAATAAAACTCTTTCTTTCAACATTTAATTATACACACACATTACATTTACATTTGGTCATTTAGCAGACGCTTTTATCCAAAGCGACTTACAAGATGAACACAGGGTTAATCACATCCCTGGAGCAATGAGGGTTAAGGGCCTTGCTCAAGGACCCACATTGGTAATTGCAGTGGACCTGGGATTTGAACCGCCAACCTTCAGATTGATAGCCCAATGCCCTAACCACTGAGCTACCGCACCCTCTCTTCAGACAGACTCTTCATTGTCTGTCAAGCGCTTTTGCACTCCTTTTCACAGATAAATATATGATCTGATTGGATTTCCTGACTTTTTTTAATTGTTTTGCTTTGTCTGTGTTGTACTTTATTACTTTATTAAATTATTTGTTTTTGTTTTGATGTTTTTTTTTTTGTTTTACTACTTAAGGAAAACATTATTGATGTTGTGTATAATGTGATGTTTGTAATGTGAAAGATGTTTGTAATTTCTGTGTAATCTGATTGTGTAGTAAGAAAGTTGAAAAGTGTTGTGAACTTATTTTAATATTGTTTGTTATTAAAGTGTAATGTTGCATGTCTCATACCCTTGTTTAATGTAAGTATTTAAATCTGCGGGTCAAGGCACAGAACAATTGTTCTGATTGTTTCTTGGTGTGAAAATTTTATATTTATAAAATCGATTATAACACAATTTTCACTTTACATTATCATAATTCTGTACATTTAATACATATGCTATAGCTTGCTTTACTTCTTTGCTTTAGCAGACTTTACTTCTTAAGAGACTACTGGTTTTATGGCGTTTGTACAGTATGTTGGAGGCATACAAGTGGTTGTTCCTATGAAAAAATTTAAATATGAATGTTATAGTGCAGAAGCTGTTCCCTGAATGGGAATAGCCAAAACAGCCAAACATGCTGGAATAAAGAGAAAACATAACCCATATCCACAGTTCTCTAAAAATTTGGAGAACATCAGGGAAAGGAATAATGTTTCTCAACTGCTTGATCACGTGCATGTTAGAAATCAGGTACCTCAGCATTCTAGCGGCATGTTTTTTAGCAGTTTATGATGTTTCAATCGATGCATCCGCTGGCAAAACTAGGCACTACGCCACCTGTGTTTTGATGAGTACAATAAAGTAGAATTTTTGCATAGCACCAGAAGGGCTCGTGTCTGGTCCTGATGAATACCTGCCAGGGCTTGGACAAACCTCTTCATAGCTGTGCTTATCCTCAATCATGGCAGGCACTTAATATAATCAAAACCGGCTTTGATTTTACACTTAGTAGTGGTTGCAACTCTACTTAACCGTGGATTTCACTTAAAATGATTATCATTCTTATACACACACAGCTTTTATGTGTCACTGTCTCTCACTCACTTTCTTTTCCTCTATGAGCTTCTCTTTTTTCCATTATGTCCTGCACAGAGAAGACACAGACATAATAAACAGAACATACAGCAGGTGAGCCCACTACTCTTATTTCCTTGGCTCCGCCTCAAATTTACAAAATGGTGTCTAATTGACACTGCAATTGTTACCTAGCACTATTAGATTAATTTCATTTCATTTCATTAATTTATAAAATGGATTACATCACAATAACTAATTTTTTATTATCTTTTCTCTGTATATTTTAATACAGCTAGTTTTAATTGTGTTTAGGTTTCCTTATCGAAATATAAGACAAATGGCAGGAAAACACCCTGGACTATTTATTAGTTGAAAATAAGGTGAAAACGTAGAAAAAGTAGAAAATAAGGTGAAAACAAATAAATTGGAAATAAAATACAAAGTAAAGCCTATTAAGGCCTAGTGTTTAAAATGTAAAACATGGAAAGTCAGATAGAGGTACCTGTTCAATAAGATATATATTTTTAAATTTGTTTCTTTATCAGTGTACTTTACAGGCATGAGGAGGTTGGCCCTATTTAGTCACGAGTCATTGAACACATCATGAGCTGAAGCCTAATTTTAATTATAATAAAAGATATACTGGCTCGTGAGCTTGAGTAATATTCACTAACATGGCATATCAGCAAGGGCTTGGCCTCCTCATTTATGCTTTATGTAATTAATTTTAGGCCAAAACGGGCAGTGATTGAATGAAATTCAGCTATTACTGTGTAATTTTGTTTATAGCAAAAATTGTGTGTTCCAAGCTTTTATCAACTACCTGCCTGTGCATCATTGGCATTCATTGCAAATAAGCACGGTGATTCAGCCTCTTATGCAAAATATACACTTAGCAAAGAACCAGATGTTCTCATTCAAGGTCCCTCCCTGTTGCCTTTTATGCAAAACTCAGCCCTGAGATAACCAGGTTTTCTATTAGAATAAAAAACAAGTAGCTTTATTTATTAAAACTCTTACACGTCCAGAATATGGCCACCAGCCCTCATTACTAAAACTCTTAATGTTTTGTAAATATTCCATCCTAATGCATTTACATTTTCCCAAATTAAGGTATGAGTCTGACCTGTACATAGAGATTATGGAAATTTTAAAAATGCAGGGGTAAATTTATGTTAAATAAGTTCATCATGGAGACACAACTTAACATCCAAATTGGAGAGATGTTCAAAATTGCTACCAATAATTTTAATTTACATAATGTGACTATAAAACTGATTTAATTTTGCAGAATCTGTGAATTGCAGCAAACCCCTGTTTTGTTCAAATGACAGTTTTATGCTAAGGTTTATGCTGCTTTGAACAAATTCAGTGTTTTATTGATTTGGAGATCCTGCACAAGGATGTGTACAAGGACATATTTTCATGACCATTCATCAAATTAACCATATTCGAAAAGGTAATATTAAATATTTTATTATTTTTCTTCAAAAAGTCAATGCAGTGAATGGAAAAACATATATACATTTGAATTAATACACTATTCAGATAAACGTTTTTTTGTGCATGCAGTATAAAAGATGCTACAAAAAAAGTAAAGCAGGATGAAGGCAGAGAAAGAGACTGCCAAAAAAAAAAAAGACACAATCTTCACTATTACATAGCTAAGTACCGTTGAATCATGGTAGGTATCGGCTTCTAGAAATTAAAAGTAGGTAATGTTGCTCAAAACTGATATTTAGACAGGGTGTGGAGGTGCAAAACATGAAGGAGGAAGGAAATTACTAACAAAAGTTCCAGAAACATCACGCCTACAAATCTTATTCAAAGCATCTTCCACTTTTTTGGGTCTTTGAAGAAGTGTGTTTGTGACTTTTTTTTCTCTGAAAAGCATTTGTGAGGTCAAAGTCTGATGTTTAATAAAACGTTCTCACTCAAAACCTTTGTTCTAGATGTTTACAAGGGTACTGGAGTGGGTATTGGGTCAGGGCTCTGCAGACTAGCTAAGATCTCAACCCCAATGTATCATGCCGGGATACAACAATGGCCAGGGACAGGAGAAATGCCACATGTAAAACTGTAGGCAGAGGCGAACACTCAGATATGCCTTGCCATTGTAGTGTGTTGCTGCTGACTTTTGTACAGCCGTTATTTTAGTCTCACCTCTCTTTAAATGCCTGCACAAGACATAGACAATTAACACACATGTTAAAATAATATGTCATATTAAAACAGGAGGTCATAAAACTGCTGGTTATACTGTTTAGGTCTCCCATTGCTCTTTTTATATAGTGTATGTAATAAGTATCCTTAATTATTTAAACTAGGTGCATAAGAAAAGTCTCATTTATGCCTACATTCTATTGAATTGCATAGCAAGTCCATTATTCATGGTTTTGCTAGGACACTGACAGTGCTTCAAACAGCACCTCCCTTGGTTTGCATTTTGACTCACTTGGAACTTTTTTGCATTAAAGCGCCTGTGTAGTGAGAGTACTTGCAAATCCAGGTTAAGCCCCATAACCAATCACACAGAGAAACCATTTACAATAGCAGTCAGAGAACATGTCAATGTTAAACACAATTTGTAACAGATCTCAATGAGTAAAGACTGCAGAGAGGTGAGACTTAATATCACCATGTTTCTCACAGGACCTGTTAGCAGTTAAATTATTAGTAGTATAATTTCCAGTGCAGGAATACCATTTCAATCGGCCCGCACACACAGCCAATTCAGCACTCATGCATTACTCAGAAGCTCATGCTCCTTTCCTACAGATCTAGAGTGGTGTGGTGTGAGATAGAGTTTACATCTCTCTTATGGCAAATTACCAATGCTAAAAGTTTTATACAGGGGGCCCAGCTTTTGTTAATTACTCACAAGTCATAACTTACAAGTCATGTAAATCTTTATAAATGGGGTTGGACTAAAACTGTATGAGAACTATGTTTAGGACTGGAGTTGCACAGGTTTGCACTGTAGGACATAGCACATTGCTGTTAAAATGTCAAGAAAAAGACAATAAACAAAAGATAAACAAAAGAACTTTAACCCATTAGATTGTAGGTCTGTACTATAGAGAAATAAAATATAACTGCAAGTTGACAGTGATAAAAAGTCGAAAAGACACTTGAAACTAGAGGAACCTTGTCAAAATTATTAAGTTAGACATTTAGAAGACAAGGACTTTAGGTTCAACAGTTTTCATAATTAGCATCTCAGCAAATTTTTAAGCACAGCTCAATGCAATTCAGAATAGTTTTCACTATAACTGTGAAGAAAACACTTCAAGGTACTAGTCCTACAGATTGAGTTGTGGCCAGAAATCCAGTGCTAATACAAGCAAAACCTAGAGTCTAAGTGTATTTTTGGAAAATAGAGTATAGGATAAAGCAGATCCAAAAATAGTCCTGCAGACCAGAGTGATTTCCTTGTCCTTAATTCTGGAAATTACTGAACACTAACAGTAGTTCAGAGTAGTGGAGTTACATGGGCTTTTTTTTTTTGTAAACACCAGGCAAGAATTTTGACTTAATGCCTAAATGACAAATCACATCAAACAAGTATTTGTTATGTCTTCAGATGTTCCTGGTTTACAAGTTACTAAAAACAAATACAAAAATACTTTTTCCCAGATACTGAAATAGCAGAAAAAACATTAAACTCTTGTTCACAGTGTGTATCTACAGTAAACTGTATCCATCACATTGACTCTGCTGATACAGATAATCCTGGGAAGTGATTATTTTACTTGTTTATGTTTACAAGTTCAATTCTGAGAAAAGCCTCAGTTGAAAAGATCTTGACTCACCACATCTCACACTACACAGTAATAATGTGATCATGAAGTTGCTAAGCAACTGGACATTGCACAACTTTTACAGGGAAGCTGTATCCATGGTCTCTGCTGAATGTCATCAACTGATACAAGAAAGAACAGAGCAGCAGGTTATGAGTTTACCACAAGGTGGGCGCATCAACTCCCCAACTTTAACACTCCCTTTGTAGAATCAGAATAAGAGAAGAATCACAACACAAATGTTAGCCTCCTGCTGCCTGTGCGGTGCAGAATAAGGAATAAGAAGAGGAAAAGGCATATATAATAAAATGTCATGGGAACAAACAACAACAATGTATGAAAAACACGCATTACGAGGATTATCTAGATCTGCATCCGAAACGTTTTCCTTGAATGGAAATTGGGAACCCCCCTATGACCCCAGTATAAGATAAATGGGTAAAATAACATGGTCTGAATTAATCAATAAACAATTGAAAACTAAAATGTTGTGTCAAGTTTAACAGGCTCATTTGTGCACAAAGCTCAAACTTTTTGAAAACAATTGGCATGGAACAGATACTAATACTCACAGATACATGGCAAACTTTGTTTAAATAATTTTTATATGGCCTGCACACACTGAATTGAATTTAGCAACTAGAGAGCAAAAACATTAGCACCTCTGCATCCAGAAAATGCACCGCTTTACCCAACACATTGTTGCAATTACAAATGCTTATGCCATTGATTGAATTTAATTAAAATGATAAGATGTAACTTCTAAAAGTGTCACAAAAGCCTATGTGTATAGGAAGTTTTTTATTAGCCATCATCACAAAATCGCTTTACGGCAATGTTTAGTTCTGGAGTTCTGACCTTTTTCCTCTGGCTGGTATTGTTGCAATGAAAAAATAGGAAATAAACATTTTGGCCAGTACGGAATTATATTTAGCACATTGTTTAAGGTAATTAACTACATTTTAAGGGTTTAGGTCCCAACACTGCTATACTGGCAGGCCTGGTTGATCTGTATGATGTGTTGACCTTGCTTTAAGAAAGGGACTGAATGCTAAGTTCTTTGAATGTAATATACAGGGATGTGAACCCTCAAACAAGGTCAATTTGACCTGGACTTTGAGGTGTAACAAATTTTCATATCAGTTTACCAAATGAGGCATGGCTTCTACACCCAACAGTCACTATAGTAAAGGACATGTGAATGTTGTAACTATGACAGGGATGATAGGTCAACCACAGCTTTGAATCTCATTGCAGGAGGTGTGACCTTTATAAAAACATTTTAACCGCAAATGTATTTTTAAAAGGTAACTTAAGTGAAAAAAGAAATCATGACATTGGGTTCAATAATTAAAAGACAGTGTTTTTTTTTTTTTTAATTCCAACAAAGACATAACTAAAGCTCACAATTTTGGACAGCATTTCTTATTTTCAGCATTCAGTAGAAATCAGTTTAAAAACAAAAAAAATTAGTCATCCCTCCATGGGGAATTGAGGGTATATCAAAGTGCTGCCAGGAGATATGATATCTAGGGGTTTAAAGTGCTTTTGGACCAAATCTTTGTTTTCTGTTGTTCCTCAATTTTAATATTGAACAAAGTTAACACAGCTAACCATTTTTGTAAATTACATTACATGTTTTTGACTAATACTGTTTTGACTAATACTTAGTACACTCTAGCAACAGAGTCTGCTTTCCCATACATTCACACTTATTAAAAACATGGCAGTACAGATCTGTGTGATATTGAATATTATTTCTTATTGTGCTGTTTTGCAGTTTGTTTTTTATTCTCATGACTACTTTTTTTAAACCTGACACTCCACCCCCCCATAAACCTACTAATAACATTATAATTTGCGCTGGAACCTTTAACATTTTTGAATCCAGATAAATGTGTTGGTATTTGATAAAAAAATTGATGAGTTTAAAATTATACGCTTTGCCCACACCAAAACCCTTTCCTGATTAGTTAAGTTTAGCTATTGTGACTCCTTTTTTGAGGAGAACATACCCTGATGTAAGAACTAAAAGGTTCCACCAGGGTACTACCTCCAGTCCAAAAATGCCTTATACCACTGGTATCCACATTGGTCATCCATTCAGTTCAGCAGATGGAGCCTCATTACATTTAAATCCACACCATTACACGCAAGTAAACAAGAAAAAAATGGTGTACACACATACACACACACACCAGGACAGATTAGAGTATACTACAGAGAGTGCTTGTTGACACTGAATACACTCATGAGGACTCAGCAGTGCTTTCTGCATTAACTGCTACATACTCCTTATGAACTTCTAAAGTGCCAAACAAGGTCTCTAAAATGTTCAGCATGGAACTTTGAATGAGATCCACCTGATCAAGAGGGCAATATTCATCTAAACTGGACCTGTGCAAAAAACAGACAAAAATAAATATTTAATTAAAGCAGACAAAAGCATGAATGATTAAATATTAGGTAAATAGCGCGTGTAAATTAGGCTAGCATGTTAGACCTCATACTAACATAATAAAACTGCAAATTATGAAATGATAATATTTTATAGCTGTTGAAGCTAATGATTTTCAAATTAAAATTTTCACAACTTTACACATTATGTGATTATTTCACATTATTACCACAAAAAGACAGTTTAAAATAATTACTAAAAGACTAATTTATTTTAGATTTTATGAATTAGATCAGTTTTTCAAACTGAAGGTTTTCATACAGTGTGCTAGTATTTCAGTTCCATTGCCTTTCACAAACATACTATAATATTCTGAAATTAAGTCCTTCTCATATACCTAGTGTTATTTAGAGAATTTTTTGGGGGTCTTTGCACAAAAAATATATATATTTCTAAGATACAATTTAGAATTTAGGATTTGTTACACCATTAGAACAATTAAAAATTATTAAACCAATTAATAACAACTAAGAAACTTTGAAATGATGAAATGGAGTTTGCGTGTTCTCCCTGAGTCGGTGTGGGTTTTCTTCCACAGTTCCAAGATATTTTAAGAGGTAAATCAGTGATGCTAAATTGCTTATTTGTGTGTGTGAGAGTATGTAAGTGACTGAGAGTGAGTTAATGTGTTTATCTTTGTGTCTGCGCTTTGATGAGCTAGTGAGCTGTGTTTAAGAGTTAACTAGATAGCAAGAGCTAGAATATGCCCACGCAGTGGTTTCCTGTTCAGGACCAAATAATTAACATGTGTTGCATATGTTGTTTTCCCAACTGTATGAGCATTTGGCCTTAAATGTTAATCATAAAATTTTCATAACAAATTTAAAGATCTCCATTTGTCAAACTCGGTAAAAGTGACTTCTAATTTCAATTTTGCATATTACAACATCTTAAAGAGCTTACTAACATATTTCAATTAATATATTTTAGAATATTATTTTTAACTGCTATATTTTAACTTATATGTATTAATTTGGCATTAGAAAATCCACAAAAATATATTTTCAGTGCACTTGACACGTTTACCTAGACATAGTGACTATGGTGGGTTTGGGTAAATCCTGCAGTATGAATTGCACAGAGAGGAGGAGTTGTTGGATCTCAGCTTCACTGCTGATGTGATGGGGAAGTTCGGAGTAATCACAGGTCAGGCCAGCTTGGTGTACCTGTGCAGAGATCAAAGAGGGTAAGCCAGACAAAGACTGTGTTGTCAATCACCAACATGTCTTTGACAGAGTTTGATGATCTTTCTTCAGTTTACAAGAACGATCATTTTCATACCTTTTACAACTATTTTACATTTCTTTATCTTCAAACAAGTTCTTCTTTCTTCACCATATTGCATAAGAACACCAATGTTTCAATGTTTGGCTGATTAGATAACTACTGTATATGAATAAGTTATTTAAACAACTATAAGAAATCTTATCACAGTTTTATGATTGGCTGCCGTTGTTTCACAGAAATATAATGACGTCTGACATTTCCACCAGCTTTTCTACCACAACACAATAGGACATGCAGCTGGCATGTCTAGATACCACTTTTGTTCTGGTGCCTTTTGTTTGCAACTCCATCATTGACTTGTGTACACTGGTCATTTGGCTACATCATGAACTAACAAAATTGAATATTTCTGTTTTTAGGCATAACAACCATAACTGTCTACGTAAAAGCAGTTTGCTTTTCAAGGGTTTATGACATTAAGCTTCTTCATATAATAATTAATTTATATAGCTAGGTAACAATAAATGGTATATTTACAAGATCATTGCACAATTTTACAAAAGTTATTTTTCAGGGTGAAAAATATTTTAAACAATGAACTTTATAGAAGTGGAAATTGGAGGGGTGGGATGTCCTAATTTTGTCCTAGTTTTTTTAATATTTTGTTTATTTAAAATTTTATAATTTACTATTATGAAACTACATGGGCGGCACGATGGCTTAGTGGTTAGCACATTTCCCTCTCAGCACTAAGGATTCCTGGTTCGAATCCCCATCTGGGTGGAGTTTTCATGTTCTCCCCGTGTCTGCGTGGGTTTCCTCCGGGTTCTCCGGTTTCCTCCCACAGTCGAAAACATGGATCAAGTCAATTGAGTTCTCCAAATTGCCCCATATAGAGTATGTGTGCGTGTCTGTGTGAGTGAGTGTGTGCCCAGCGATAGATTGGTGCCCTGTCCTGGGTGTATCTGCCCAGTGCCCGAAACGTTCTCCCCTGGATGGGCATGGGGAACCCCACCGCGACCCTCATATAGGATAAAGCGGAAGATAATGAATGAATGAATGAATAAACTACATGACAACGTTGAATAAAACTACATGGCAACATTGTTTCTGAAGTGCACAAGAAGGTTCTAAGTTTATAAATTGTGTGTTATGTTAAGAATTACTGCTTTATAATATTTAGAAAACATACAGTAAATAATTGAAATCACAAAATTAAAGTTTTTTTTCTCCCTGTGCAATTAAATTGCTGATTTCATACACTTTTTTTGACATAAATAAAGAAAACACATAATAGCACAAAATCATTTTTCCCTATAATTCATAATACATAAATTATATATACATTCAATATATCTCATTTATGTATTATATATGCTGTTCTGGAATAGGAATAATGCACCAACCAAATAACGCTCTGTGGTGGTACTATTGGGGTTCTGACCATAAGAGACTGTGACTAACACAGTATGTACTGTAGTCCACAAACAGATGGACTACAGTCTGTAATCGTAAAACTACAAAGTCCATCTTTCATCCATGTGTCTACCCTTTTAACTGGTAATGTGTATGGTTTAGCAAATTCATTATAAGATTTACCTAAGTATGGTAAATCATTAGACCCTGTTTTTTTTTTTAACTCTACGTGCAATCTCTGCAGTGATGTTTTAGCTTGCTTGTGCAAGCACCAATGTTTCTGCTATCCATATTTCTGAAAATAAATACAGCACAGATACATTTACATTTTGGTCATTTAGCAGACACTTTTATCCAAAGCGACTTACAAGGTGAACACAGGGTTAATCACAACATCCCTGGAGCAATGAGGTTTAAAGGCCTTGCTCAAGGTCCCACACTGGTAACTTCAGTGGACCTGGGATTTGAAGCACTAACCTTCAGATTGATAGCCCAATGCCCTAACCACTGAGCTCCTCTTCACCCTTTACTCCATCTGGGAAGATTTTGAAGACCCACATTTTTTCCAAAAGCTGTTACTGTCTATCAACACTTTACTAGTAGCTGTGTAATAGCTGCCAACTTTTATGTTTTTTATATCCTGTGAAAGAGCTGAAATATTATTACTTCATGAAAAAAAAAAAAGAATCAACCTAATATACCTGGTCGGAAGCAAATAAAAGGCTTTCAACTAGGCTTTAGCTTTTAACCAATAAAACTAACAAATAGAAACATTGAAGAGGAAATATCAATAAGGATGTTTCTTTGTCCACAGTGCTATTCATTATTTGTACTCAAATATCATTTCTGGCAAGAAATGAGAAAATACCCAGAACACATTACCTATACAAATGCTTAGGTTCTAGGTTTATATCCAAATAACAAATACATAACAAGAAAAAAGCAGATTAATTTAGAAATGGGTAAGTTATTTGTCAAAGAAGTTATCTGTCTATCATGAAAAAGGATCTGTAGAGTGAGTATGAGTAAATGGAGTTCTGAATGACCTACTACTCTGCCCATACAAATAATGACATATTTCATCTGAGGAAATCAATCACAATTTTGTAATATTTCAAACCCTTGAAATAGAGAGAAATAAAGAGAGAGAGAAAGAGAGAGAGAGAGAGAGAGAGAGAGAGAGCGAGAGAGAGAGAAATATGATCTCCTTGAATGTTTAAATACATAATAGAGTCTTATTTAGGTGTAAGGTATATTTATGCATATGTTTGTTTTTTTGTCGGTGGTGGGAGGAGGGGGTTGCAAATGTGTCTGAGACAAATCTCAGTGCTGCTTCATAAATCATTTTTTTCCCAACAGTCATTACTTCAATGTCAAACCCACATGGTAGCTAAAATGTCTAAAAGCCATGAAGTAAATGGCAGTCATTATACAAAAGATGGTCCATATAACCAGTGCAATTAACACAAATTGATGAGTAATTTTAGTAATTCTCTCATCATCATCAGTATTATTATTACTATTATACATGTATAGTTATTTTATATATTGTTATTGTTATTATTATTATTATTATGCTCATGGTACTAAATGAATTTAAGACAAACTTTTAATATGAAAATATGTAAATATTTCCAAGTTATAGGATAAAGAGAATGCAAATATGAACTTTACTTACCATTTCATAGTCAGGTGATTCATTTCGAGTCTTCAAGCTACTTACAAGCTTTACCAAAGATTTCATCCTACAACAACAAAGCAGCTTGCACTGTTACTGTTTTCTACACATAAACTCTCTTACTCCTCTCTCTCTCGCTCTCTCTCTCTCACACACACACATGCCTGCGCAAACACACATGCAAACACTGCCTGGATGTATGTAACGGATAACAGAAACCACAGCAGGTACTATCAAAGACAAATCTTAGCTGTATATTCATATATCCTTGCATATTATTATATCTATATAAAAAAACAAATTACAAAAGTTTATCAATCATATTTAACAAACTATTCACTGTGTGGTCTGTTTTAAAAGTAATGTGATTTTTAGCTACAGCTGGACAAAAAAAGAGTGCCAAATATTTGCAACATGCAAGTAAATAAACATCTTTGTAAGCAGCCATTCATGCATAGTTTGTACCCAGGCTTTGCTGCCAAGCGCTCCACAGAAGCCTGGCTATCGTTTTCCAGCAATTCAGCAAAGATAGCCTCCAGGTCCTCCAGCTGCTGAGTCCGTTTTTCCACACAGTCACTCAGTTCCTCCTTTAACAACAAAAGCATACACAAGTTAATCCAGTGTAGTGTATTTTTTTTAAAAAAAGCCACTACTGCTAAATATCCATGCTGTATTTGTGCCTTAAACATGGGAAAGTTAAGTAGACCATGCTTTCATTTTCCTCTGACTGCATACTTTGCATAGTATGGTGCAAAACTTTTAGAGATCAAATAAAATGTATGCTATAAATCTTTGGTGTTCATACAATTGCATTATTATTTATTGTCCGAAATAATGGTGGGCATGTTTATTATTTCTTGTCTGAACCACAAAATAGAAGGGAATCCAGAACTGTGCCAAATTGACCAAAACTCAGATTTCCATACTGGGTTAGATGAAAGCCAGTTTGGAAATTGTGCTACTGTTGGGCCAAGGAGAAGGATAAGGGTAAAAATATTTTATATAACAGAGAAATGCAGAAAGAGAGCAGAAACATTAATTCCTACTGATTTCAAAACTGATTTGTAAGGGACATAATGCTCAGAGCCATGCTGGTAGGCTTAAACTGTAATAATTTATTAAATGACTAAAAAACATTGCCCATATTTAACTTCATTACTTTGCACTACAAAGCACACTGCACCTATATTTATCTATATGCCCACTGCACAGTAAATTGTAAGTTATAATGTAACTAGAGGGACACCATCAATCCGTAACCAAATTCTTTGTGTGTGTGTGTGTGTGTGTGTAACATACTTGGCCAAATAAGTCTCATCTGATTCTGATCTCATTTGAGGAAAATTTCAGTTCATGCGATTTGGAAAAAAAAATATTAAGAATGTGATAGAGTTGAAAAGAGTGTCTGCGAGGGTGATGAGTGTGAAGCTGGAAATGGATGGAGTGCTATAAATGTCATTAGTGCATATATTCCACAGGTAAGTTGTGAGATGGAAGAGAAGAAAAGATATTTGTTCTGTCTATTTTAAATCTTTCATTTGATATCAGCCTGACTTATAAAGTAAATTGAAAAAAGTGATTTATTTTGACGACTGTGCGTACACACAGAGGAATTTGTCCTCCGCATTTAACCCATCTGTGCGGTGAAACACACATATATATACACACACACTGGTGAATTGAGCACACATGCCCGGAGTGGTGGGCAGCCTCGAAAATAGCGCCCGGAGAGTAACTGTGGTCAGGTGCTCTGCCCAAGGGCATTTCATCCTGTTGGGACCGGGAATCGAACCGGAGGCCCTCAGGTCACAAGACTGGTTTCTTAACCACAAGCCCATGACTGCCCATAACTGCATGATATCAATATTAGGGCTCTATATATTGTATATATTGTGCATCAGGATCAGTATTTAATCAGACAAGCACAAAAGATTTTAAGTATTATGTTTTGTGCTTGGGTTGCTACCAGCAGTATTGGCAGTACTGAAAATGTGAAAGACAAAATATATTCCAACATAGCAGGGAACCCTGGATACAAATGTCACATCATTTATTAAAGGGCTAAAACTGAAAATAGAGTGGCTTCTACAACAGTTTAATAATTCAAAAACATGTCTCAACAACAAGAACTATGTGAAGACAAAAACTAATACTTTTAGAGTGACTATTAAAGTAATTGGACATAAATATCATAGAAAGTTTGTGGACAAACCTTTAACAAACATGTGCAGGTAACACGAATAAAGCATACATCAGAAAATTCATGTGCAAAAAAAGAATGAATTCAAATTCAAATAGCTACAAAGAAAACAAATTTTTTTTCCAGGGAAATCTTTTACATGATCGTCCATCATTAACCTAATATTTACATTTTTGAGGGAATTGAAGACATATTTTTTAAGACAATACAGAAAAAAAAAAAAAAAACAAGACTTAAATTACATTTCATCTTAAATTTATCTTTATTATAAAAGCAGCACGGTGGCCTAGTGCTTAGCATGTTTGCTTTTCAGTGCGGGAAATCCAGGTTCGAATCCCAATCTGGGTGAAGTTTCCATGTTCTCACCGTGGCTGCCTGGCTTTTCTTCGGTTTCCTCCCACAGTCCAAAAACATGGATTTAAAATAAATTGGCTGTTCTAAATTTCCCCTATACAGTGTGTGTGTGTGTCTGTTCCCAGTTCTAGATTGTCATCCTGTCCTGGGTGTATCTGCCCCACGATGAAACTTTTTTTCCTTAAAGAGCATTCTTTAAAAATGCCCATTTATATGATATTTAACAAAACGCACAATATAAGTTTTTACATGTATGTAACCTAGATTTAAACAAGCAATAATAATTCTAATTAAAATAAATAAAGCAACTAATGAAAAATCCTGACAGAAACAGCATCTCTTTCCACCAGGCTGAAAAGTACTATGACGTCAACACATGGTTTAGCAGCAGGGTCATCCTGAACATTGCTTCTCTGTTTGGTTTGATTGAAAAGCTTCATTACCTCATCCGCATTCTCACTGGGCCTCTTGAAATTGTACAGCTCTTTCAAAATAGAAAACTCTTCCTACAGAAAAAAGGCACAAACAACATATTGATTGATCTTCCTGAACTAGAAGATGTTAAGAATTATAATCACACTACCCTGCACAGAAGGAAAAGCAAATAATTTATCCAACACTGAAAGACAGGAACAAAAACAAGCAGTGGTTTTCATGTGTTCAGAAAAAATGCACAAACAAAAGGAACTTCATTTATTTCATGATTCTACAAAAAGTGGGTAGGACATTGTGGCACAAGATCATTATCAGGTTTTGATTGTAAATATGGGAGGTGGAGACAAGCAATTAGATAAAGGAGGCATCTACACATCGCCTGGGTAGTTAATAGTCTGTTCCTTCTATTGGAAGTGAGCACCTAAAATAAAATAGCTGCTGAGAAAGGGAGAGCGACATCACACTGCTCATTACATTGAAAGCTAATTGATATTTTAGTGTTTTGCCTAATAAAGCCTGAATTTAAATATTGTATTTTTTTCTGTCTATACTTATTAGAATTTCTGCCCCATTTGGTGCTAAAACTACAGAACATAAATTAGTATAAAGAAAAGTGTGCCTCTTCTCTTACTGCCGAGGATGCTGGTGCAGCACACACCCTAACTAAGGTGGAGCCCGACATTGCTGGATTAGGATGTCAGTGGACAACTTGGCTGTGTACACAGGGGAATTTAATCGCCACACATTTTATCTTTTGGTTTGCTGACACTCTAAAAAAATGCCACAAATCCCCCTCTGATTAATTTAACAGCACTGGGGGGCAGAACCATGCAAAAATACCTAAAAGCCATGTCTTTATGCACATCTTACTACGAAATGGTGCAAATGAATTTTTTTAACGCTATTCCCCAAGAGATTCCTAATAATCGAGGCATATTAATTGATTGATTCAATATATGTGACAAAAATATGCCTTGATTATTAGGAATCTCTTTTCATGCAAATTATTGGAAAAATAAAATATATAATATATATTTGCACCACATTTTTTAATTCTTAAATTGATGAGGATTCATTTTAATTAACATACTCTAATTAAATACCCCTTGAAACCCAAGGATACAAAAGAATGTTAAAAGTGAAATAAGTGGCTAGGGCTACTATTATTTGCAGTGAAAGTGATCCCACTAAGAATCCACTAGGTTTTTTCCTTCTAAATGAATTTTTTAGGCTCATGCCTCGCAGCATTCTGGATGATTAGAGATAACAGAGAAAAGGGCCCCTTCTAGCAGTGAAAATGAAAATATTTTTGATGTGAAAGCAAAGCTACACACACTTTGCACAAGAAATTTTGCTTTATGGTTAAGAACGTTAAGATTAGCTGTAGAGCAGGGCTGTTAGTCTTTGGGAATTTACATCATAAGATAAATTAGTCCCATGTCAAGCTCAAAATTGCTCCTCAAGTGGCAAAATACATTTCGAGGTCTCATGAAAAGGGGGAGGGGGTGTTGTGCTCTGGACAGATGGGAGTGGGTCACACCTGTACCAACTCAACTCAACTCAACTCAACTCCAGGGTGGCTGTATTAATCAACCAAGTTGTGATATTTGTAAGTTTCTTTGTACAGAAGTGTTTGCTAAATGACCAAATTGTTCACAATTTTTATTTAATTTAACTATCGATGGCTTCATCTGATTTTGTGCTGTGGTCAGAGAAGTCCATGTTCCACTTGTTTTCTATTTTTTATATTAGAGATAAACAGCATACAGATAACATTTCAAAATGTCATCAAACGGAAAAAGTGAACACCCGCCAAGGCACTGGGATGCAGGGCATAGGTGACCTATAAATGTGTGGCGGTACCATCAAGAAGAAGGTAAATATTGTCATCCTGTAAAATCGATGGTTATTTTAGCTCATATAGGTCTGTTAAAATCACTTCATTGTGCAGTTGTGTCAGTAAAGGTTCTAAAGAATTAGTTAGAGATTTTTATTCGAATTTACAAAATGTTGCAACATATAATTAAGTAGGAGATAAAAATCTCATTCAACCATTTACACAAGTAAACATAATAAATAATTAGTTTCTATTTACCAGGTCATAAAATATACTTTACATTACATTAGGTCGGCGGCACTGTGGCTTAGTGGTTAGCACGTTCGCCTCTCAGCGCTAGGGATTCCCGGTTCAAATACCCATCTGGGTGGAGTTTCCATGTTCTCCCCGTGTCTGCGTGGGTTTCCTCTGGGTTCTCCGGTTTCCACAGTCCAAAAACATGGATCACAGTCCAAAAACATGGATCAAGTCAATTGAATTCTCAAAATTGCCCCCTATAGAGTGTGTCTGTGTGAGTGAGTGTGTGCCCAGCGATGGATTGGCGCCCTGTCCTGGGTCTATCTGCCCAGCGCCCGAGACGTTCTCCCCTGGATGGGCATAGAAAACCCCACCGCGACCCTAATAGAGGATAAAGTGGGAGATAATTGATGAATGAATTACATTAGGTCATTTAGCAGATGCTTTTATCCAAAGCGACTTACAAGGTAAGCAGTTGGTTAATCACAACATCCCTGGAGCAATGAGGGTTAAAAGTCTTGTTCAAGGACCCACATTGGTAACTTCAGTGGACATGGGATTTGAAACCCCAACCTTCAGATTGATAGCCCAACACCCTAACCACTGAGCTACCATGACCTCTACCCCGATGAGCGATACTTTATATATACTGTATGTTAAGTCTTTCCACTTATTTGTAAAACTCCCATAGTATTGGTTGTTTTACATCTTAACTTTTTCAGCCTCTTTAAAACATTTTTTGTACTTTATTTTAAATTATGATCACTGCAATATATATTGTTAGCTGTTTTCAGGGATCTGATCTTTTTTTTATTTTTTCCCCCTTGTTGAACTGAGTTCATTTATTACATAGTATAACAAGGTATTTCTATTATTGCCTAGAATGATTAAAAAGTACTTGAGTAATATTGCATATTTTCAGCCACTATATTGTCTAGTTAAAATATTACCTTCTATTTAATGAAACATGTTCAAATTCTAATTACAGTTTTGCAATTATATAATTCCACATGGAATAACATAAGATTACCACTTTTTACAGACCACATATTACCTCTTATACTACTCTGTGTGCACAAACAAACACTGCACAAACACTGCACTATAATTAAATTTAATGTAATTTAAATGAAAATTGGTTGTAAAGGAGACTAGCAAAGTAAGATTTTCATGGTACACTGTAGCACCTGTTTGTTTTGTGCACATGACAATAAAAACTCTTGAGTAATTATTTTATTTAGAATTTCTTTTTTTTTAATTAGCAATTTTTCCAACATGAGGAACTGAACATTTGTACATAAAGTGCCAGAAACTGCAGAGAGAACGGCAAAAATGGAGAATGACAAACTTTACTTAAATTATGAAGGCAAAGTAATAAAAAAAACCCATAAGCATAACTGCATACTCTTGAAATGATGAAAATGTCAAACACAGGTACTTAAAAGATACAGTGGTCTGACATGTTAGCTTACTTGTGTTGTAGCAGTGCTGTAGCACCTAAACAATAAAACGACCAGATTGTGGGATTCTTATATTAACCTGACCATGACACCAGCTTTAGAATTCTTTTTAAAATTTGTACCACGGCAGGGTTAATTAATCTTCTTTCATGAGGCCACTGCACTGAAAACTGCTGGTTATTAAAAAGAAGCAGTATACCATAGTATTGAAAAACAATGAATATTCATTAGGGGCCCATGATAGTTTTACATATATAATACTCAATTAAATGGTATACCATATTTTGGCATCCAGAATTTGAAAGAGTGTAAAGAAAAGAAGACTGTCCGGGGTGTATCTGCCCATCGCCCGAAACGTTCTCCCCTGGATGGGCATGGGGAACCCCCCCACGACCCTGATATAGGATAAAGCGGAAGCTAATGGATGGATGGATAAAGAAAAGAAGCCTCTTATCTAACTAAAGCATACTAAATAAAATTGTGATACTAAATGGTAAATTGTTTAAAAAACCCATGTTCTAAATCAATAAAAATTTTTAAATGAACAGAATAACACAGACAGTGGACAGTATGAATGTTGCTGAAGTCCTGTGGCAGGATTTGATTAATGTTTTAGTTTAGAATAAAGTAAAAAATATGCAATACAGAACCAGTAAAAAGTTTGGACACACATCCTTGTTGCTCCACTTATTGTCCATTTTATCAGATGGGCATGGGGAGCCCCCCCGTGACCCTAATATAGGATAAACCAGAAGATAATGGATGAAAAGAGGTGTCCAAACTTTTGACTAGTACTATATATATTTAAAAAAAAAAAAAAAAAAAAGATCTGTTATGCATGACCAGCTCTATTTCTTATAAAGTCAACTATCATGGCCATGATAGTGATGAAAACACATTAAAGAAAAAGGAACATAAAATATTCCAGTACCTGTGTGTACAATTCTTTGAAAGGATTCTTGCAGGAGAAGAAATCCAAATCAATGTCGAGAACGTAGGGATCATTAGGCTTGATCACACTTTGTATTTTCCCTACAACTGAAGCAGGCTGATTTTGAGATCCTGAGCTATTGCCTGGTGATCTGCTGCCATCTGGTGTTGTGGAGCCATAGGTGCAAGCCTTTCCATTACCCTCCATCACAGTGGCAGTTTTGGATTTCTTAGCAGCACTGTTTTCTGAGAAAATGCTGCTCTTATGCACAGTTTCGACTGGATCCACACAAATGACAAACAAGTGCAAGGGCTTGGCCTCCTCCAGCTGTTCCACAGGAACATAAAGAGCATCACTGAGAAAGTAATCATCAGTGCTTGTGACCCTAAAGTTTAACAAAGGAAGAAAGCTGTTACTGCAATACAGTGCCTAGTACAACTGAAGGTGACTGGTTTTATCTCGAGGATGTCAATTATCATTCATCAATCTGCAATTCAGGTCAATGTCAATGAATGGCAGGTCAACAGGATTTCTTTCTTTCCAGAACTGATGAGACACCTGAGGTAAGTGAGGTGACGTTGTCAAGGTTAAAACATCTCAAGTGCTTCAATTTTTAGATGAGTGGCATGACTACAACACTTAATCTTCTATATATTCTAAAGTATGTAACCACACTTTTTATAGTTCAGGGATTTTAGAAATATCCATTTTCTATTTTAGAATGGGTATGCTCATGTGCCAACAGAGAAATTCATAGTCCTCACATTAACCACAATTAACAGTTATGGGATTAATCCAAACTTTGTTAGCAGGCCTCCTCATATTAAATCAATGTTGGATATCAAATTTTCTCAAGGAATTGTTATATAGTCACACCAATAAAACAATAAAATTAAATTTGTAGATTGTAAAAAATTTAATAAATTCTAAAAATAAAAAAATGAACTAATGTTATAAGCTGGGTGACACAGTGGCTTAGGGCACGTTTGCCTCTCAGAGCTGCAGATCGAATCCCAATCTGATTTCCATGTTGTCCCCATGTCTACGTAGGTTTCCTCCAGGTTCTATGGTTTTCTCCCAAAGTCCAAAAACATGGATTTAAGGTAAATTGCATGCTCAAAATTGCCCCATATAGAGTGTAGTTGTGTGAGTGTCTGTGTGAGTGTGTGTGTCCAGCAATAGACATTGCCCTGAAAGCACCCTGTGTTGGGTGAACCTGCCAAGCGCATGAAAAGTTCTCCCCTGGATGGACGTCAGGAAACCCCAATGTTTCTTTTGTTTTTTTTATTTATTTTTTTTACTCCTGTATGTACACATGAATAACACAATAAAACATGAAATAATATTATATTAAATAAGTATCTACATTTTAATTAGAATATTTGATATGTTTTGTATCATTTAAAATAATCTGTAGTTCCTAAACATTACTATCAAATTACAAAATGTATAAAAAACCACAAACACAAGGATGTTTGGTCAGCTTCCTTTTTTTAACAAACACCTCATACCAGCTGCCCAGCATGTTCCCGGGACACTATGAGACAGTCATGAACTTCACACTAAAATGTTTATGATACAAACCTAAGCTTAAGGTGGAATAAAATTGTTTCAGGAAACAGCACAATTCCAAGCACAATAGCAAATCAGCACCCGAAAAAAGCTCTGGAATGGTCAAATTAAAGGCATCTGTAATGGGATCTAACCAGAAAACTGTGCAAAAAAACTGTTTACAGAAGTAATATAATTTTGTTACTTCTGACTTAATTTAGATATTTTTGATCTCCCAGTGTGATGCAAGCCCCCAGTACCTAGGAATAAAAGCTCAGTTTCCTGATGACCCTTAAAAGGCAGATGGATCAGATGGGTGATTTGAGAAACAAGTGTTTTCTGCATAATTTTATGGATATATATATTTGGTGTGTGAATTTATTTATTGAAGTGATGGTGAAGTATCCATGTAGTTCAGTCAGTTCTGCTGTGTATAGAATAAATAATGTTTAGAACTTGGTGCAGTGTAATGTCAAAATCTCTTTGAGGACAGAAAAACCCTGTACAAACATGGCAGCTTATTTGCATTTGGACTGGGGGGGGGGGGACTGAAAATGAGGTCTCCGTCTCACTGTTGTTTATGTTGTGGTTCATTTTTTTAATAAAAGAATCTTATGATTTTTTGGTTGTTTTAGAAGCTAAAAAAATGATGAAGCCAAAGTTGCTTCATGGGGCAATCTGATGGACCTTCATCTGACTGGCTCTGAGTGCAAGTTGATTTTACCAGGAGATGACTTTAAATTAGCCAGAGAACATGACAATGGATGGACTACTGTCTGAAATAATTAGTGCTTTGGAGACGATTCAGCTGATTGAGCCAGTAGAACCTGACTCCACTTATCTTCCCATCAGTAATGAAACCCAATCAAATTAAGTAATTAGAAGGTATAAAAAGGGAGATGAACAGTGGCATTGTACAATTCAACACAGGGAAGAAGCTCAGAAATGGCAAAACAGCTCATGTTAGATCCAACGCACCTGGACCTGAGTTTCAATGTCTAACATAAAAAAAAGAACCAGGAAAGGGACTTAAGGATGTGGCAGGACAAATATTTATAAAAAGAACAATAAAGGTAACATTGATGTGAAAATGAGAAACAACAGATCCTGATGTATTTATATTAAATTAAGACATGCCGATCAGTTAGTAATTAAGCTCACACAGGTGTGGATTTTATTTAACTATTAATTATTTAGTGTTCATTACTTTAGTGTTTCTTATTTTAATTTTATTCAGCACTTCCAAAAGGAGACAGTGGAAGAGCAGAAGAGACAGCAGCATAAAGGTACAGAAATAGGTGCGGACTCTATTCTGAAAAAAAAACAGACCCACCAGGTAAGTTACTTTATTATTTGTAATTGTATTGTTATTATATTGTATTATTTGTGTCATATCTTCATCCATGGTTCTGCCGAAGCACTGCGGCTACGACAATTCTGGATGGAACCTGGATATTAATCGGACAGGCGGTCCCGCAGGACCCCTTAATGAACTTACATATAGTCTTCCAGTTGTTAGAGTTTTTCTATTTGTTAAACACAGTCACCTTATCACCACACAATCTGTACATGGTTGTCCTACACTTTTGATGCTGCCCGGCCGCTCAAGGAGGATGAGTCCCCCACTGAGCATTGGTCCTCCCAAGGTTTCTTTCATAAAATTACAACATAGCAGGGAGATTTTTCTTGCCACTGTCGCTTCGGCATGCTCTTTGGGGGTTTAAAGACTTGTAACTCTGTGCTTTGTGACAATGTACTGTTGTAAAAAGCGCTATATAAATAAATTACTTTAACTTAAGTTGTTTTGGACAAAAGCGTCTGCTAAATGACTTAATGTGATGTAAATGTAGAAACCAGCATAAACAGTGAGATGTGGAAGACAACAGAGTCCCCTATAGGAGGGGAGACAGAGGTTAAAGAGCAACCAGAGATGTTTCTGAAGCTCCACCTACGGAGCAGTAACATAAACCAGCACGGTCTCCAGTTGATTAAGAAAATACATATACAATTGTAAAGAACCTTTGTGGCTTGATTTCAGTACAGTGTTTATAATTATATAAATTTCTTATATACAATTTTAAATTAGGGCGGCACGGTGGCTTAGTGGTTAGCACGTTCGCCTCTCAGCGCTAGGGATTTCCGGTTCGAATCCCCATCTGGGTGGAGTTTTCATGTTCTCCCCGTGTCTGCGTGGGTTTCCTCCGGGTTCTCCGGTTTCCTCCCACAGTCCAAAAACATGGATCAAGTTAATTGAATTCTCAAAAATTGCCCCGTTTAGAGTGTATCTGTGTGAGTGAGTGTGTGCCCAGCGATGGATTGGCGCCCTGTCCTGGGTCTATCTGCCCAGCGCCCGAGACGTTCTCCCCTGGATGGGCATGGGGAACCCCACCGCGACCCTAATAGAGGATAAGCGGGAGATAATGAATGAATTTTAAATTATAAATTAATCGTACACACATTGCACACACATACAAACATATTTTTATGGAAACAGTCATGTTAGATTTATTTATCATATCATTAAACTTTTCTCCAGTGCACTTTACCCAAAAATGCACCTTGCCACCACAGATGTACTGTAAATAAACATGACGGTGGCATATTTACTGTCCTATAGGTTCAGCACATCTTAACTGACGCAGGTGGAAGGCATGAAAATAAACTGTTGGCTGGGTGTAATAAGCAATTAACACCGCAACACACCTTGTGCAATGTGTAAGATAGAATGATTAATTTAATCAATCAATTATTAATTTAATTATTTAATGGTTTTGGACAGGTCTTAATGTATCTTTTGTTTTTGGTGTATATATTATAATAAGACATTTCAGCTGAACCCAGCAAATAAGTCTTCTTATTTATATGTTTCCTTTTTGGAACTAGAATCCAATAACCTAGCAAGCACTAGAAATTCCACAAAAACTACCCGGCAACAATGTTACAATTAATCAGTGCTGACTTTATTATTAAGGTATTGGCTAATTAACAGATTAATGAACAGACTGTTATAGCATTGTTAAGCTTTGAACAAGTCCCCTAATCCTTATTCTCTCATACTGCATTATTAGTACAAGTATTACATCCCACTGGATAATGATGCATTCATTTAAATAAAACCACATAGCAACCACAAGCAATACTGCCAGAATAATACTGACACCACTTTCTAAATTTCCATAGCAACTACTGTCAATAACCTTGAAAATTCTGGGTGCAATAATAAAATAAATGTACAGTGGGTTGCAAAAGTATTCATACCCCTTGAACTTTTCCATATTTTGTCACATTACAACCACAAACATAAATATATTTCACTGGAATTTAATGTGAAAGACCAACACAAAGTGGTATACAATTGTGAAGTGGAATGAAAGTTATACATGAATCAACAATTTTTTTACAAATAAAAAACTGAAAAGTGCGATGTGCAAAATTATTCAGCCCCCTTTTCCCTGAGTGCAACGAATTGCATTCAGAAGTTGCCTGATGACTGCTAATGACTTAAAAGGGTCGACCTGTGTGTAATCTAATCTCAGTACAAATACAGCTGCTCTGTGACGGCCTCAGATGTTGGTTAAGAGAATATTGGGGAGCAAACAGCATCATGAAGTCCAAAGAACACACCAGACAGGTTAGGAATATGGTTTTGGAGAAGTTTAAAGCAGGCTTAGGTTATAAAAAGATNAAAGTATTGACTCAGGGGGGCTGAATAATTTTGCACATCGCACTTTTCAGTTTTTTATTTGTAAAAAAATTGTTGATTCATGTATAACTTTCATTCCACTTCACAATTGTATACCACTTTGTGTTGGTCTTTCACATTAAATTCCAGTGAAATATATTTATGTTTGTGGTTGTAATGTGACAAAATATGGAAAAGTTCAAGGGGTATGAATACTTTTGCAACCCACTGTATACCATAAACTTGGGATTGCCATGAAACAGTCTAGCAACAACCTGACTTACCATAAAAATAACTCAGATAAAATAAAAACTACAAAAAAAAAAACATTAACAATACTATAATATCTAATCTCAACTCATTGTTCGCCACTTAATTCTGGTGTCCCTATGCCCATATAGAGAAGAATGTTTCATTCGCTGGGCAGATACACCCACGACAGGTTGCCAATCCGTCACTGGGCGCACACACAAACAGACACACAGACATTATATACGGCAAATTACATAAGGTTGATTTGGAGCAGCCAATTTACCTTTTTAGTTTTTGGACCTAATTACGTAATGTTTTCGGACTGTGGGAAAATGGAGAAGACCCATGTGGAAATAAGGAGATCATGAAAACCAGATCAGGATTTGAACCTGGATTCACAGTGCTGAAATAGACGGGTGTGCTAACCACTAAGCCACGCGCCACTCTACTATAAAATATATTTCTTCATTTTTGCTGAATTAATCCACCTGTCAATAACTATTTTATGCCTACCAGAGAGCATTGGTGTTGCCAGCTTAAAATTTGATTGGTCGAAGCAACAGTTTGATCAACACTTATTTTATGCTACCGGGCCTACAAAATAATTATCAAATACCTTAGGCAAATTATTTGAAACTGGCAACAAATGGTGTTGAACCTTGACTGGCTAAAAGCTTTAATAAGAAAATATATTTCTGAAAGGCATGCAAAACATTTACCTACTCACAAACTTAGCAGCCACGTGGCACATAACACAGCATCCATTTGGAGTTTCATAGCAACCAAATGGGACAGTCAAACATCATCTAATCTATTTCTTTATTACTAAACAACACAGAGAAATTGCATTTTCCTCACCTACATACACTCAAAATACATGACGAGACACTTTATCACATAGTAAACTGTGATATCTGATACAAAATTGAAATTCACAAGCTATTTAACTTAAATCTTACAATTGACATTTGTCTTACCTAATAGTGCCTGTGGACTTGTCCCGTCCCACGCACATTACATGCTCACCCTCTCGGATCTGCTGGGCCCAGTAAGGATGAAGCCAGGCAACATGAGACATGTGTCCAGCGTATGCCATCGGCATGATCCAGTTCTCAATGCTTAGCTCACTAGGAGCAAAGAACACAGTTTCAGTGGACATTTCTGTGGCCTTTCATATGCCAAATCTTAAGACAAGTGACACCCACTGACTGCAGGAGACAAGACAGGTGGTCCCGGAGGAAAGAGTTGGACTCTGTTGCTACCTGTCAAAACTTCTGTAAAAGAAAAGCCACTTTTCTCACCTGAACAGAGCCTCTTTATCAAACACAGTGTGTGCCGACATGCTGACAGGAATGAGCAGGTCAGGGTGTGAATCAAAATGAACCATTTTCACATTCGTCATTGGGATATGGCGGGAACCAATGGCACGATAAATGTAGGGCACGACCTGTAAAGGAGTGTTAAAGAGTTAGTGAACTTAAGCTCTTCTACCTTTTATAGTACAGGCCACACTATTTATTTGTCACATAACAGCCTACAGACTGAAGTAGGGGTGCAAATCTCTCAGTGTCTGGCGATTCGATTAGATTCTGATTTTTGAGGTCACAATTCGATTCAGAATCAATTTTTCAGTTCAAAATTTAAATTTAGTTTAAATTATGTGATTTACAAAAAGAAGTGACAATGTAAAGAAATAGAACATTTATTTAAAACAATACTTTCAGGTTCATTCCTGCATCAAATCTTTTTGCATCATTTTATATTCAGTCATTCCTTTCATTCATTATCTTCCGCTTATCCTCTATTAGGGTCGCGGTGGGGTTCCCCATGCCCATCCAGGGGAGAACGTCTCGGGCGCTGGGCAGAGACCCAGGACAGGGCGCCAATCCATCGCTGGGCACACACTCACTCACACATACACTCTAAATTGGGCAATTTTAAGAATTCAATTAACTTGATCCATGTTTTTGGACTGTGGGAAGAAACCGGAGTACCCGGAGAAAACCCACGCAGACACGGGGAGAACATGGAAACTCCACCCAGATGGGGATTCGAACCGGGAATCCCTAGCGCTGAGAGGCGAACGTGCTAACCACTAAGCCACCGTGCCGCCTTCATTTTATATTTATACAAGAAATAGGATTGAGCTAAACTATTATCACCAGTATTAGGTTCGCTTAGCTGCTTGGCTTTTTCTTACATTAAAAAAAAAACATCTATTAATGAACAAATAATCCAAAATATATTAATACCAAAGTTTTCCATAGCCTTTAATTGAAACTAAAATACTAGACATTACAGTCTGAGTGCATTTATATTTTGCAAATCTTTAAAACTTAACCTTTAAAAATACATACTTCAGTCTTTTTAACTGTAATGCACCAACATTTGCTACTATTTACAAAGTACCTCACTTTTATTTTACACTCTTTGTGAACAGTTGTGCTCATGTCAAGCTCTCTCTCTCTGGCTTTAAAAGCCAAACACTGGCTTTTAATGCCGATGGGGGCTCTCTCCCTGCTCCATTCTTCCTGCTAGCATTAACTAGCATGCTAGCGAACTACAACCGGAGCTGGTTAACAAGCTTGCTGTACGGTGGCCGAGTGTATACGTAACGCGATATGCAGTACACTCGGGAGGGGGCGCCAAAAAATACAACTTAAATGATTCTTGGGAATTTTGAATCGATTCAGAATCAACAGGACTACCAATCTCGATTCTTTGAAGAATCGATTTTTTCAGCACCCCTAGACTGAAGTGCATATTTCTTTACACACAAAAAAAAACAAAAAAAAAAAAAGCAAGCTTACATCCATATCACCAACAGGGATGACCTGAACTGCTTCCCAAGATGGGAGGATGGGACTCTTCTGTTGTAGCCAACAGTACATATACCCGGTTTGTAGGGCATTGTATTAGAACCTTTACATTCTGTGAATTATAATGTTGATGGGTAGGTTTTTTTAAAGCACGTTGGAAAAGGCCAACTCTAGGTCAAATAACACTATATGCTCATGTGTAAGGTGTTCATGTTCTCCCCGTGTCTGCATGGGTTTCCTCCGGGTTCTCCGGTTTCCTCCCACAGTCCAAAAACATAGATCAAGTCAATTGAGTTCTCCAAATTGCCCTATATAGAGTGTGTTTGTGTAAGGAAGTGTGTACCCAGTGATAAATTGGCGCCCTGTCCTGGGTGTATCTGCCCAGGACAGGGCGCCAATTCAGGATCTGAAACGTTCTCCCCTGGATTGGTATGGGAACCCCACCGTGACCCTAATAGAGGATAAAGCGGAAGATAATGAATGAATGAAATACTTTAAATACTGTATAGTTGCTAATGATTTACATAAAGTACCTTACTGGAGAAAAATCTAACTTAAACATGGCCTGAACAAAAGTAATGGCAATTAGGTTCTTTTCATTGCAGTTTTAGGCTTGTGGTTAAGGAACCAGCCTTGTGACCAAGACCATCAGTTCGATTCCCAGTCCCACCAAGTACTACAGCTGAAGTACCCTTGGGAAAGGCACTTAACCCTAATTGCTGCGAGGGCGCCATGTACAGGGTTGTCCACAGCTCAGACCACTTATGCTCACTTCACCAGTATGTGTAGAATTGTTTTCACCAAACTTACAGAATTACATCAGTTTTGTAATGATTAAGCCATAATTCCAGGACTATTAGATTCTAATGCAAAGCTATTATAAGTGTTTGAGTGAGGTAAAGAAATTAAAATTAAAATCTCACAAAATACTAACAAAGCTGAATGTAAAGTGTATATTATAATGAAGTGTGAAATGCAAATTGTAACAGAAGTGCAGATATCCAACTACTCAACTCTGCAGTTTTAAAGTCTTAACCACCTTTCTAACTCTTGAAATTAAGAAAACACCTAAAACAATCCAGGAACTAAGCAACAAAAGTTTCACAAACAGCCACATAGAGTACTACAATAATTCAGAACATACTAGCAACTGCTTGGTACATTATGGCATCTTCTCTCACAGAAATAAGGTCATAGTCCAGCTATTACATTGTAAACCACACATCTGTTCCAAAAGTATTCAATTATTTTATTTGTCATTCCAACAACATAAAGTGGTGTACAGTATACAATGGAATGAAACAGCATTCTCCAGGAACAAGGTGCTCCACATAACAGCCACTACACAACCAGCATAATGTGCACATGTACAAAGAGTGTGTGCAAACCACGAATCACGATAAATACAGGACAATATACAATACATAATACAATACAATACACATTCAAGTAATGGGAGGAAACAGTGCAAGAGACAATATATAGGGCAATTAACAGTAAACATTATGTAGTATAGACAGTAAACATTAAATGATGAGAGGTAACTATGCAGGTTGCCCCCTAGTGGTGAGAGCCACAGGTGCAAAGAAGTGCAAGAAGCATTTGCTATTAAAAAATGTGTAAAATAAAATATAGGTAGAGTCAATCTAGAATTGGAAGCCAGATTGGATAATGATCAGGTTGATAATACTACAGAGGCCTGGTCCGTCTTTAACTGTGATAACTATCTTGATGTTCTTACATTTGTATTATCCAAATGTTGGATAAAAGTGTCTCCTAAATGAATAAATGTAAATTTGTAGCAAGGTGTGTTCTTTGTGTAATTTTTGATGTTTCCTGTCTGTGTTTTTTCTCCTACTGTAATAGACCACACAAATCAGTTAAACTGTATTTAATAAATTGCCCCAGATGTAAATGTGTTAGTAATGTATATGTATCTGTGTGTCTCTAGGTAAGAACTCTACCTCTAATCCCACTCTAAATATAATACCTATGAAATTTGTAATTCATATAAGTAGAATAGTGACTTTATCAAATTAGTTCATAATCAACACTTATATTCTCTCTCTCCCTCTCTCTCTCTCTATATATATATATATATGTGTGTGTGTGTGTGTGTGTGTGTATATATATATATATATATATATATATATATATATATATATATATATATATATTTGTAATATTAAATTATTTAATATTAAATTATATAATATTAGCTATATTAAATTACAGTGTCCTCTAGAGTACAGGCTAGCTATTAAGTGTAAGCACAGGTACTGCACTGGTACTGGTACAGAAGCCATTGCGTTTCACCCTATGTAGTGTGCATCTGTTGAGGGCACAAAGAGTTATTTGAGATTCAGCCGAAACATGCCTCGGTAAATATCAGCTTCAAAAGCTGTGTTTGTTTAAAAATAAACGCAAGCGCTTACTTGGTGATGGTCTTCTACAATCCACACCGGCAGGTTAGAGTATGTGCGCTTCATTAAAGCTGTATTTATTCAGCCAACTCCACGAGAAATGTCAAAAAGGTTTGCAGTAATAGGCCAGATGCTAACAACAGCATGCGGACTTCTTAAAGTGAAACACAGTGCACTGCGCTTTAGTACCGTTAGGAACACATTAAAGCGGACCGTATTTATCAACTTTAATTGAATGGAACTTTTAAACGATAAAATTGTTAATACTTGTATTGTAATCAAAAATGTTAACGTGTACAGGATTCAAACTTGTTAAAGATTTTAAAAAGACCTAAATGTTTGTATGTAATTTAAAATAAAATGTCCATAGAATGTTTATTTGTGTTATAATGACATGTTGCAATAATAACTATAAAAAAGTGAAATGATGGATTTGCTAACGCTGATCAACAGCTTTTTAAGATTTTTAACGTGTTTAATGTCACTTCTCTCATTGCTGACCTCCAAGGTCATTCTGTGTGTTCATGGTAATAAACGATGTTACCATCTTATAATTCCCTGTAATAAAAATAGAGTTTTGTGGTTATGATAGAAACAAATGGTATTTTAATACCTAAGCATTTTTTTTGCAATCAAATATTTCTAAAAATGAATTTATAACCTGGGATGTCACTAATTTATCACCAATCACCCATAATAATTGCTATGAAAGCATTCCTTAATCGTTTGGATATGATAATTGTAACAGGTGTGTTTAAAGCATTATTAAAACTAAATAGTAAGGGTAGTTGTTTGTCAGTAACGGTAACCCAAAGACTCACTATATTCCATAAGGTAAATTCCACTTCAAGCTATTTCGACCTAAATTTGACATAAATTGTAAGTTACATTGGTGGCATGGTGGCTTAGTGGTTAGCACATTCGCCTTTCAGCGCTAGGGATTCCCGGTTCGAATTCCAATCTGGGTGGAGTTTCCATGTTCTCCCCGTGTCCATGTGGGTTTCCTCCGGGTTCTCCGGTTTCCTCCCACATTCCAAAAACATGGATCAAGGTCAATTGAATTCTCCAAATTACCCCATATAGTGTGTGTCTGTGTGAGTGAGTGGTGCCCAGTGATAGATTGGCGCTCCCTGTCCTGGGTGTATCTGCCCAGCGCCTGAAACATTCTCCCCTGGATAGGCATGGGGAACCACCCCGCGACCCTAGTAGAGGATAAAGCGGAAGATAATGCATGGATGGATGTAAGTAACATAATTTTGGTAAAGGCCAAAATTTAACTCTCATTTAAACCTTTATTATTTAGCTGATGTACATTTTAAATACATAATAAAGAATTTTTACAGAAAAAGTCTGGCATTGGCTTAGTTGTTACCATGGAACCATTTAAGACAATGTGAGTTCCAAATAAGCCCATGACATCAAACTAAACAACTATATATTCAATAAATAACAGTAAATATGCTTTTTTTAAAATCCCTTTTAAACAAGATAATTTAATGAACAAATTACATTCAACATTTAATTACATTCAACATGGCAAACAGTACACAACACAGAACAATGAATTTCTCCTCTTATCTCATTGTCTTCTGCTTAATTATCTTCCGCTTAATCTTCTTCTAGGGTTGCAGGGGGTTCCCCATGCCATCCAGCGGAGAACATTTTGGTTGCTGAGCAGATACACCCGGGACAGGGCACCAATCCATCACTGGGTACACACTCTCACAGACACAAACTCTATAGAATTTAATTAAGATAGAGGGGATAAAGAGCAGCCAATTCACCTTGAATTCATGTTTTTGGCCCGTGGGAGGAAATCAAAAAACTCAAAGCAAACCCACATGGACATGGGGATAACATGAAAACTCCACCCAGATTGGGATTCAAAACTAGATAACCAGCTCTGAAAGGCAGACTTGCAAACCACTATGCCATCGTGCCACCAGCTGGACTCAACAAAACAAACTAAAATATGTGAAGTTTCAAAATATATGTTTCCTTTTTTTGTAAATTTAAATCAAATTTGAAATTAGTTTTAAATGTGCATGGGCTTAATAGGTATGCTTATCTTACACTCTATGAAAAAAGTGACTTTTTTTTTTCCTAAGCTTCCATCCATCCATTATCTCCCGCTTTATCCTCTACTATGGTCGCGGTGGGGTTTCCCATGCCCATCCAGAGGAAAACGTTCCGGGTGTTTCCGGGACAGGACACCAATCTATTGCTGGGCACACACTCACTCATACAGATATACACACAAACACACTCTATATGGGGCAATTTGGAGAATTCAATTGACCTGGATCCATGTTTTTGGACTGCCGGAGGAAACCAGAGAACCCGGAGGAAACCCACGCGGACACAGGGAGAACATAGAAACTTTACCCAGATAGGGATTTGAACCGGGAATCCCTAGAAAAGCAGTCGTGCCAACCACTAAGCCACCGTGCTGCCCTGTTTCTAATATTGTTGCGCATATTTAGTAAATATCTCTGTTGCATTTTTCTGTGTACACTTTGATTTTATCCTACGTTGTTACTGATGTTATGCATGAATCTTGGCAATGTAGCAACGTGACATCTCTAGCATGCAAGTTGTGCACTTATAGTGTACATGAATGACATACTGTTTGTGCTGCAGGTTTTAATGTTTACTTCAGTTTAAAGAGATATCATATTTGTAATTTTATTTATCAGATTGAAAAATGTAGTTGTATTTATAAAAACAATATGGTTTCCCACCCATCAGACACAGACGCAATTACTTGATCACCCAAGGAATAAGATTACCTTAACAAAATCACAAAAACAGATTAATGAACTTGCTCAAGGACACATATTTAACAGTGAAACTGAATTTTCTCATGGTGGGACCATTAAAGGGTAAGTTTGTCTGATCTTATCTTTATTAAACAGTATACAGTGGGTTGCAAAAGTATTCATACCCCTTGAACTTTTCCATATTTTTGTCACATTACAACCACATACATAAATATATTTCACTGGAATTTAATGTGAAAGACCAACACAAAGTGGTATACAATTGTGAAGTGGAATGAAAGTTATACATGAATCAACAATTTTTTTACAAATAAAAAACTGAAAAGTGCGATGTGCAAAATTATTCAGCCCCCCT